>KV441706.1:434970-738829 GCA_001644525.1 Phaeosphaeriaceae sp. SRC1lsM3a
CAGCTTCTCACCGACCTGTCCCCTGATGTCGTTGCCCTTCTCACATCTCTCGGTCTTGGTGGTCTCGCACCACCAGTCGGAGGCGTATTGAACGACCTGAGCGACGGCCTCAAGAAGCGCCAGCTTCTCACCGATCTCTCCCCCGATGTCGTCGCTCTTCTCACATCTCTCGGTCTTGGTGGCCTCGCACCACCTGTCGGAGGCGTATTGAACGACTTGAGCGACGGCCTCAAGAAGCGCCAGCTCCTTAGCGATCTCTCTCCCGATGTCGTTGCCCTCCTTACTTCCCTCGGCCTCGGCGGAATTGCACCACCTGTTGGTGAGGTTGTCAATGATCTTAGCGATGGATTGTAAATCAGCGGGAAGAAGAATGGAAAGCAGATTGTGAGATCGCTTGGAAAATATAATCGGAACGATTTATGACAAATGGGGACGCTGAGAGCAGTATATTTATAGCACTCTGTAGGATTAATTGTAATGTGGAACTTTTTCGACTTTTTTGACTTCTTAATTCAAGAAATTCTTTATGTACGAAAAGCTTGAACTGAGTGAAACGGTGTGACATGAATGTAATATGTCCAGACGCTCACCGATGGAAGAAACAGTTACAACTTCAGTGGCGCAGCTCCCCGGCGGAAGTCCAGATATGAGATCCTGTAACAACAACATGACCACAAACATCACTCGTAGAATCTAGCGTCAGGACTTGTCTCACATTTGTCACAAGATCTAATACTTCATTTAGAATCAAAAGAAATCGTGACTAATACTACGAAAGACCCTTTGAACCGAGGAGCCAGAGAATGTATTTTGCCCTCGTCGTTGGCCATCCTCCACAACATCTACGAGGCATGAGGATCCACACATGTTTGATATCCTCGAGCCTTGTTCATTCTCCTCTCGCACCCATTCGGACACGGGTAGTCCTCATTATATTGCCAACTGAAGAGCGGGTCTGTCTCATTGGTCAAGATTTGTCCCAGCATGACCGTCTGGTAGCCCGGTAGTTGGCGCGTCTGCTGGAAGACATCGTAACTTGACATCGTGATGACACCCCACCCTGCGTTATAGTTATGCTGGATAGTGGTGCTATAGATGTATTCCTTAAAGCCTGACCAACGGATTGCGGAAGCACACATGGGACACGATTCAGCATTTGTGTCTTCATCGAAGATCAGCATTACAAAACGGGTGCATTTTTAGGTACGTACATATCGACAAGTCCGCCCAAGCAGCGAAAATTTCTGTCGGCGTCATATTGCGGGCAGCGAATACAGCCGTGCAGGCGTTGATGGCAGATATCTCGCCATGGATACTGGAACTAACATTAGTATTGACGCACAGCATTCAGGCAAGAAAACATTACGTCGGATCTCCGGTGCGGAAATTGGCGCCTCTGCAAACGATTTGGTCGCTTGTATGGTTGACGATGATGGAGCCATAGGCCGCGAACGGGCAGGGGCCACTTTGTTCATACAGGGCTTCGTTGGCCTTCTCGGTATCAGACTAAAGTTCGACAAGGTGTGCACAACATGTGGATACATACTAGTCGCATGTACTTCACGCGAGTACTGTATGGTATGCCGTTGACAATGACCCCAGTCATATTCTGGTCATCGTTAGGTACGACAAAGTGCGCCGCTGCTGTGGTAGCAAGAACAGCAGCACTGATGAGATTTCGAAGCTGCATTCTGAAAGAATAACTCAAATGAGGCTGAAATAGTATCGCTATGTCTAAGGATGGACCCAACAGTATGGTTGCTATTGTATTCCTATATATTTGGTTCCTTGACTCATGACTGAATCCCAGAGAGTCGCACACGGATCCAGTCTGTGCCGCAGCGAGATACCATATCTCTATCTGCTGATATCGGCGGCCAGTTGACAAAGAACATGTCGCGACTTGGCATGTTATGCTGGTCGGCTGGTTACAATCGCGGATGTCAGAATGAAAAAGTGGGTTGCAGCACAAAGATGGGCTAGCCGCAGCGGAGAAAAGTAGCCACTAGCACTCAAATATGTGATAAGACGCTTAGGTGATGATAAGTCGGAAGCATGAGCCGACCGACATCGCTGAACTTGGGTATCAGAAACCAGCCCCCAATGAATGTGACTCTTGCCAACATTGATGGTTACAAATATGTACTTGCAGTCATCCGTCACCGTCTTTTCGCGTATCGTCGTGCCAAGCCAGCACACTCTTGGAAACGAGACTTGACGACTTCGCAGAAGTGGAGGAAAAAATAACACCAAGAATATTTCAAAGAACTCGCATGTTTATGTCCTGGCTCAGCTTATTGCAGAAAAGTGATGGAAGGGGGTTGCGAATATCCGAGAAATGACCGGGTGACTAGCCCCACTTGGGGGCTCCTTCCGACGAGCTTCTTCTTTTGATGTCAAGAAATATGCATACATATCATCGCAGATCTTTTATATAATGATTCTTTGAGCTTGTGCTTTCACTGCGATATCGGGAATTCTGTGACAGTGCTCCTACACCGACCATATCGGCGCCTGGCGTACGCCAAGTCCCTCCTGGTATCCACCTTCCCCGCACGTGTTTCTGTACTACATATGCCGGGAGCTTTTGCGGTGTCTGGGAACAGCACAAATGATTCTTGAGATTGCCGTTCAAGTCCGCAACCCTTGGCCGGGTAACGTCCACGGCAGTAATTGTATGAACGAAGATCGACCGCCAAGCATTCATACTAGATGGAACGCAGAGACAGCAACATTTGCATTATATTCACAGAGTCGTATCTAAATACTCCGTCAAAACTTTCAGATTTTCTCTTGTGCTCACAGTTCCTCATATTCTCTAGTTTCACGAGATCAACAGTCCTCAAACCATGACGAAGCATATACTCCTGCTTACCTTGTGCTTTCACCTTGTGTCTTCCAACAATGGTGGAAGCTTGATCACTCGACAGAGTAACGATACTACCCATCTTGATTCTATATCGGATTATATCGACTCCATGTATAACGAACTGCGGAATATTAGCAAAACAATTCACGACAATCCTGAATTGGGTTTCAAGGAAGTCAAAGCCCATGATTTGCTTACATCGTTTATGGAAGAGCAGGATGGATGGAACGTTACAAGGTCTTTGTACAACATTAGCACTAGTTTCTCTGCTGTCTTCACGGGCTCCGGAGACGGGCCGGTGGTGAGCTTCAACTCCGAGTACGGTATGTCAATATCCTATGGTAGTTCAGAGACTTCGTTGATGAGATATCAGATGCTCTACCAAATCTCGGTCACGCTTGCGGACATAACCTCATTGCAACAGTGGGCCTTGCCAGCGCTCTTGCTGCAGCAAAAATAATCGAAAAGCATAGGCTGCCAGGCAAGGTTATCCTTTTCGGAACTCCAGCGGAGGAAAGTCTAGGCGGGAAAGTCGATATGCTTGAGGCAGGGGTTTTTGATGACTATGAAATCGACATCAGTTTGATGGCACATCCCACGAATGGCCCCGATTCGCCATATATGCGCACCTTCTCAGCAAGTCGCTTCAACCTCGAGTATTACGGCAAATCAGCACATGCTTCAGCAGCTCCATACGAAGGCATCAATGCCCAGGATGCTTTAGTCCTAGCTTATAGTGCTATTGGGATGTTGCGACAGCAGTCACAAAACACCGACCAGGTTCACGGTATCATAGCATCAGGTGGCACATCGGTTAATGTCATTCCCGAAATATCGAAGGCATCATTCCAAGTCCGCGCCAAGGATGATTCGGATCTAGAATCATGGACGAAGCGCATTACCAAATGCTTCGACGCCGGCGCCGTGGCTACAGGTGCTGAGTTGAACCTTACCATGCTCGACAACAGCTATAGTGCGATGATCACCAATGACATCCTTGCCACCGCGTGGTCAAAGTACTTCACTTCACTTGGTGGCGAAGTTCCAGACCCAACGCTCGATAAGATCAAAGAGCGGAGCGCCAGTACTGACCAGGGCAACATCAGCAAAAGGTTCCCATCGATCCAACCATTATTCCAGATCTACAATGAAAATGGTAGTGTGCCGAGTGGGGGACCACACACGGCACCGTTTAAAGTCGCTGCAGGCAGCAAGAAGGCTTTCGAGAAGGCGTTGATGACTGCGAAGAGCTTGGCCGGCGTGGCGGTCGATATACTGACTGTGGATGGGATGCTGGATGCTGTTAAAGAGGAGCTTGAAGGTGGTGATAGCATGCGGGCTGCACGTCGATAGAATTTTGGGGACTTCCATGTTGATTACTACTGTATCATGGCTGAAGATACCTAGATTGTAGAGACCCAAGCCCTGGGTGTCAGGATTTGGTGAAAGATTACGAAACTTAAACGTAGATCTCAGTATACAGCTCACGGAAAGGGTCGTCGAGATTTTGGGACGGGATATCTAGCGAGATGCGGAGGTGGACGATCAAGGACGTCCGAAGCGCGGGACATTCCTCAGGCCGCTGGAGGATAAGGCTTTTGCTGAGCATGAGAAGAGTTTGGAACGATATCGGCCGAGGTCACTTCTGTAATGCTCTTGTCAGTCCATATGGATGAGTGGGATTCTGGCAGCAACTGTTCAGTCATACTGCCTCCGTATGATAGGGGAATTTATTGGTTAGCAAAGGGCCTGAGACAATGACGGGCCTCAGTAAGTGGTTCCATGAGCAATTCTAAGCAATTCTATCTTCTATCTGGTACATGAGCATCTACCTGAACTCCGCATACGCAAAAGTTGCAGGCGTCAATACAGGCTCCAATTCCCCAAAAGCATACAGCCCAAACATCATACCTGTGAACGGCTGCCCAACTTCAGGCTCGCGCGTAAGAACCTGCGTATCGACTTCTCCAAGCCATATCCACTCCATACTATCATGTCCACTGTTTTCTTGATAGCCAAAGCGGTAGATCCTTTCTGTGGTCTCAATAATGAATTTGACCTCGCTTGTTGCCGATATGCTCTTCTCCACAATGTCACGAGCGCCGGTTGGAGGTGTGAATCTTACAACTCTGTCCCCCTTATTGTTCTCTTTGGAAGCGCGGATGCCAATGCTGGCAAAGCAGAGATAATTCCACCATACCACGGTTCCTGCTTCGACTCGGAGGCTCCGTGGCTGGAATTCCAGTTGCGTTTCCCAGGTGATTGGCCAGTGTCTCTGCTTTCGGAGAAATAGAGTTGGGGAAGCCGGCATCGACAGTGTATATGGACCACCGTATAGGGTCAGGTTTCCAGGTTGTGCGGTCAAAGAATAATCTTTGCGTATGGGGGTGTCTTTGTCAAGGTCAGTTTATAACCTGATCTCACTTCTGGAATGCGAAGTGCTTACTTTTCCTGTACCACCCCAGACTAAGGCTCTCGCCCGAAAAGTCTGCTTTCCAACTCTTCTCTTCTTGCAGAGTATACATGTTCGGACCTGTCATTTGCAAGGTAACCGGCTTGCCTTCATTGAACACAGGCCAGTCATCTTCCCAGCGCACGGGCAGAAGCAAAGACTCTCGACCAAAGACAGATCTCCGCCACTGATCTCCTTCTTTCCTTGGTCGAACCCCCAAGCATACTGCCCACCACTGGCCATTGGTATCTTCTACAAGATCACAATGTCCGGTGTTCTGGACTTCATTCTGCGTAGTGTTGCGCCACAGCGGATTATGCGGCGCTGGTTCCCACGGCCCAAAGGGACTTTCACGACTGCGATGCACATATTCGCAATGCCCAGACTCGGTACCTCCTTCCGCGGTGAAGAGGTAGTAGTACCCGTTCCTCTTGAACAGATGCGACCCCTCCGCTATTCCCGAGGGCGATTCCCGAATCAACCTCGGCGGCACAGTCAGAGCACCTGTATCCAAATCGACGGTAGATACATGGATCGCAAAGTCCTTTAGTGGTGAATTCGGATCCCGATCGACCTTCCTGTACGTCGACGACAGATACACAATCCCATCATCGTCCCAAAACAGATCAAAATCAAATCCCACTTGATCGAATGACACCGGATCCGACCACGTGCTGTCATCCCAGATATTGCTCGTCTTCACGTAAAATCCACGCGGCCATACTCGATCGTCAAACTGCGGTCGGTACCTGTCGAACGCATTCGTAATGATGTAGAAGACTCCCTCGTGGTGTCGGATAGTCGTAGCCCATACGCCACCGCCAGGCTCGGGGGTTTTGATGTCAAGTTGGGATTTTCGATTCAGCGCATGGCCAATCAGCGTCCATTTGATGAGGTCCTTGCTGTGGTAGATGGGCGCGCCGGGGAAGTACTCGAAACTTGAAGTTACGCAAAAGTAGTCGGGGCCGACGCGGATGATGGAGGGGTCAGGATTGAAGCCTGGAATGATGGGATTGGCGTATGTACCCATGATAGCTCAGATGGATGAAGATAATATGAAAGCACGGCTTGCAGATGAGAGGAAGTCTTGAGTAGTGTTTGGAAGGTCTGTCTTCGAGGCGCCCAAGGGGTTACGTATATGCATGTGACATTCTGTACGATGTCAACACTAGTGGATCATCTTAACCGTTGGTCTGATATGTGATGGCGAGCAATACCAACTGTCGTGGAGCAGTCGATCTAGTGACGCGGGAAGCATAGCTCGAGGGTAACGGAAGATTCCGTTCCTCCAATCAGGTCTGCTCCACATGAACCACGGAAAGGATCACTGAGTGGCTTGAAAAATGGATACCGTTAAGATATTGTCGTACAGAGATCTAAATACATCTTGTGTCATTATCAGCAGTGACTCACCAGCTAATGCTTCCCCTGTAACAACAATGGCACACAGCATGTGTCGATCAAACTGCGCATGTCAATTTCGCCCAGCTACTTGCTGTCTCTCGCCATCGAGTTTTAGCTATATAGTCCAAGTCGACATGTTTACTCAAGCTCCAAACGCGGCCTTGCGCTGTTCATTCTAGACTCTACCCATCCAACCCGTCAACAAATCTCTCCTTCCTCCCAAACACACTCTCCCACTCTCCCCACACCCCCCTCCACATATCCCTCTCACTCCTCCCCAAGCCCGCAAACATCGCATCCAACACCTCCTTCTTCAAGCTCGCCGTGCCCACCACCTCCCAGATCCCCGGCATCAGCTTACTTCTCACATCCGGTCGCAGTCTGCCAGCGAGCTGGAAGCGACAAAATGCGCTGAGCAGCGGATAGAGGAATCCACTCGTCCTCTCGCGCGCCGCTTTGACCGGGTCGTTGAGGTCTCGCGACTTGCGCGAGTTCTGGTGAGATTTGGAGATGGAGGATTGAGGGGGATTACAGAGAGTACTTAGGACGCGGGTATAGTGTGCTGCGTCGGTGGGGGAGAGATAGATGGGCTCGGTAGGCGTGTTGGAACGTAGCCACGTGGGCAGGGCACCGCTGCGGGCGGAGGTGGGGGTGAAGAGGCAGAAGAGGAGGCCTTGGAGGAGCGGGAGGAGGATGTGGGAACGTCCACCGAGTCGGCCGCGATGCACGAGGAGGATCAGGCGGGTGGTTTCGCAAATGCGGGTGTAGATGTGGCTGGCGTACGAGGCGGATAGAGCGGGACTAGTGCGTGTGGTGAGTTTGACCAGGACGCCGAGAACGCATTCGATGCTGTGCTGGGATGCGAGAGATGCTTTGCTGTTGAGAATCGTGTCGATGCTGTCCATGAGTGCGTTGAAGCATACAACGTCAGTAGTCTCGAGAAGCAGAGAGCATATGTTCGGTAGAATAGCCAGTTGCTTTTGCTTGAGGATGGGATCGTTGGAAACCTTGTCGGGTAACGTTGAAATGATGTTCCTCAGAATGGAATAAGATGCAGGCTGAGCATCTGTGTCGTCGACTTCAGTGAGTAGTGAAGCCAAGCTCAACTTATCCGCGGTCTCCAATGGGGTCAGCACTTCAGTGACAGTTACCAGCGCAGATCGTTTTATCTCGAAATGGAGCGGACCGCGGAGGAGTTTGACAGTCAGTGCAACGAGCCAGTTGACGTCCGGGAACAACCTGTACTTGGCTACTAGCTTATGCAGTTGGGCAACATACTCTGCTACTTCTACAGAATTTGCATGAGTCGAGTTAATGTATGAGTCCAGGTCCGCATTGTCCTTGATCCACGTACGCAGCCACGTAGTGGTAGCTTTCAGCTGCGCAGGATCTGATAGAAGAACAGATGCTAGTTCATTGAATGCATCTAGAACGTCCTGAAAATCCGCAAGATCGTCAGAATCACTGCCATCGTCGGTCAGACATTGCTTCAGCAGTGTGATGTATTGCTTCAAGCTTAGCAACTCAGAATCTTTCTGCTCCAAGATCGTCGCTCGAAGAATAGCAAGGCCTGTGGCTGACACTTTCTTGTTCTTCTCGGTGACAGTGTTGAGCTTCTTCTGGTAGTCTCCGAGGAAAGCTCTGCTTTGCGCCTGTTTCTGGTTGGGAACAATGTGACCGAGAACCTTTTGAATCAACAGCTGAAGCTGCTGAAGCTCGGTGCGCGTAGGCGTCCCACGTTGCTGAAGCTGGGCAGCAATCTCGAAAATGATGGTGCCATCAGTAGATATCTTTGCCGATGCGTTTGGGATGGCCATAAGCTGCACCATTGCGCCAAGCAATCCAACAACATGGGAAGATCCTCCAGTCAAGAGCCTTGACATGCGGTCTAGAATAGCTTCTCGTATGTCACGGGACAATGCAGATGGAAGCATATGCACAAGACCCTGAAGTGCAACATGATGCAGACGACTGTCATCGCCCTGATCAAGAGCACCTGAAAGTGCCGCAGCGTAGGCGTTGTGTAAGGTCGAATTCCCATGGGAAAGGACTGCTTGCGCGAGGGACCCGCTAATGTTATCGCCCTCGAGGTCGCTGAAAGCTGATACCCTCCCCAGCATAGTCAAAATTGATTCTTGAGCTGCTTCTAGATCCAAACAGCCCAGGAGCTGGATGAAATTGGCACAGAAGATCTCGACCATGTTCTTGTATTCTAGTTCTTCAAGGCGGCTAGAAGACAAGTTCTTGACGACCTTATTCAGACCATCTTGAACCTGCTTTTCGGATCCAGGCAGTGTCTGCAGACGCTCACATGCATCCAGTAGAAAGAGCATTGCAGCTGCGCGGGCAGCCGAGTCGATCTTGCGTCCCGTCGGATCTTTTTTACCTGCAGATACATCCTTTTTGGCCTGGTCCAGAAGAGGATATAAGACTGATTGCTGCAACTGTAGGGAAGTGTGCATATCGATCGGCCAGAGTTTGACCGTGAGCAAGCAAATAGTTGTCCAGGACAGGTCGATTCGAGTAGATGCTCTGTATCGCGCGTCTTGGACGCGGCTTGTGTATGACACAAAAAGTGAGTACAACTGCGCCTTGAGTGCACTTACAGTCTCATCAGACTGAATCGACTCGAGCAATGCGGGGATCATAATAGCACTACTGGAGGCCTTCTTGTAAGCTGTAAGCTTTCGGATATTGACATCATCATCTGTCTTGCTCTTCAGCTCCATGTCCAGTGCATCCAAGCGACTAGCATGCTCCTCAACAAGTGTTACGATCTGTCCTTGCGTAAGAGACTGCTCAAACAGAGCTGTCAGAGCTTTTGTCAGGACTCGATCTTCCCAAATCGACGCTGTCTTCTCTTTCAAGGCCTTGCGATTGGCAGACTTGAAGCTCTTCACGAGCTGACCATCCCACCTGCGCAAGAATCCAAGCAAGTTCCTGTTCTTTGCATATGCTAAAATTAGTGCAGCGACAATCCCAAGGACTTGGACTCGGCTCGCACTGGACTGTTTTGTAGCAAGAACAGAATCGATGTCCATCTTGTCAGATTCGGACGATGGCTTGGAATCCACAAGGCCTTGGCCTTCACTCTCGGCATCTGAAATCTGGTCGAAGAGATACTCAGTGAGATCGACCGGAAGCTCGTTCACTTCTGTCGAGGATGATCTAGGCTCATTGACGAAAATCGATGCGTCAAGTTGAATCAACGACATGATCAGGGACCACTGTATCACCCTGTGCCCGCCAAGAGGATACTTGACACCGCTGTGGTACCAGAACAAGCTTTTGAGTATTTTCGAATCAATGGTGACGTTGTGCGACTGTAATACTTCCAACGCACTTTGTAGCGCGGCAACAGCAAGCTTTGGGGTCGCAAACTCAGGGGCTACATTGAGCGAACAGCCTACACCATCGACCAGCGATAGGAAGACGGCCTGAATCCATGGTCTTTCTGCAATACGTGATTTTGGCGTCCTAGATGGGGAAGCTCGAATCGCCAGGTCCAACAGATAAGTGACTGCTGTGAAGGCAGAAGCCAGGTGGTCTGGAATCGTTTCGCCGCTGTCTTCGATCTGGGCAGCTTGTAAAAGCATGGCTCGAAGAGGTCCCAGACTGTCGGAAAGAGCCGATGCTTCGTGTGGATTAAACTCTCCTTTGGCTTTCTCGTCATGTGCTGCAGCGAAGAAAGCTGTCCTCGCGGGTGCTAGTAGATGCCTCGTGAGAACTTTATCGAGCACGTGCGCTGTCATGTCGATGGCTCTGCTTGTATCTTGCGCTGTACCGAGTGTGCGCATAGTCTTGAGATGTTCAGCAAGCTGCAAGGTCGGTACCAGGCATTCGTTGGCAAAGTGTTCTGATGAAGATCCCGCATTGTCGCTTGCATCTAGTATACGCAGTTCCCAGATCTCGAGCACGACGGAGAGGTCGAGAAGCGAATCTGTGTCTTGTATGACAGCATCGGTCTCTGGTACCCTCGCGACCAGTTTATGTACAGCCATGAGCCAAAACTTGAGAATGCGCGCTGCCTGAGGGCTCTCAGTGCGCAAAACCATCTTCATCAGTTCGGCCTGAGTGGTATCATCCGTCCTGATCTTGCCAGAAGAATGGCCCGTGATCGATCTGAGAGTAGTTCTGACGACGCGAAACAAGAGTGCTGGGTCGGTCGGTCCCAGTGCTGTCCTCTTAGATGGTGACGTCCCGGGCGACCCTCGCTTCCTTTTCTTCGATGGCTGCGCATCATCGTATACGGTCTCGCTCGACTCGGAAAGTCCTCTCGTGTGCGCAAGGTCTGTTGGGCCGCCGATGTCCTTGTCAAAGTTCTCCACCAAGGCCTTTTCGAGGATCGTCGTGAGCCCGGCGTCGCGCAGATGATTTGCGCTGCGAGACACAGGCAAGATATGAATCATGCATTCCAGGAGCTGCCATGTGGTAGCATTTGCCCGTGCCTCGGTGCCTGTGCCGGAGTCGTCCTTGAGTTTATCGAGAGTCCACCGCAGAACCCATTCTGCTCTTGCGCGCACAACATGCTGTAGGGCACTTGGCCGCGCTGCTTGATCTTCTGTAGTCGCCCAATCATCTGGAAGCCGTATAATATGTGCGACCTGCCGAATTTGCTCGTTCAAGTCGGAAAAGTCTTGGTTAACGGACTGCAGTCGCGGACGGGTTGGTGCAGGTTGGTTGCTGGTAGCCTTTTCCATGTTAGTACAACAATCAAGTATACACCGAAGTATGATCTTACAGGAGTCATCGGCGCCATCTCGTCACGTCAATGACGAGTCGTAGTGCCAGAAGCGCATCAACTCGAGTTCTCGAAAAAAGTTGGGAGCTCGGGCCTCACCTTGGAACCCTTGTCGTTCGCCGTTTGCCGTTCGCCGCGGTCTTGCCAAGGCCTGGTCGCTGCCAAAGTCCAGGAACATCAACACCACGCTCGCCGACCGTCATCTCCATCCAGGTAGCCCTTTTCCGTCGAGCGCGGCGTCCACACCTACCAATTGCATCCGCACGCACACATTTACCATGGCCGACGAATCGAACAAGACCGTAGCGCCCATTCCGCGGACCACGCGCCCCATGAGCGAAGCCCTGCTGAACGAGAAGGTACATCATCCGACTTTACTCTGCAGTTACACACAAGAAAGAGCTTTTGGATCTGCTGTGATCTTTTGAGCATCGATTCAACAATCCCTGGGCATCAATGGCATCATCACGCGAGCTACCCGAGCTAGCATATGCCCAATTCACAATTCACATGTCAAGAACAGATGGCTAACCATGAATTCCAGTGGGATCGCTGCCTCTCCTCCATGGTCATCCGCTCCGGCCTTGGTCTCGGCTTCGGCGTCGTTTTCTCCGTCCTCCTCTTCAAGCGCCGCGCATGGCCTGCTTTCGTCGGTCTCGGATTTGGTGCTGGACGAGCATGGGAAGAGTGCGATAACGTTAGTCACAACACATCCCACGATCCAGGCAAGCATCGAGCATACTGACGGACCTGATAGTCTTTCAAGCGAGCGGCTGCACCATCGACCGACGGCCTCCGAGTCATCAGGCCATAGGCATATATTTCTTCTTCGACGCGGACGAGGCAGGAGAAGTGTAATACCAATCTGGCTTGTGTTTGTGAGACTTGGCTGTACAGTATGGTCGGCATGGTATAGATCGTTATGGGCAATTCATTATGTACATTCTACACGCCTTTCTAATGTCATCATGCCGCACAAGCAAAGCTGATCTTCCACTTCCCTCCCTGAACGTCCCCAACACTCACAGACCCCAACTCCGCATTATCAATCTCCAGCACAATATCTTCGCACTTGCCTTCTGTCTCCTGCATCACCACACGCCCTCTACATCCCAACAGTGGCACCGTAACCTCCCCCTTCGTTCCCACAGGCGTCTCAATCTCCATATCCACCTTCCCACCTCCAATCTTCGTCCTCGCCTCAAACAACCCCACGTCCGTCCTAAAGCCGGCATGCACACGCTTCAAATCTCCCAGCTGCGGCTGTACTTTCCACTCCCTCCCGCCCGCACTGACAAGCTGCACGCCAGCAACATAGTTCGTCAACGAAGCCGTGGGCCCCGTCGCCCACCCATGCGCATGGCTAATCCTCGCGTCGTTCAAATACGGCGCATAGTGCAGCTCCCCTGTTGTCGAGTACCCCTCGATGAACGTTGAGTTGGTCATGCGCGGATCATCGAGCATGAAGCCCCACTGCAGCCTCATGAGCGCCAGGCCTGCGCTCGCGTTGGATGCTAAGAAGTGCGTTTGTAGCTCGAAGCCTGATATGAATGGCGAAATAGCGTCCGCCGCTTCGGGTGCCGGCGCGCCATAGGGCGTCCAACGGTCTGCGAGGGCGGCGCTGATGCGTGTGACTTGTGTGACGTTGTTCGTGAGGTTCGAAACTACAGCCCAAGCGTTGCCGTCCTGGGGGTGGAGAGTCGTCGTTTCATTATCCTTATACATTCCCGCGTCGTCATCCCAGAGCAGCTCGTTCGCGGCCGCTTTAACTTTTGCGGCTACGGTGGTCCAGTTTGCGATGGGAGCCGAGTCGTTGAGCGCGGTAGCGAGTGCTATGCCCTGGTTGATGGTGTAGTAGAGGATGGCGTTGGCTTCGATGTTGTGGCCGCCCATGCCGAAGCGGAGCCAGTCCGAGGGCGAGGTGACGTTCATGAGGGAGGAGGAGTCGATGAAGGAGAGGGAGAAGGCGAGAGCTTGTTTGTATTGCGGCCAGAGGGAGGAGAGGTAAGTGATGTTGCCCTGTTTTGTGTCAGTGGTGACCGAGTTTCTGTGTGTTAGGGCGTGGAGACGTACAGTGTATAGGTAGTGATCTGCCACACCGATCAAGGTGTAGAGATGGTAGGTAAAGCTCAGTACGGAGAAGAACGGCTTCCCGGCGTACGGAAGCTGTCCTGTAGATTTGTTTTGCACGGCAAAGAGGGAGTTCAATGAGTTTTCGATGGAGATGACATCGTTAGTCGATGCAACAATGGCTGGTACCGCGATCGCCATATCTGCGTAAGTGTCAGTAAGATATCATCCCACCTCCTCGTTTCGATATTTTACGCGTACCTCCAGCCCAAACAAGCCTGTCCCTCTTTGCTCCGTCGACCAACGCAGATCTGCCCTCGGTGATCGTGTAGTTGTAGTACCAAGTGACATTCGTCGCATCCGACACCGAGGAGTTGATTTCTCCGAGATGAACCAATGCATTCCCAGTGTCCGGCGCTATAGTACAAAGCTGATTCGTGTATGAGCCCGCATACCATATCCTGTTCAATAGTTCATCTACAGTCTCATTAGCCTCAAAAAGATATCCACAGCGCAGCATGGTATGGCAAGTAAGTCTCATGCAGGGTATTGTGATACATACCATCACAGTTAAACCACCCCGTATACGCTCCCAACTCATCATCCTTCCAGTGCGGCATGGCCGTATAATGGATCTCCACACCTCCAACCTCCACCTCCCCGGTCCCGTTGTGCACAAGCGTCATATACCTAAACCCACCTCTCTCCTTCTCCCTTGGCGCCGTGTATCGACCTGGCGCAGTGACATGGAACCACAGCGTCTCATCTTTGCCTGCATCGGCGGTTGCATCGCATGACGCATTCGACACCCATAGCGACGACTCAGAGAACGTAACGCCGATGAACTGATTTGCGTCAGAGACGGAGGCGACATCGATACTGACGATGCCGGCGATATTGATGCCGAAGTCGTAGGCAGTGGCAGATGAATCGCCGAACGTGGTCGAGCTACCGCTACTCGATTGAAAAGAGGTGGTCAAAGCCTCGGGGTGCGTGACGGAGCCATTGGAGCTGTGGACCGAGACGGGAAGGACGGTGCGAGATTTGGGCGCGAGGATGTATTGTGAGTATGGGATGGATGAAGCTATAGACGTAGGTGTGAGTGCGCAAGCGGCAAAGAGCGACGAGGACTTCATCTTGGAATTGGCTCGTGATCTCCAACAAGCTGCACGCAATGCTGTAAGATTTGCGAAGAGCCTTTATAGCAAACCTCAAGACTCCAATTGATCCGCACCAAGTTTGCCATGGTCGAATGCCGTTCTTTCGATATTCAAGACTATCGGGGGAGCGTATACCGAGGATGACGAAATGTAGTAGGCTTTTGCTAGTCGCGCTGTGGAGGAGATCCTGGTCCAATGCGGGGAGAATCTACTAGGAACTGGGAAAGGCCCGTGATTGGCTACTACCCCTGACAGCTTGCCGGCTGTACATCGGTCTCGGTTCTTGTGAAGCTTGCATGAACTTGGTATTGGAGATGCTGGTGGCGATTACAATGTCCATCGATTACTTCCTGCCCTGAGGCAGCATTCCTATCAACCTCTCAATCTCCACTGCTGCACTCCCTCCAGCTTTGCCCCTCAGGTCCTCCAATAGCGCTCGGTCTTTGGCTTTGAATGCTTCCTCCCCTGCCTTCACGAATAGTCCACATTTGACCCACATGTCCACCCTGTCGGCAACTGTCAAATTTGTGCACTTCGGGATAAATACGCTTGCGACCCTTGTGTTGCCCGCGGCAAGCACTTCATTGAAAAATGGCTCCCATCCGATAGGACTCTTCTTCTGCTTCGCAAACTCTTCCAGCTCGAACCAGTGTCGCGCCGAAACAAGTGCTCGTAGTCGAATATACGTGTATGCTTTGTCCGCAATCTTGAAATCACTCTGCACTTTCTGTGCACGCTTGTAGTGCCCTTGGCGGATGAGATGGAATATTGTGTCATGCGCACTCAGTCCAATCAAGGATGTCGGACTTGACCCTGGAGTTGCGGGTGCGTTGTCTCGGGACGATAGATCCTTTTCAAACGTCTCCTGAAGCCGCAATAGTTTTGCTGCATCATCAATGGCTTGTCTTTGAAAGACAGCGGCAGTGTCGCGAGAGTCTTGAAGGTATTTGGAAGCTAGCTTCAGCTTGTCCATCGAGTGATGGAGATCGTTCTGTGCCAACGCCTCGGAGAGCAAAAGATTCGAGCCGTCCAGTCGCCTATCATCTTGATAGAACAGATCCTTCAGCAGCTCCTTGTCCTGATCCCAAGCTGATGATTCGACAAGGGCAGTCGCAATGGGCCTGCTATTGACGACGCGGAAGAATGAAGCGAGGGGCAGCTTCTTGCGTAGATGCAGCAAAACGTGATAGACGAGATCGGTATCACCCGACTCGATAGCTTTGTCCAATGCAATGTTGTCTTCCTTCATGTTCAACAGAAGAGGCACCTGCTTGCCTGCTCTTGGCTCGTAATTGAGCAACTCTGTGGCAAGTCGCACGCGGCCCTCGTCGTAAGCTGCTCTTGCTATCTCCTCGAAAGAAACACCGGGTTTGCCACGTAATTTCTTCACGATAAGACCACATATTTCCTCTTCAGGGTCTGTGGACACGCGGACTTTTTGCTGAGCCCAGTGGCCATGGATGCGACTTGCTGGCAGGTGGAGGTAGTCAGCCACACGAAGTGCGAGCAAATACTCGTTGCGATTCGTGAGCCGTTCGATGAGTTTTTCAGGCGTCATTCGGCGATATTGGTCATAGCTAATTGGCAAACCAATCTCATAGAAGCGGACAGCATTCAGCACTCGCAGCGTGTCGCAAGTATCGACAAGGTCGTCTGATGAGTATAGGTCGAGTACAGATTTGCCATACGAGGCCGCTTTCAGGAGTGACTTCTGCCAGTGGATCTGGTACTCATGCGCCGCCGCTCTGATGCATGTATCTACCGCATCGGCCAGAGAAGGTCGTATAAGCTGAATCAGATCGTCGGCCTTGGGACTCTTTTGATCTAGCAGAGATGATGCTTCAAGCAGATTAGCAGCTGGGGAATCGGAGCCGAGGCGGAACACGTCGACGGCCTCGTCGGGCACTTTTTGGATGAATTCGCAGACGTCATTTGTTAGGAGCCGGATGCCGTCAACATCTGGGAGCAAATGTACCCAGGAGTCGTAGTAGAACTTTGCAGCTGCACTTTTTGGTCCAATCAGATGGATTTCGTCCTCCCATGCCAAAGCCACTGCATTGGATCCGCACCATTGCATATCCTTGGGCACAGTCTTGACCTTGCTGTCGTACTCGCTAAGCTTCTCACTCCAGTCGCCGCTCACGACCCACACCTTGCCATCTTCAGTGTAGAAAGCCAGGAACTCTGCGCGAGGGCTGACGCTGATGTGCCGGAAAGGACCAGCATCGAAGTTGCGGTCTTCTGCCTCGGTAGCATCGACGACGTAGAGTGTCTTTCCGATGGCCAGTATGACTTCGACGGAGCGTGAAAGAGAGTAGGCAGGAGGTATGATGCCCCAAGATACGACGGTTTCGGTAGGAGGGATGGCCAGGAGCTTAGGGCGCGGTTCAGCGTACGAGGCAACGGAGACGAGGTGGTTGTTGCCCAACAGCGCAACGAAGCCGGTGCTGTAGAACTTGCAGGACACAACACCGAGTGTTTCGGCATCGTGGCCAAGTGTAAAGGGAACGAAGTCGCCCTGCAGGTCGTAGTAGCAGCGCACCGTGCCGTCTTCGGTCACCACGAGCAGCTTCTCGTCCTCGGACCAGCCCAGGCCCTTGATGGTGCCCTTGTCCCACTGCCTCCGTCAGCTGCCATTGCGCAAGGGAAGATCTCTTCTGAGGCCATACATTGATACTCCGAATCAGCTTCCCGGCGCAGCTATATATGTCGATGCTCGACTTGGACACGCCCGGGCCGCGATACGCGTGAAGCTTCTCTTCATCGCGATAGATGGCTGTCGGTTTCTTAGCACTACTGCGCGACTAGAAGCTGGAGACGGCTGCATACCCACCTACTGCGCCGCTGTACGGAGCGCCCACTACATTGTACTTGTCAAGCTCCAGATCCTGGTCAAAGACAGCCGTATACAGCTGCACTTTGCGGTAGAACTTGTCGCCGACCTTTTCCCAGTTCGCAGTTGGTTTCGACATGGCTATCGCTGTTGTTATCGTGCTATCATGGCGCGGTCTTGGTCTGCGCCATGTTCTCGCGCCGAGGTGCGATGTGAGGTGCCTGATAGCTATGTACGAGTTGAGGTCATGGCGCCGCACAGACCAGACCAATCGCGCATATGCATCTCTCTCCTCTCAAGACGTTCACAACCCACCAAATACGCTACAGGCGATGACTGCTGATTGAACTTTATCTGGGGATATCCAAAGATCAGTAAGAGATGGCCGTGAACTCGGAACCATACCAAGTGTTTTCATGGAGTGTCATTATCCTACATGCTACATACTGTGTGACTATGGATCGACCGCAACCCAAGTCTGTAAGCAAAACGCCGCCGCTGATGCAATGGTAACCAAACAATTCCCTGCGCCTATACCCTGATACCAGTCCTAATTGCCCATGATCTCTGCAAGGGCCTCCTTCAACCCGAATCGTTCGACATCACTTCCCACTTTCTTTCGGAACATTCCAAGATCCCTCAAGAAATCTTGCGCCTCGTTCTGCAGCTCCTGGGCCAGCTCGTCATGGTCACCTTCATCGTAGCCTGAATCAGAGTCATCATCGCTGCCATCTTCAATTGGGGCAGAGATAGGATTCTCTTTACCACCGCCCTCTCCGAACCACTCCTCTTGCTCGAAATCAGGCGAGCCAAGCGAACGTGGTGGGGGAAGCACGATGGGATTCTTGAGCTCTCCCAGTGCAAGCGCCAGATGTCGGCGAAGCGACTCATTCTCAGCACGCAGTGCTGTGTTGACTGGCTGCAGCTCTTCGACTTCGGATGTAAGAGCCCTGATTTTGGCTGCCGATACCTGTCGATTTTCCTCCATCAGTCTTTGCATCAAGGCGACCTGTCGCTGGTATTCTTCGAGCTCAGTGGCCTCTTCTCGCTTTCGCTGACTGGCTGCGTTGACGCTGACTTGAAGACTGCGGATCTGCTCCGCCATCTCCATTATCTGAGCATCGCGCTGCGCCGCAGAGATGCTGTCCTGGTTGACCAAAGCACGCGTGCGAATGCGCTTCGCCTGATCGGCGTATCGCAAAGTCGAGAGCGTCTCATCGTAATCTGCTGGCGCAATGCAGGCTACCATAGCAGTCTTGCTGTTGCCACCCAGCGAATCTTTCAACAGCCAAGTCAGGACCGAGTCGCGATAAGGAACCACTTCGCGCGGTCGTCGTCCCTTGGTGCCATGTCGGCGTGGATCTGCAAGTGCAGCAATCACACGACCGAGAGTGGTAAGTGACTTGTTGATTTGGCCTCCCTCCTTCAGTCGCTGACCGGTTGCCTCCGTTGATTTGGCTCGCTCCGATCCAGCGAGATCGACCAGTCGCATCCGCGAGGTCCGTTCGATGGTCTCGTCTGACAGTAAGGAATGCGTGATCTGCCGTAGGCGAATTGTGAATACAGCGTGGGAACGCGAGGAAGTGTCGTTCATCTTTGTAGACGCAGTAGTACGGCTCTGCAGGAATGTTAGTGTTTTCTTCTCAAGCCTCAAGTGAGGGTGCACTCACCAGATCGCCGACCCTCAGAAGGCGTTCAATGTCTGCATATGACTTGATCTCGGTCTCAGTCAGGTTTTGCACATAGACGCCGTCCTTCTGGCTCTCGCGAATCTTGAGATAGATTGGCGGATTTGTGCGTGGAGTCAAGAGATCTCGCACATGTTCGTTGTATACTTCAAAGTAGGATACCTGGACGTGGTAGCTGGTGTCTGGTCGGGGCTCGTGAGCAATCCTGTCGAACAGCTCCTCGCATGTGCGGGGAATCAGCCCCGGATTGTCTGGTGTGCCCATCATGGTATAACTCTTTCCCGACCCAGTCTGACCGTACGCGAAGATACAGGTATGGTAACCAGCGAAATTGTGGTCAAGAAACTCCTCTCCGAAAGATCGATAGACGTCCTCTTGATGCGCATAGTGCGGGTCGGCCTCGTCGTGCGACCAGTAGGAGCGGTCGAAGGTAAACTCCTTGTCGTCGTAGGTTCGGCGTGTGTTTGATGAGGCTTCCTCGTCGTCGGGCGCAAGTAGTGTTGTCTTCTGTGTCGCAGGATCCATGCGGATGAGGCATCGTGTGCCCTTTTCTTTCTCTGTTGAATATAAGTACACGGTCAGTCAGCTGAAGATCGAACGACTTACCACGCCTCACAAAGGCTCTGCATCGAACAACGACCTTGACGTTGCCCGGATCGTCTGCCACCGGTGCTGGAGCCATCATCGGGTATGGCTGACCTGCGCGCAAAGATGGCGCTGAAGCAGTGCTGTACATGGTAGGATGAATGTGCGGGTCCAAAATATCGCCCAACTGTAAGTAGAGATCGTGGAGCAACTGTCGCGACCGCGAGATGTATAGTAGGTGCATGCTTTAGAAGGTGCGGGTGCGCTGACCCAGGCCTTTCCTATTCGGGGCAAATGTAAACACCGCGCGGTTGCTGTGGGAAGTTACGGTAGCGACGTCACTCCTTGGCAACCCACCAGCGAATGACTGCTGCATGCAACAACCTGGAGACGATACACGGCCGGCGTGAACATTTGCGACGTGGCGTCTGGTGATAGAGTGCAGACATCGTTGACACCTGGCTTGCGGCTCTTCGCTGTGCGGAAAGGGTTGCCGTGCATTCCACGCCGCACAAAGTAGCCGAAAAAAGTTCGACGCTTAGTACATCCTCGACAACCCAACGCCAGCTCGCGATCTTGCATGGCAAACTTCGATCGCAATGGATCAGGATACCATTTTGAGTCTCCTAGATGGCAATGCCAGGATACAGGCATTCCAGACTTGCCTCACGAAGCTGGAGACCACGCAACCACTTGATCTGGAAGCTCTTCAGGTGTGCATAAAATTACGGCCTACTGTTGAGCATGCAACTCGAAGCGCAGATATGAGCGAGCATGGCCTCTCTGACAGCGCATCCGACAGGCCTGCAGGTAACGCAGTCGACCACGCATCCTCGTGCATCGAGAAGCTTTATGCGCTTCTAGTCGCGCGCATTCCAGATGAACAGCTTGACTCCGACCACTTCTATAAGTTGGCTAGCATTCTATGCAGTGATGGGAAATTTGCGAGCTCATTGTTCAAAAAGAGTATCTACCCGAGACTTGTTTCCATTTCCGCAGATGTGTCTGAGCGTGCTCAAAGAGATGCGGAAAAGAGCAACGAGGCAGAAGAAGCTTTGCGACGAGCTATCCACGCAATGACAGCATATCTGACGCTGCTCAAATGTTCCTACTGGCTTCCAAGCAGGAACAATCACGTAGTTGACCCTGATACACTACGATTCCTATCTCAGTTTCTTGGATCACCGGTAATAGACGACACTGTCCACGATGTCCTATCTGCTTTTCTGTCACTTTTGAGGCGCAAGGAGTCGATTGTAGTTGCGAATGCAGACGACTCTTCTCCTCAGGCTTGGCTGAAGTGCAAACCTGAATCTGGTCAAGCAGTATTATCAGAGTCATTAGTGGACAGCTCATTATGGGATGCAATGAGCATGCTCGATTACAAGCTTACAACGTCCAGTGAGTTGACCATTTACCCAACACAGTCGTAACCGCAGACATACACAGCAACATAGCTCGGAGAATCCACTGACTATTAAACCAACAGAGAAGGCCACGAGCAAAATATATCGTACCTGGTTCCAATGGATCTCTCAGATCGCTTTTGACAGAATATCTCTCAGCTGTCTAGGCAGTAACTGTTATTGGGACAAAATCCAAAGTGGTCTACTGTACGGGCACGCAGATCAACGGAAATACTGCATAGGCATCATTCAGCAATCACTACTCGCGACGCAATCCGACATTTCGACATCAGCGATGCAATTTCGTATTGCTGAAAGGGACGTGTACCTTCGGGCATATGATCAATTTTCGTCTCTTTTCGAGACGATTGTACTCGATCGCTATGCAAATCAGGTCCAGGCGTGTTTACCAGAGTTAACGAAAATAATGTATACCCACATCACGCCTTCGATGATGAGCACTTTATTGTCAGCGGCACTCAATCCTATGGTACAAGACGGCGTTCGAAAGCTCATTGGCAACTGGTATATCGAGTATGTTACCAAGGTAAGTCCAAGCTGAGAACTTCCTCGCGCTCTTCAAATCCGTCACATTTCTGTCTCACTTACATTGCTTCTCGCACAGAGTCACGGAGACGTCAGTGGACACAAAGACTTCCTCCTCGAATGGTTTCTACCCTGGGCAACTCAAGGTGACCTTTTCACGACATCATTAATCGCAACTCGAGATACTACCACCTCTGCACATGGTTCCTCGTTAGCAGACGTCATTGCCAAATTTGTTCAGGCCGCACCCAAATTGCCCCAATTCGAGGACCAGGTCACTTCGGACACCCCCTCTACACCAGGCGCGAACACAAGACAAACGATTCTCTTCGGCATCATTGATTTCATACTGGACGCTAGGGGGAAAATATTTCAGTTCTCGATATTATACCTCCTCGAAGGTTTGGTCAAAGGACTGCGCGCACACACTGATTTGGCCGGTCCAACCCCTTCACTCACTCCTATCGAAATCGACAAGATTGTTCGAGTCTCAAGACTTCCCGGGTTGCCAGAAATCGCTGGAGATCTTTACACCGCGTACTGCATACAAATCTGTGATCTGGTCTGTCCGGACTGGAAGGATTCAGACGAGGCCGCATTCAAGCATATTCGCTCGGAGATCCAGAGGCTGGAAGCATCGATTGGCCCTGGACCTGAGACAGACGATATCGAAAGGACTGCACAGCAGCTGCCATGCCTGCAAGACCTTCGCCAGCAGCTCGAGAACACAAACCACCGTTCCATCCAAGGCGACGGCTACGCAACGACGTGTAGAACCCTCGTCAGGTTTCTCGATAAGATGGATACTGCTTCTGTCAACGTCGACGACCTCTCATTTGTCCTAGAAGCTCTTTGGGAAGAGGCTGACAGGCGACAATTTGTTAGATCTGTTGCTGTACACTTACCCTCGGTGCTGTTCCATTCAGTCTGTGTTCAAGCCTGCATCGGGCTCCAGAGGGGCTACACAGATGAAGAAATGAAGGAAGGCAATTTACGCACTCTATTAGCAAAAGCCATGGTTCGTCTTCAGCAACTTTCCGAGGGCCGTATCTACGTTCTTGCTACCTTCGTCGCAGCTGTCCGTCAATCTGTGTTACTCCATCCGGATATAATCACTGTACTTCCTCTCGAAGATTTCATCCTTCATTTCATCAACCATCCACCAACGATTAAATCCGAGTTTCTCTTCGAAGTCGCTGCCGCGGAGAAGCTGCAGCAATACAAACTTCAGCGCACGTACGATGCCTACTACGGTTCTCGAGAGTGGCATGCATACGCCGCCATGATCGATCTGTTGGCGCGCTTTCCTAGGGAACAGTTGAGCGTTGCCAAACGTGTCTTGGACTGCCTCCTAGAGCCATGGAAACTGCAACGGCCTGGAATTCCCGTCATCAGCAAGTGGAAGAATGTGCTTCAGCTGCAGGCTATGCTTATTCTGGCGGACTATTGCGTTGAGGAGTCGGAAGCAGACGAATACCTTGCTTGTTTCAAACATGCTTTGACGCTAGAGGCATGGCCGCGGTATCGCTTCCTCCTTGAATGGATCATTGCCAGGATATGCTATCGTGTTCCCGGAAGAGCACCACAAATCCTCCAAGATCTCTCGAAGTTGGACGACAATAGCTCGACACATATCGCTAGCCTGATGAAACTGGCTGTCCTTGTCGCACCGCGCGAATCGGAAGACTTCTCGGCAACATTCATGGAACAGCTGGCGCCCTTTGCTGCAAGCCCAAGAGTACAGATTCGACACGAATCTAATTACGCCATTCCCATCATTTTCGATCTTGCGCGAAGAAAAGGTTGGAAGAGTATCACAGACAACCCGGCCTTTGTGAGTTTGGACGCATTCATACGTACTCTGGATAAGTACCAGTCGACACCGTGGACTATTCGTACTCTGAAGCTGGACGCAGTGAACGACTTCTCGCTCGTGAACATATTTGAAGGTCAATACCTGACTATAGAATCACCAGAAAAAGTGCGAGTTGCATACGAAGACTTCGTAGTGCTTCATGAAGCAGATCGCACTTCTGGTCTGCTGGCACGTCCAGAAGGCATACCACTTGGTGAACGAACGCGGAACAGCACGATTATGCCGACACAAGCTTCGTCAGTGAATACACAACCAACTGTAGGCGCAGCGGATGCAGGATCTCCACAATTTCTACAGACCAAGAGCGGGTTCGATATCAACTCTCTCCATCCCCAAACTGGTCCACCAGAGCTCCAGAACAAACGACCCGCTTCTGTGATCCTGGTAGCATCGCTAATCGACAATCCAACAAACTTGGGCGGGCTCTCCCGCATCTCAGAATCGTTCGGCCTGGAGGCACTTTACATCGACGATCTGAAGCACAAGGCCCACAAAGACTTCAAAGCGACCAGTGTTACTTCTGAGAAACACTTCCCCATCAACCAGCTGAAGCTTGCAGCGGTACCCGAGTTCCTGCTAGATATGAAGACGAATGGATATGAGGTCGTGGGCATCGAGCAGACTGATCAAAGCGAAATATTGGGGACAGAGGATGAACAGAGTGGTAATTCACGGAGGCTGGGAATATTGCCCAAGAAGTGTGTCCTCGTGCTCGGGAGCGAGAAGGGCGGGATCAGTGCTGAAGTGCTCGCTGCTGTTGATCGCTGCGTTGAAATTAGGACAGTTGGTGTGACGAGAAGTCTTAGTAAGTGTAATTTGATGAAATTCGTTTCAATAACTAATACCGCGTTGTAGATGTTCAGACTGCGGGTGGGATAGCTTTGTATGAGTGGTGGAGGAAGTGGTACGAAAACGCCTAGGACTTATGTAGTACGGGGTGAGAGAGGTATGATCTACCATGGTGTATAAAGGTGGATTTCTCGCCATGTAAGGAACGCTGTAGACCTTAAAAAGTAACGACTGTGATATACAAAGGGAAAGTTGGAAAAAGAGAAGTGTACAACTGAAACGACAAGCACCAATCCAACGCCTTCCAAACACGCACTCCTTTCTCTGATCCCCATAGCACCATCAACGCACTGCACATCATCTATATCCTCTATCAAGATTGGATCGGGCTCACTGCTCCAGACTAGGATCAACACAGCAAGCCCAGCACTATGTACATGTCAGTTTCACCTCTCAGACCAACTTTCCGCGCGATCGTTCCAAACTTACCGGAGTTTCCTCAGAAGTGTTCCAAGGTATCCATCCCTCCGCGCAATCTGTCGGCGGCTCATCAAAGCACGTACGCTCGCAAATCTCCGGGACCAAAGGCTTGGGCTCGACTTCGGGCTCATCGGCAATCTCGGGGTCAGTGCCAGGGAGAGAGGTAGGATCGCAGCAGGCCCAGCAGGACTGAATCTTTGGTTAGCATGAACTTGTAGAAGTATCTTTTGGGTCGGAAGATGAGAAAGAGGGAATGTAAAGAGCCTTACCCCGCCACCAGGCTGGAACGGCACCCAATCGCCCTCACAGACGGGAGGTTCGTCATCGCACTGACGATCACATATCTCGGAGTCTCGAGGGATCACAGTTGGAAGAGGGAAAGGTTCTACGTTGCCTTCGGTTGGGAGAGAAGGAGCGCGGCAACACGTATAGCATTCGCCGTTTTTGGTAGGTCTCTAAAATGTGGATTAGAGGATACCTAGGTATGTACTCGGGACAAGAGACACTGGGAAAAGCATACCATGCCATCATCGCACGTGGGAGGCTCGTCATAGCAGACTTCAAGGCAGGATTTCTCGTCGGTAAAGCAGCAGGACCAGCAAGGGCTGGTAGCGGACTGGAGGGCGATCTGTGAGTGTGTCAGGTTCTGCATACTTTGTCGTTTTTGGTGTTGGATGATGAGCAGGGCGAGGTGGTTGAATGTGAATTAGCAGATCGGGGCAAAGGAGACGTGAATTTACCATTCCAGTTTTGCACTGCGGCTTCTCGGTGAAGCATGCTTCCTGGCAGGTTGTTTTAGCCGCTGCAATGGCGGCGAGGACGGCGAGTGGAATTATGACTTTCATTTTCGCGGTGATTTTTCCTATCGTTATTGGTCTTTAACAATGAAGATCGAATCTAAGTACTTCTGAAGCGTACTGGATGATTTGAGCCTACTGGTACTGATGTAAAGACCTTTGTGCAGGAAGGTTAGATATTATATATCTACCATATCGTACACTGCGTATACCTACAGCTCGCCAGTATGTATCTGGGTCCTAAAGAATATGGTGTCAGCTGATCCTGCTCTTTCTAGGTATTCCATCCGGCGTTCAGGACGGTCAAGCCCTCGTATTCACCTGTGCCATATATAGTAGACCACTCCGCTACATCCAAGCATGACTATTACACAGCTCATATGTTCTTCTCCACATCTCTACATGCAACCAATTACATCGACAGCAAGAACGACCCTTGCGGTGAGCCGAGAGGCCTCAGCATTCTTGAGCCGCAGCTGAACCCGTACCTGATGTACTTGTGTTGCGCTGCCAAGCACATGACACCGCTTGTGATGTCAGAACTGAGGGCTATTGAATAATATCTTTCCGTTTCGTAAGAGTGCGCTCATCGAATGATCTGAGCGGCTCGTCTTACATGTACGAAGAAATAAGATTTGCCAGCTTCGATATTATCTGGAAGGAGACCAGCAGCTGAGACTGAGTGCCTGTTATATCAGTTTCGTAACAGAGCACATTCGTCACATTAGAGGATAGGTTCGAATAGCAAACATTTGCGGGATGCCATTACAGGGCCTCTGAGGATCTAAGCAAAAATCCCTGTGCTTGGCGGACTGCAACGACAGCCTTGGACAGAGCATTATTACAGGTTTTCGGGTATCCTATTTCAGCTGCAAAGCATAGCTTAAAATTGTAACGTGATAATGAAGTGTTTCAAAGCAACATAGAGATGGTACAGAGAAGTCGGGCAATGCGCAGAGCTGGGAGGTTTTGGTACTGCAACAAACCAGCTGAGAATTACGATAATCCAAGACTGACACGAGTATCATCTCCACGTGCTTCAGAGGCCGATTATGACAGTGTGT
Organism: Phaeosphaeriaceae sp. SRC1lsM3a; assembly: GCA_001644525.1. Taxonomy (NCBI): domain Eukaryota; kingdom Fungi; phylum Ascomycota; class Dothideomycetes; order Pleosporales; family Phaeosphaeriaceae; species Phaeosphaeriaceae sp. SRC1lsM3a. Next base: position 461,731 of record KV441706.1, read on the forward strand.
GATGCGTCTGAGTGCAAACCATGTCAGGTGAGGTGGCGCTGTCATAAATCGTGGTCACAATGTGACGCAATTGGCTGTGTGTGTCATATCTGCGTAAGCACTTCGCGATTTGGCGGCGATTTTATTTTTGCGAGGCAATTCCAAACGATACCGAAAAGCACTTGAGATATTGCGTCCAGAGCTTAAAGATACTTAAGTTTGTTTAGACGTTTCAGAGAGCGTGCAGTGGCTTGACTATTGGTTCTTTGATTCACTGCAGCGAACCGTCGGGATTTCCACGTATCACTAAAATCATGAATACAATTTGTCAACGCTGATAAGTACTCAAGCTATTAGCATTCCTTGAGTTTCTTGTCGCCCATTACCGCGCTTGCAAAAAAATCATCCTGCACTCACAAAAAGAATTGCAAAACAAAGAGATACAACAGCCGGGATTCGCATCTGGTCACCCACGATACTACTAATCAGCTGCTTGAAAGGATGTTTCTACATCTGATAAACAGCTTTCTGCATTACTAGGACGCCTAGCCCGATAAACCCTGAGTTATAATAGTTTCTTTTGCATCAGGCTGCCTGCGCCAAGCAATGATGCTGTGCTCTTGGAATCGTGGGCTCCAGTATCCTACATGGTAGCGTCTGCTCAAAGCAGCATCGCATCATTACGCGCTTCGTCCATAAACGCTTATACCCGCCCGTTCTTGCCGCACAGCCTCATGATGTAAGGACTTTTTCGCATTGGCATGGATTGACTTGCGTCAAAGCTAGGGAGGCGTACTCAGGTATACTGAAGTCCTCTCGAAATACCTCTAAACTTATCTTTTTCCTGCATTAGTGCCTACCATCAGCAGCAGCACTTTCTAGCCCCCAAGTATCGCTCAGGGTAGCAATGTTATCAACAATCGATCAGTGGTCTAAATTACCAGTCTGTGCTCTCAACCTCTATGCTTGTCCCTAGCTTGTACTCGAATACTTTCCACTTATGCTGCGGGGGGTGGCTCTTATCCACAGTCAACTTGCACATAAAGCATACATCAAAGCACACATCAAAAGCTATGCAAGCGATACAGTGGAAGCGGGGACCGTATATGTCCTAGATCTCGTCAATATGTCACAATGGGTGCGACAGTCGGAGAGGCTTACGTGATAGCACTCATTGCACCAGTAGCCCCCATGGAGGTCTGCCTCCCCGTTCGAGACAACGCTTTTGTTGATATAGACTGACCGTAGTTGTAAATTGGGAGGGCTTGATGGCGTGAGCGATAACTTGCCAAGCATCTTGTTGCGATGGTATACTCCGACAGAAAGCGGAGTCCACAGGCCTGCAGGTTGCACAGTTCTGATGGCGTCCTCGTCGGAGTACATGGTTTTGAGAACGTCTACGACGTCGCGGTCCCCAGCTCTGTACGCCCAGTGAAGAGGAGACCAAGTACCTGACACTCCTGCGAGAACATTTACCCCACGATCGAGGAGGATCCTGACAATCGGGAGAGATCCTCCAGACGCTGCATAGTGCAAGACTGTGTTGCCTTTGACATCAACACTGTCGAAGTCTATGCCTTTCGAGAGTAGAAATTCAAAAACTTCCACGTGGCCACCTCTTGCGGCAAGATGGAGAGCATTGCGCCCCAACTCATCGACAAAGTCAACACATCTAGCGTTCTGCTCAACGAGAAGATGCAGAATATCAGTATGACCTTTGAAGGCTGCTGCAGAGAGAGGTAAGCCATAAAACCCACCTTTTTTATCTATGTCGGCTCCGCGATCGAGAAGCAGTTGCACAACAGCTTTATGTCCCGCTTGACAGGCAGCTTGAAGAGCGCTCCCATACAGCTTATCATTGGCGTTACCGTCTTCTCCTTTGCTGAGTAATGATTCCACTGTGTGCAAAGCTCCAGCTTCTGCGGCCGCACACAGCGTGTGACTGCCCCTCTTAAGCGATCTTGTATTCACAGAGAGCAGCCACTCAATGACTTCAGGCTGATCGTTCCTTACAGCCAGGTCCAGAACAGTGAGCCCGGCATTGTTACAGACGTAGATGTCAGCACCAGCTTTGTGCAGTATTTTCGTTGTCTCTAAGTCTTTTGCAGCCGCACAGTGGATCGGCGTCCATCCATCTTTAGAAGTAGCAGATGGATCTGCACCAAGGGACAGCAGCCACTCCACAATTTCGTGCTGACCTTGCCAAGCAGCTTCATGCAGGACATTTCGCCCACTATTGCTGCGAGCATAGACGTCGGCACCAGCCTTGTGTAGTACTTTCGTTGTCACTAAGTCTTTTGCGGCCGCGAAGTGGATTGGCGTCCATCCATCATTAGAAGTAGCAGATGGATCTGCACCAAGGGACAGCACCCACTCCGCAATTTCGTCCTGGCCTTTCCTAGTAGCTTCATGCAAGATAGTGAGCCCATTATTATCGCGAGCATAGATGTTTGCGCCGGCCTTGTACAGGATTTTCGTTGTCTCTAAATCTTTTGCGGCTGCGCCGTGCAGTGGCGTCCACCCATTATTGCTGGCAGAAGATAGATCTGCACCGAGTGACAGCAGCCACTGAACTACCTTGCATTGACCGTATGCCGCAGCTGAACCTAAGATAGTACGCCCACTATTGCTGCGCGCGTGTATGTTAGCACCAGCATTATGCAGTGCTTTCGCCGTAGCTAGGTCTTTCGTGGTAACTGCACCATGCAGCGGTGTCCAGCCATCGTCATCTGCAGCAAGAGCATCTGCACCAAGTGATAGCAGCCACTCTACAATCTCTTGCTGGCCGCTTACTGCAGCTTGATATAAGGCAGTACGTCCACTGTTGCTGCGCGCGTGTATGTTAGCACCAGCATTATGCAGTGCTTTCGCCGTAGCCAGGTCTTTCTTAGCTGCGCCATGCAGCGGCGTCCAGCCATCGTCATCTGCAGCAAGAGCATCTGCACCAAGTGATAGCAGCCACTCTACGATTACTCGCTGGCCGCTTACTGCAGCTTCATATAAGACAGTACGACTGCCGTTGCTGCGCGCGTGTATATTAGCGCCAGCGTTGTGCAGTGCTTTTGCGATTGACAGGTCTTTCTTAGCTGCGTAATGTAGCGGCGTCCATCCGTCTTTGTAAACAGCAGAAGCATCTGCACCAGCAAGCAACAAGACCTCAACAATCTTACGGTTACTCTTCCATGTGGCTACATGCAGAGGAGTGCCGTTGTCCTTGCTCTTTCCATCAATCTCAACGCCACTGGCAATTAGCAACTCTACCATTTCAGTCCCGTCGTAATCTGACTCCGCAGCTGAATGGAGCGCGTTGTTCTGATCCTCGTCTCGCGCCCCAACATTGACGCCCTTCGTTAACAGCTGCTTGACAATATCTGTGTCGGTACAACTTGTTGCGATGAGAAAAGGCGTCATACCTTCGCTGTCTTTGCATTCCCAATCAATTGTCTCAGCGCGCAAAAGAAGCTCAACAACTTTCGCATGGTTGTTTCGTATCGCCAGTGCTAGTGGTGTTCGAAGAATGTCATCAGTCGCGTTGACATCTACGCCAGGCTCTTGAAGCAGCAGCTGCACAAATTGGACTAGTCCAAGCTTAGACGCCATGTGAAGTCCTGTAGTGAGTGTATACTGTGGTACGGCTAGTGCTGGTCTCCATAGGAACTTGTGCAGCCTCCAATATCCCAGTCTCCACCTTGGTGGGCAGTAACATTCTTGGATTTGTGCAGCTGCTCTGACCTTGCGTGGGCTGTGGAGGAACTTCACAGCGAGACAGCTCAAATTCTTGCTCATGCTCTCACCCAGATGTTCATGCCAGTAGGCAGCTGCGTACGACAGCATCGGGTATTCATCGATACGTGTCTCAGCAGCTGTCCAAGTGTCGCAAGGTCCGTTGTCGAATTCGTCGAACAGAAGAATCGTGAGGCAAGCTTTGGCCATGATATCATCCTCTCTTAGGATTTTCTTGATAGTAGACTGATTAAAATAGGTCTGGAGAAATTCTTGGGTCGAGAAGTGTACCAGTCGAAAGTTTTCTGCGTCGTCGACAAATACAAGACCCATGCACGTCGTTGTCATGATACCTCGCCTGGACTCCTTTTTAGTGTTTCGATCGCTGTCACCGTCTCTTACAGCTACAGCCTGAGGAAGCTCTTCGCAGGACAAAGGACGTCGGGCGTGAGACAGCCACCAGAGTATGCGATATGATAGTTCGACTTTTCTGGGAGTCTGATCTTTGATTCGTTCCAGTGTCTTCTCATACGATTGATTTAAATCGACCGGCATCTGCCCAAGCGACTCTTCCACATCGCTTTCACAGGTGCTGGAAGCAATGCTATTCAACATCAGGGTCACAAGGAGAAACCTGAGTATGTCAACAAAGCTGCAAAGCCAAGCTGTACTAACATGTACCCACATCTCATTTGCCTTTTCAGTGATCTTTGACACAACCTTGTCTTCTAGTGACGGATTGTCCTCGAATAACTCTTTCAATCCCGCTTCATCGCGTATTCTCTCTAGCACAACTTTTTCGACGTCATCGCGGTGCGCAAAGATTGTTGTTTGTAAACATGAAGGGAACTTCATCAGGACGTCCGACAGATGAGATCGGCCCGTGAGGAAGAACCTCAATTTAGGATTGTCAAGACTCTGAAAATGCTTCAGAAGCAGTTTGCGAAGCTCGTCCGAGCATTCGTCTAGAGCGTCGAAAATAACAAAGATCTGCTTGAAATGTTGACACATCCGTCCAAGGGTGTCCACTAGAGCATCAGCTTCTGGTCTTCGATTGCCCATCTTGCACGCGCAATACAGGCGACGTACTTCCTCGACGCATTCCTCCTCTTTGCATACTGCAATCTGTTTTAGTATGCTCGCAAACACATTCTCGAGCGTTTGCGCCTCTTTGTCGGCGTAGTCGAGGTAGATGTAAGCGATTCCAATATCTCGCTCTTCGTGGGTCGCAAGGAGCTCATCGATTACCGCCGACCTACACCATAGTCAACTCAAACTCAAGTCCTGCTTGGTGATGCGGACTGCGATTTTATACGTTACGAATGTCTTGCCTGCTCCAGGCTTTCCGTGGCACCAGAGCACTTGATCTGTACCAGTGTCACTGTACCATTTCTGGTATTCTTGTCTCTCGAGCAGCCATGTGCCGCTACCTTTGACCCTCTCTCGCTTGGTTTTCTTGTGCTTAGAATCGTAAGTCGACGCGTACAGCCACTCGAGAATATTGACGGATGGAATTGCTCTTGCTAGGTGGTGGAAAGTCCTTGTCAGGGGTACTCGCGCGCAGGATTTGTGACAGCCTCACCTATATGTACGACGTTGGCGTTGATGTTGCCGACCTGGACAATATGCCCGTCTTGTGTTTGATTTGCCCCTGAATAAGTGGAGCCACTTTGCGCAGACACCTTCGCCTCTGGAGCAGTCAATCGAAATGTATCACCCTGTCCTCCATCGGCCGCGATGGTGTTGAGAATAGATTGCGTTGCCTGTTGATTCCATGATTGGCTAGAGCGTCGGAGCGTTGCTGCCATAAGGAGCGCCAAGAATATGAGGCCTTCGGGCACGTCTAACGCTGAACCAGAGGGTATACCAAGGCTGAAATCTCAAGGTTGCGATGCAGAAATGTTAGAACATGGGGAGGTACCCTCTGAAGCAAGCCGTGCCTTTCGACGGCTGTGCTCCTGCACAAGGCTATGCGGAGACTGGGCAGTATGATCAGCTGCTTGTTGGCGCGTCCGCTCGGCGCTGGTTGGGTGTGACCTGCGGAGCTGGCCCCACTTCTGCATGCTGCGCTGCTATGCATGTAAGCTTTGCTGTCTGATTGTATGCTATACCCTTTCACCGGAAACTTGGCACTGCGCTTAATTGTCATCGGATGCAGCAAGTCACACTCTTAGTAAATCCTTCATTAATAAGGCTAGCGGTTGTTCATGCTCGGCTGATTTGAAACGCCACAATCAATGTTATCATTATAGTGCACATTGGGGCTGAACGACCAGCGAACCCCTACCAGTCAGCAGTAGTAGGCTTGTACTAAGCAGGATGTACCCATTTGCTTATTGACCGGTTTCCCTTGTGATGAATAGAATGCTTACAACCGTCACTCACGACCAATCTACATTAATATCATGAAAATGGCGTATAATGAGAACAATGAGAGCCCAAAAGGGCTATATGCATCAGACTACCACGTGGCTTGGATTTGTCCGCTGCCTGACGTCGAGCTACCCTCGTCCAGATTGATGTTCGACACTGTTCATCCCACGCCGGAATATGACGCTAGTCAAGACACCAATCAGTACTACTGCGGCGTTATTGCAGGCCACAACGTGGTTATGGCAACCTTACCTCTTGGATATTCAGGTTACCATCACGCTGCCCGCCTGAGCGGTGCTCTGCTCAATACATTCACAAAAATCAGGATTGCCCTCATAGTCGGAATAGGTGGTGCCGTGCCATTATCGAAACCATGTGAGAACCCCCTTGAAGATATTCATCTTGGAGACGTGGTGGTAGGATGGTCCCGAGACGGCAAAGCTGCTTGTATACACTATGGGTGGAATAGGGACAAAGGCAAGGCCGATCCAGAGATTCTTGGAACAATGGAGAAGGGGGACTGGGTTGTTGGACAAGGCCTTGCGAGACTGGCATCAGACCATGAATCTGGCGAGACCAATTTCCAAGATCACTTGAGGCGATTGAAAGACGACTCAAGGTTCGCCCATCCCGGCCTCGAACACGATAGACTATTTCACGCTGCATCCAAGCACCAGGGTGAATATGGGTCGAGCTGTGAGATCTGCAGTCGCAACCCTTTCGCATTGGTCCGAAGACCTCCACGCTCCATACAGCACACCAAACAGCTCATCTTCCATCAAGGAAGGATTGCCAGCGGCAACTCTGTCATCCAAGACGGCGAGCGCAGGGACAAGGTTAGTGAGATCTGTGGGGGCGTACTTTGTGTTGAGATGGAAGCAGTTGGCCTCGACGTCATTAGAAAGTATCTCGTCATACGAGGGGTTTCAGATTATGCAGATTCACACAAGAACGACCTCTGGAAGCTGCATGCCGCTGGTAATGCAGCAGTGTTCGCGAAAGAGTTACTCTGCAAGATCAAGCCGATAGTCGTACAACGAACGTCGGCAGATCTTCAAGGTTAGTGCTCGAGTTCTATGATCTCTGTTCGCTGAAATAACAAGCAAGTTCCAGATCCATCCCTTCAAACCCATCGCGAAAACCGACTGGGTACCACATTACAAGAAGGATCTATCTTTTCGGGTTCTAATCAAACAAAGAGCGGTAATATCAAGATGTTCGGGAACATCAGCATGGGGGATGGAAACGTATCCTTTTGACGAAAGCCAAGTGCTCTTGTCGCAAGGGCTGCTATCATGTAAGAGCCTTGCAGCGTTACGAGTAGAAGTGAAATGGTGGCGAGAATCACAACATGTACGAGTAACGTTGAGCTTCCACTGTCTCTTGCGTGTAAGCTCGATATGTTCTGCATGTGCAGGCTAAGTGCGATCGAGAGCCACATTCGGCGTGAGTAGGATTAATCTGAATATTGAAGCTGGGCCGAAGCAATTGAGCAAGCAGAGTGGACTGCTAGACTTGCTCGAATTGAACTATTGGCGCTCGGCTGATCATGACACTTTGCTCTGCGCGAACATAGAGGATGGTGTTGGACCTGCTCTAGAGATGTACATGCGGGCACACCAGATACTTCAGGTTCACGGGTGCTGAAGTGCTTGAAGGAAGTGTCCTGCATAGAGCGCATGTTTAGCTGTGCATCGTCATGACGGCACTGTACCCATAAAGCTGACTCGCCGTACAAGGCAGGCAGAAGAAGTAGCGCAGTGGACCATCTTTTCACCTCTCTTGAGCAAGCACGCGAAGGAGAGCATGGTCGCTTCAGCCTGATCGTATTAAATGTGCCTCAACCCGGTGTCAGTGCTATCGCTGGGCTGGGCTGGGCTACGCTGTGCCGCTGAGGGTCAGATGTGCGGTCTGCGAAAAGGCGGCGAGGCGATGCAAGGTGGGCGCAGCGCTTGGGTGCGCACGTAAAGCGCCACATTTGGCAAGCACGATCGTCATCTAACATACATTTCATTGCACGTTAGACTGCGCAGGAAATGTCGTTGCAGCCTTAAGAATGGAAGCAACGAATAAAAGCAGATTTCGCTCTGCTGCCAGGACAATTGACGCCATCTGACCCAACACCTCCTCCCACTGGCCCTCAAACGAGGCTGATAAAGCGTGCTCAAGACGCTTCATTCTTTGTTGCTGCTGTTGGTAGTCTTTCGGAAACCACAAATTTCTGCATCACTACTGCTATGCATGAGTGGAGCGAATTTCACAATCTCTCGGGCCATACAGACGTAGATTTGTCCAATGCGTTCCGCAAATGCTGGGTCGCTAGCACTGCGGATAACAATCTGACGCTGCACGGCTTCCGTCGCTTCAAGACTACGCAACTGCTGAACCTCCGATTACTTGAGAACGAGATCGCAGGCATCGATCACACGATATACCAAGCTGGTCTTAGCCTTGACTTGAGTCCCTCGTCGGCCGACCGACTTGGCCTTGCGCACAGCAAGAGGGACGCCAACGTCCCAAAGATCAACGAGGTGATCACCCGAGAGCTCATCCTAAAGCTTCGTGAGCTTATTAAACAGTACAGTATGTATTGCTCTCATTCAAATTACAATCTGTACTAACAGGAGCTACCCCGATAGACGAAGCACTGGCTGCCTTCAACAACGTCATGACTATGGAGACCTTTTCGCTGCTGGACGATGAACAACAGACTAGTCTACGAGACGATCTGAGTTTGTATGAAGCATACAAGACTAGGATGCTTAGGGTGGATCGAGGAACACGTTCGCGGACCGACCCGTTCCAGCGCTGGCTCCATAAGTACCTGCGCGCATTCCGGTACTGGAGACTCTCGCGAAAGGCTCAAAATAACAGCGAAGGCCTTGGATCGGTCGCTAGGGGGCAAAAGCGATGGTCTTATCAAAACACGATACTAATAGCGGAGGTAATTGGGCGCCTGACGACTGCAGCACTGACAGCTGTCTTCATTATTGCTCCCTTGGCTATCATGTCGCATGAGGCATCAAAGAGCGTTCAGCTAGTGGTAGTTTCGGTGTGCGTCATCATCTTGTCTTTTCTTGTATCGCTCTTCCTGAGGGTATCGAACTTTGAGATGATGGCAGTGTCTGCAGGATATGCTGCTGTTCTTTCAGTGTTCGTTTCCGCGTAGAAGGATAATTGGGCATATCGACAGCCTGCTGCAAGATCATGAGCTACATAACTCAGAAGTCTGTTTCTGCGACTGGGCAGCCGCAAAGTCGTCGAAGGGAGCCACCCAGATTATTCAATATCCTTCTGCTCATGCCCCTGACAAATGGCGGCTGTGGGATGAACGTTACTTGCTGAACTCCAAAGCAAGTCCTGAGCACCCCCTCTATGGTTCTGAGACTTTAAAAACACTCAGCTTAAAGCGATGCGAGCAGTGGTTATGTGTATATAAGATATGGTGGCGATCTAATGTCCGGCTACATGCTGAGACGCACGGTGTGCCGAGACACTGTTTTCCTGGACGCTTGGATTTCTCGCGATGGGCGATTGCAGCTGAAGCCTAGTGCAGTTGTCGCAGATAAAAGGGGCGATGCGTGAGTCGCTGGGAATTGAGGAGACGCTTTGAGAGACAAGGGAGATAAGTACAGATCGCATTGGGGACTACCGTACGGGCGGCGCATGAGCTTTTGCATGGCTGATGATACCTTGTTGCTTCCATGACTGTTGAAAGTTGTAAAGAGGATCAAGGGGGACAGGCGGCACAGCTGCAGCAAACAACCTGTACGCAGTCCCTCAATATCTAGTTGATTGGACAGGTGGACTTGTTTTCAACGTGCTACGGTAGTATGTACAAGACAATTTGTACAATGTGTTTTATATTGTCATATGTTTATACTTAGCCTCTAAATTGAGAACGAGCATCAAGGGTTTTGTCCGTACCTGCCTGGGTGACAAATCTCAGTCTCCCGCGATTTCGCAGCCACACTTACCAACCACAATCAAAACCCCGATTGCCATCTCTACGAGCCCCCAAATTCTCTTCGCGCGTCCTGGAAAGCCCTCTCCAATGGTCCTTCCCTCTCCTCCCATCCCTTCGGATTCTCTTTCTTCATAGCTTGCAAGCTTGCATAGCCGAATCGAAACGGCTCTCCGCTGGGTACCATCATGCCCTTCTTCACAGCCTCTCTTTTGCCCACACGTTCCCACCACTTCTTGACATTGCCATACTTTTCCAGCTCGATACCACACGCGCCCATTGCATCTACATATGGGAACATGGCGATATCAACGATACTGTACCTCCCACGTCCTGATCCAGCAATGTAATCGCGATCCTGTAGTCGTTTGTCGAGGAGAGCGTAATTTTTCTCTGTCTCGCCCACAAAACGCTGGGTAGGAAAGGCATGTCGCACGGGCGACATGCGGTAGAAGAAGTTCGCTTGAGATTGCAGTGGACCTAGACAATCCATCGGATCAGCCTAGAATCCTGTCGCTCGGTCGTTCACCCTTACCTAATCCCGAATGCTGCCAGTTCATCCACTGCTCCGCCGTCGTTGCTTCAAACACGTCCTCGAAGCTGAACTTCTTCTCTGGGTCATACATGCGTGTTAGATAATTCATGATCGCGGGTCCTTCGAACACGACGAAGTCGTCGTGGTCGTGGTCGACGATGACGGGAATCTTGCCCGCGGGATGCAGATCAGTGTACCAGGGCTGTTTCTGTACACCCTTCATGATATCGATGGTTTGCACGGTGTAAGTCCTGTTGTAGGCGGCTTTGAGTTCTTCGAGGAGAATGGGAATACGAAAACCTGCAAAGGTTACTCATTGCGAAGAGAAGTCCAGGGCATAGGATTAACGGACCATTGGGTGTGCTAAAAGTGAGTAGTTCGATGCCCTTGGTGGCAATAAGGCCAGAGGGTTGAGCCATGTTAGCTGCTTAGTGTGATAGGTACCGAGGGTTGACGGGTCAGGAGACTGATGAACCTGAAAAGATGTAAACGATAGAAATGATTAGGCTTGCTGATATGAAGGGTGAGGTACAGTCCGACTTCTATGGCATTAGCTACCTCCTTTTATATGTGATGTCTTTGTACATAGAAACTTCACCGCATTGCCCGGTCCCGCGTTAATCTTGCAGGGGGATTGGTCAGCAAACATACATTGTACGACTACTTTCGTATAATGTTCCAGATTTGCCTAGGACAATTTGTACGAAGACGATCCTATGCATCATTCTGCGGTCGGGCAGACCAATTCTGGTTAGTGCTGTAAGTGCTGGAACGGGCGGCCAATCGCTGATTGGATCGTTCGGCGAACTGGCGAATCAGCTTCAAATCCTTCTAATGAGGCACAGTAGTGAACTTATGTAAGGCCCTCAGCTGAGGCGGACATGTTTTGGCGGGCCCAAATTTGCGCTCTGCTCGGTCGGACAATGAACTTTCCACTGTTTTGGTTGAGGACGATACGCCCTGATGCCGTGTCTTCAGCAGGGACGCGCCTGATTGGTACGCTATGTCGGATGCCATGCTGTACGTATATGTATAAGTGGTTGTGCTTTGAAATCAGAATGTTTCGTAAGTGTTGCACCCAATGAGAGCGCCTCGGAAAATGATGGTCGTTTAAGATTAGCTTCATTGAGACTAAACAGCATTGATCTTACTCCCTAGACAGCAAGCGGCAATTCTTTCAGTCTTGTTCGATCTTAACATCCCCTTCCCCTACTCAAAAACTTTCTTCCACACCCAAAGACTGCGGCTGTTCGTGTAATGCTTCAAACCTTCTATACCCCATTCCATGCCAAGGCCGCTCCTGTTTGGGATCACGAGGTTAGCGCATATACATATGTAAATTAATACGAAGACAGTGTACGTACTCTTTATGTCCACCGAACGGTACCTTTGGGTCGACATCGAAATGGGAGTTTACCCATACCGAACCTGGTGCAGGATCAGATGTTGCAAAGAATACATATTTCGTCAAGATCATACCTGCTTCGAGGCGTCTTGCCATGCGCTCGGCACGTTTGAGATCTTTGCTCCAAACAGATGCACCGAGACCCTGGCGTAGTGCGTTCGCTCTGTCGAGAACATCGTCTTCATCCGTCCACTTCAGGAGTGGAACGATGGGCCCAAATGGTTCTTCCTGAACGATGCGCGAGTCTTCTGGTGGATTGTCGATGATGGCAGGCGTTACGAAGTACCCGTTGCGCGATTCCCCAGCAACGCCTGCAAGCGCTGCTGTCCAGTTGCACTTGTCTATCTGATCGTACATGTCTTTCACCTTATTAAACTGCATCTCGTTCTGAATAGGCCCAACAACCACGCCGTCGTCTGTGCCGTTGCCGGTCTTGATATTTCCTTTTGTAAACGCGACCATCTTGTCACGGAACTCATCATATATGCTTTCGTGGATGTAAATCCTCTTGGTAAGCATACAGATCTGACCGGAGTTGAGGAAACTCAGCATCGCAATCTTGGGCAAGCACTTGTCGATGTCGACATCTGAGCATACGATAGCAGCATCGTTACCGCCAAGCTCAAGCACACAGCGCTTCAGAGTTTTGGCGCAAGAAGCTGCGACGAGCTTTCCAGTTGCAGTGGATCCCGTAAAAGCGATCTTGTCAATGCCGGGATGCTCTGTGATCCAGGGGCCAAGACTGTCGTCTCCAGACAAGACCTGAACAACACCGGGTGGGAATACACGACTTGCCAGCTCGCCAAGCTTGAGGTCGCAGTACGGAGTATAAGGAGAGGGCTTCATGATGAAAGTATTGCCAGTAATCAGAGCAGGGCCAAGCTTGCCCAAGCCGAGAAGTATCGGCCAATTCCTAAGCATCGTCAGCGATTTATTGGCAAAAGACCAGCTAACGCATCATGATTCTGCTCATGGCTTGAAACTTTGATGCCTTGCTGAAGAAAACACATCAAAGGGATGCAGGATGCCATACCAAGGTACCTAGGACAACACTCATGTCAGTCAGGGTCAAATGCACTTAAAACATAATCTGACTTACGATTCCGGCACAGACGCCGAGAGGAGGATACGTTGAGTATATGATCTTGTCATCGTCCTCTTGCAACACCTCGTCTTTTATTTCCATGGTCGCAAACGCGCGCAACCAGATCAAGCTGTTGCCGACTTCCATGTTGGACAACGAAAGCGGCTTTCCTTGTTCGAGAGTCAAGAGCTTTTCGAGAGCATCTCGATTGGCTTCAATGACATCAGCAAATTCAAGAAGCAGCTTTGCGCGTTCGTCAAACGGCGTGGCGCTCCAGGGTTTAAAAGCGCGCCTTGCGGCATCAACTGCGGCATCGAGGTCTTCTCTCTGGGCTACTGGAACCTCGTACAATGGAGTTCCTGTCGCAGGGTCTACCGAGTGCCGAGTTGTCTTTGTGGGCACGAGTTCGTTGTTGATGATGTTGCCCAGGTAGGTCTAGTGATTTTAGTGGAATGTAGACGTCTACATCGTATTGCCCACCTTTGTGTCCAGTTGGGTTGCCATGACTATCGAAGAAATCTGGTCGTTAATGAGTGCAATCAAGCAGTAGCACACGTTCCTTTAAAGAACGAGACACTGCCTTGGGATATACAACGGCCATGTGCGATGTTACGTTCACACAGAAGTGGGGTAAGCGCGCCATGATCCGCTTGCTGTAGGTAGTGCTTATGGTAGGCTGACCCCAAGAGTCCAACGATTACAAAAACTTCGAGGTCACTGCATTGTAATTGTGGCATTGTACATGCTACAGATACGATTGGACCGAGTCGCAAGGCTTACGAGAGCATGCTCACTCCAAGATAGGGAGCGTTGCCAATACTTCGTGGGAGCCAAGACGTGAGCAGCGGAAGTCCGCCACAGATACAGATATTGAAGCGCAACTATCGTCACAGTGGGATCCTCCGTATGGGCACATGAGAGCGGCTTCGAGGTTCCTACATGTTAAATGCAGTAATTCTCTCGTTCCGTGTCGTATTGCTGACTTGGGCTTAACGGAATGAGGAGTTAATCGGGTGCTCACTTGTTGAGGTCATCAATGCCCCGGAGTTATGACAGTGCAAAACATCGCATTCACCTCATTCAGAAGCAACGGCAAAGCTTTCTGTCTAACTCCGCATATCGTGTTGCCGGACGGCCAGGTGAAAACAGACTAGCGTCCGGTTTCCAGTACCAACGCTCTTTTCAGTGTTAGCGTTACTCCTTCACAACAACTGTTCTTTGAAGTCGCGACTTTTTGACCTTACGAGGCCCAGAACACGTTTCGACGAACCTCCAGTCGCGTAGGAAGATGTGACGCTACTGTCGAGTGGAGAAGAAGGGGTCGAGCACGTGCGCACGGCTGGGGCATCTCGACGCCAACATCAACGCTAATATGTCCACCCAAGTCGCGGAGACAGACAAGTAGCCAGGTGTAGCAGGGACAAGCAATATTTGGCGAACCTAACCCTTTGCCAAGTAGAGCACGGCAGATCTTGCGTTTCGCCTGAGGCATGCGACGCGTTCTTCTCTGCCAAGCTTCATGAAACTGCAATTGAAACTCGTCCCTTTCCGCACCTTCGCGAGCTACCCCTAATTCGCTCCAAGATCGTCCCGACAAACAGAGACGTAATTGGCTCCGCGCATGCTATATGTTTCGAATAAGCAATCTGATGCTTTGCACAAGCATTCTGGAGCCGTTGCTCACAAGCACGGGGAAGGGAAAGCTCGAACGCCAAGCTTCAACTGTCACCGCTCTTGAAACTGTTGATCCCCTTCTTGATTCTTGACGGCCAAAAAATCATTAATAGTGGGCATCATGCCTTCAATTGATAGTCCAAGTGAATGGAACCTGACTTCCTCCTCAAAATGCCCTTCATGAACCAACGATCTACCCTCGGCCACACTTTCCGGTTAGTCCATATGCCCATTTTTGAGCATCTCACTGAGTGACTGACCAGGGGAAGGAACTTTGACCAAACCATCATCACGGTTAAGGTCGGTGGCAAGGATTATCCCGAATCATTCAGCTGCCACAGAGAACTACTTCGACGATGCTCGACCTACTTTGATCGATGTCTAGAAGAGAAGAGCTCGCCATACAAGAACTCTGGAACCACCCTAGAACTAGAAGACACGAGTGCAGATGTCTTTGATTGTTTCATGCTGTGGCTCTACACGGGCTTCATTCCCCATCATCTTATCGAAGGTGGCAAAGAAGTCCATCCTCCAACGCACACGATAGACTTGAACAAGGGCGACAACTCAACACCTGAGACGAACGACGCCGAGGATGTCGACACGGCATCATGGGGGATACAGCTCGACAACGATGACACAGCTGTAGACGCAGCTGCCGAGTCCGCGTCCAACCCCGACCAGCCCACTGCCGAGAAGGTGCCTGGTGACAACGAGAGCGAAAAGAGCGCACCAGCTCTTCCAGCTCGGAACCCTGCCGAGAAGCCCGAAATACCCAAGGAGACTTTGTGTCCTTGCTGTTCGAGGCCCTACAAGTGGCGAGGCCTAGAAGGCTTCCTCGAGCGCCGCTTCATATCTCTCTACATCTTCTCGCACAGATACGAGATTCCTGCTCTCCGTCGCGCAGTCATACTAGCATGGCAAACCAACGACGAGATTCTGCAATGCATGCCCGATCACAGCAATGTCATTGCAGCGTACGAGAGCCTACCGGCCAATTCGCCGCTGTGCCTCTACTTCCTCGACATGTACTCCGTTTACTGGACGCCTGACAGAGACAGCGAGCGCATGGCGGCACTGCGCAGTCAGCTTCCACAAGCTTTCCTGTTTGAGCTAGTAACAACTTTGGCAAGGGGGGAGCGACCAAAGATGGAGAAAGAGTGGTGCGAATTTCACGAGCACGAGAGCGAAGAGGAGAAGAAGAACTGTCTGGATGAACTTTACAAGGATCCCGTTGCAGGCAAGGCGCTGCGCAGGATTAAGGATAGCAAGGGCTGGAAGGGTCTGGTGCTCAAGAAGGGCAAACGATAAAATAACGAATCAAGCAAGGGAAGGGAGGAGTTCATAGGTGTTCTATACCGTTGCAAATGCTTTCATGGCACACAAATGTTGGGAATATATGATATCATTGTTATCTGGCCGTTTTCTCCACCTCATCGCATCGTCTCTAGCTCTACTTCGTTTATTTCATCCACGACACCTACTGAGCAGCGAGCTCAGCAAGGATGTCATCCGCAGCCTTCTCGGCGACCATGTAAGTGGACACGGCCGTGAAGGTTCCTGGAATACGGGGGAAGACCGAAGCGTCAACCACACGCAGACCAGCAGTTCCCCTAACCCTGAACTTGGCGTCAAGGACAGCCATCGGGTCGTTGTCAGCACCAATGGGGCAAGTAGACGAGGCGTGGTGACCCCAGGTAGTGTCCTTGATGTAGTCGGCGATGGCCTCATCCGAGGTGACATCAGCACCAGGAAGGACCTCGTCGATGGGGACGACCTGGCGCTTGAAAGAGTCACGAGCGAGAGCCACGGCTTCGGTAAGCGCGGTGATATCCTTCTGGTAGTCACCAGAGCCAGTGTCGTAGTAGTTGTAGGTGATAGCCGGAACCTCGAGCGGGTCAGCGGACTGTAGCAGGACTGAACCAGCGTTGTTGCGGGGGTGAGCCTTGAGAATGGCCCAGGTGAACCAGTCATGCTCACTGGTGGCGTTGTAGGCGTAGCCGGGGAAGTAACCACGGAAGTTGACCGGGCCACCGAAGACGAAGAGATCAAACTCATCCTTCTCGGCAACAGTGCTCTTGTGGAACATTGTAGCGCCAAGTCCGGGGGAAGCATAGATACCACGGTTGCCAAGTACGGGCGCGTTCCAGCGGTCGACACAGGGGTCGCTGCCGCCTTCACCGAAAGTGCAGCCGTTAAGAGCAGAGAAATCGGAGGGAGCCTTGCCCTGGACGTTAATCTCGTAGTGGTCCTGGAGATTGGTACCAACACCTGGGAGATCGACAACAACGGGGATATCGAACTGTTCGAGCTCTTCCTTGGGACCGACACCGGAAAGCTTGAGAAGCTGAGGGCTGTTGTAGGTACCGCCAGCAACAATGACCTCACGGGAAGCGGTGGCTGAGCCTGGAGTGCCAGTGGCGCCGCGGCTCTTGGGGCTAGCCTTGTAAAGGTACTGGCCATCGAGGAACTGAACTCCGGTAGCACGGGGAGGAGTAGTGGTCTCATCGAAGGTGACCTTGGTGACATGGCAGTTCATACGGACGTCCAATGGGAAACGTTTGGTGCCATTCTCGTTGACAGCGTCACGGACGGCAAGGACAAACTCGCGAGATCCGGTACGCTTGCCTTCGGTGGTGGAAAGAGGAATCTGGTACACGGCATCGGTCGTGTCACGCGCCTTGGTATCGGCATTCGCGTCACCAGCGATCAGAGTGCCGACGTTGACGACAGCGTCGGTAATGTTTCCAAGAGCAAAGATGGCACCACCGACCATGCTGAAAAGCTGAGGGTCGTTGGTGACAATGTCGATGGGGGAGTACTGGGTTCCGAGCCAGCCATCGTAGCCGTGGCCCTCAGCGCCGGGAAGGAGGTACTTGTTGTTCTCGAGCTTGCTGAAGTACTTGCGCATGTTGGAGGCTGACCAAGAGTCATCGCCGGTGATGGATGCAACATTGTCGAAATCGCTCTGGTGAGGGTACACAGCAATGAGAGCATTGTGGGCAGTGCAGCCTCCCAGAGTTCCTGTACGCGGGTATAGCGTACCCTTCATCTTAGAGCCCGAGGGTGGGCTCAATCCAGTGTACTCGCCACCATCGGGTGTTTCGTAGGATGTCTTGAAATCGCGAGCTTGCCTAGTCTCATCGGCGTAGTGACGGACGTAGAAGTTCCAGGCCAAGTTGGGATCTTCCGACGACCTGGCACTGTAGGCTGGGATGGTGTAGTTGAGGTTTGCTCCCTGGTCATCACCGGCCTCAATGAGAAGTGTCTTGTGGCCTGCAATGGCAAGGCGGGCGGCCAACGGACTGTTTGACGTTGTTAAAAAAAAAATCGGTATACATGATCACAGTTACGTACCCGCCACCAGCACCAGAGCCTACGACGACATACTCGTATCCGTCGAGATCAACGGCAGTTGCGAGCGAGCTGAACGCTGCAAGCTGCCCGAGGACTTGAAGAACACGCATGTTGATAATAAAAGACTTAGTTGCGTTAGTATACGACTACATTTCAACAAGGGAAGTGGGTCATACGTGTATAAGGTAAGTTGGGAAGGAGTGACTATTGGCTGAAAATGCCGGGAATCTGTAAAGAATGGACAGAGGCGATGCGAGTGCCTGCTTGAGAATTCCATGATGGCTTTACCGAGCTTTATACAGACTGAGGGTACTGACATCCCATGCCTGCTACCCCTACTGTTAGTGCATCTCACCGAACTGCTCGCCGATTTCGACAGCGAGGCTTCGCTTCTAGCGCTTGGTGCATGCATACAGTAGCTGCCCTTTCCATCGTTCCATGACCCCTCCTCGGTACTCGATGCGCCACTTTTCATACGTTCCCCTTGTTAGTTCATCGGTCCGGTTGGGGATCAACACTCATTCTGAGCCGCAATCTCCGCCCCCAGACTCGGTGAACTATACTGAGAGCGGCCTTTGGCCCAACGTGTATTTGGAGCATGCAACGCATTGCTTTCCAGAAATACATCCTGGTTCTGAAACCAGAAATATTTGTGTACGTTTATACAGCGAGCGAATACAAAGCTGCCGTTCCTGAACTGATGGTGGCGGTGCAGGGATCAAGTTGCACGTCCTTCGGAAGAATAAAAACGTTTTCCTCATTGCGATCCGCTCCCGCAGCTACTCAACGAGGCTTGCCCAATCTGTACTGACATTCCGACCCACATAGTCAACCTCGGCAAAGATTGTCTCCAAAAGAGTGACCTGGGTAACGGGATGTCGAGATCAAAGGTGCACGTGGGAGTGGGTACGGAAGCGACATTGAGACATGAAGCTGTTATCGTCTTTGGACAGGCTGGTCCCTTGATCGGACTTATGTCCGTGCCAATCCAATGGTCATGCATGTATTGGCTTCGGGGTCACTGTATTGTTGTGTGTATCACACCACTTCGCAAAACCAAGAAACGTCTTTGTAGTTGGCAGTATGTATCGTCTCATCGCACAAGGAAGAACCTAGGACTGCCATGTTCGCTTCTTGGACATGTAGTATACCGGACAGGACTGACTCATTGTGGTCGCGGCTTGTAGCCATATGTTGATGTGCAGGACGACATCAGCAATATTTGAAAGCCTGTAGTCGAAGTCATGGGTTTCGTGTGCCGCGTACGCAGCTTCATTTGCAGGCAGGAACGCTCGAATTGTCATGACAATTTGGTCGATACTGGAGAGCCTTCGCCCTGAAGAGCTAGGCATGGTCCCTATGGGACCGGGGCCAAACGCTCCCCGTGCAGCCCGCGGGAGACCCACCAAATCTGAAGCAAGTGTCAGTCGCAAGCGCAAGCAAGTGTCTTGGAGAATGGGGCTATCGAAAACAAGGCTGCCATTCGCGTAGTCCATCAGACACAATGTTGATTGAGTCTAGTTTTCGATCATTTGCCACTGTTGCAAGGATCTGCCCCTGAAGCCCGCACTCTGTCAAACCTGCTCCGCTCGTTTTTGCACCGAGTAATTCGTACCCCGTACTAACAAGTCTAGATCAAGATCATCTAGTGGTATTTGTTCTTGTCCGCGTTTTCATCATTCTCCAAGAAGACTTCGATCTTGTTGTTCATTTTTGGTCCGATGTCATTGCAGAAACAGCAAGCAATGATAGCCACGATGCCGAAACTGAGGGAGCTGAGGGCTGTCGTTCGAAGGCCCACAACGTAGGCTTGCTGGAACGCTGCGCCACCCGCTGCAATGATCTCGTTCGTGATCCCTGGGACTTTAGCTAGCGCTGTTGCACCAAGCGGCAGAGCGGCAAGGAATGCAGGAACGGCATCAGCCGAGAGCCCCGCCGCTGTAACAGCGCGTGGAACGAGCTCAGCGGCCTTCGAGGATTGCACGTTGGTGAGGATTGTTTGATACACTACAAGGAAGATTGATTGTCAGCCGTGCACCTGAACCGTCATCGCGTGAGTGAACCTACCAGAGATTGCAACAGCTCCGCCCGCGAACCTGGCCACTCCAGCCAGACCGCCAGAGATTCCCAATTCGTGTTGCGGCACACCGAATTGTATAAACGCGATTGAGAGATACTGTGCCCAACCAAACCCAACCTACAGTCGAACAACGAGTCAGCACACGCACCAAATACGGACGAGTGACGAGGCGATAGAGTGACGTACCTGACATAGAAATACGAAAGCGATCATCATCCCTTTTCGCTCAGGGTTGCCAAGGCCTAGCAAAGCTCCAAAAACGACCATGATCGTTACAGATGCCGTCAATGTCCATTTCTAGGTAAGTGAGTCAGACAATTTGAAATCAATGGTTCACAGTCAATACTGACCCAGTGTCCAATCCTATGGCCAAAGACTGTAAGCAGAAAAGCACCAAAGCACAGCCCTACATCGAGTCAGCTAAATTACTCTCACATGAGAGCTGGCGACATACCGATATTTCCAGGAAGACCGAGGACGATCGCGTACTTGTAGTCGGTTGTGGCGTTCGTGAAGAACACACCCACCTGAGTTGGGTCTTTGATATTGTCAATTTCCGCTAGAATAGACCTTGCATGGCTATACTCACAAATGATATTCACAGCGTAATAGAACATCGTGACTACAAAACCAACGATAAACGGCGCCGTGAGTTCCCGGCCCTTGTCACGTGTAAAGACGTGCGTGGGCGTTAGCGGTTGCTTTAATGGCGCAAAGGTTTCCCATAGTGCGAAAGCTACAAGTGCGACAAATCCGCTGACCAGAGTGCCGATGACCTTGGGGTCGTCTGAGGGTAACGTGGTGGTATATACGATACCAACAAGAATGAGTGTGGCTGAAGCGATGAAGAGGATGGCACCAGCATAGTCCAGCTCTCTGAACGCTTGGCTCGTTGGAAGTCCTCGAGGGTGTTTTGGCGGGTAGTAGAAGAAATATAGACCCAAGAAGCTAAAGAAAACAGCAATGGCTGGTGCATAAAAGATCCAACGCCACTGTTGAGTGTTAGCTGAGAATGTGGGACGTTTGCGAATAACACTCACTGCATCAACTGTTCGTGCGGCAAATCCACCAGCAACAGGTCCAACAAGCACAGCGAAGTATACGCCCATATCTGTTCTGATTAGTGCAGCTCTACTACTCTAGTACTTCACAAACCTGCTAATACGATGGCTGCGGCGCGCCACTTGTTCGGAAGCAATTCAGGCAGTGCGAATGCCGCGAGCTATTGACATTAGATCATTGCAGAGATAAGAATTGTAGCCAAAACGAACCTGGGCATTACCTGCTCCCTGCGAGATAATGTAAGCGTCGTCTATCGAACGGGTGACGGGAAACTTACAAAGCCGATAAGTGACATTGCTGCCAGCATAGAAGTGTTGTTCTTCGCTGTTCCACCAACGATGAACCCCACGAAAAGAATAAGATTACCGCCGACAATGAACCATCTTCGACCGAACAGATCGCTGTTCGCTCCGCAAACCATGAAAGCGATGGTGACAGTGATTGTGTATAGTGAGACATACCAAGCAGCCCGGGTCGGATCGCCTAACGAGGTTGCAACGACAGCACCACAGGCGCTCAAAGACGGAACGATCCAGAACGAGATTCCGTAGCTCAAGGAGAGGATCTTGAGCCACGTCAGTGAAAGCAAGTTCGAGCAAGAACATGTGAACTCACAACCACGACACACCATGTCTTGAGCGTGACATTGTACTCTTCATCAGACTGGGGAATATGTGAAGGATTGCGTTCGACATCATGATCTTTCAGACTCTGCGACGTTTTAGAAACTTCATGTGAGGTGCGCTCGACCTCTGCCTTTTCATCGGTCGGCGCCATGAGGGGCAAGTATTAGACAATTAGTTAAGCTTTGTTTGAATAAGTATTATGATAATAGTTCGATAAGGAGACAGTCAATCTCTCCATCGTTTTCGGACGCAGGTACAGCATCTTATATCCAGTTCAGGAACAGCGAGATCACCATCCCATCCGAGCTTACTCGATGTCCATCCTCCCATTTCGCCCATCAGCTGAGCATCTTGAGCATAGCGCTACACGAACAAGCTTTTTGGGATGCGAATTAGAGGAAGCGTGGTCGGCTATCGTGTTTGACTGACCAATGCGAGTTGACGTGGAAAATGATACCCGGCATAATAGCGCAGGTGGAGTCTGGGGTAGTCGTAGCGCTAGCGATCAGCCAATGCGGGGACACTATGGGGTACAGACGCGGGAATAGCAACTTACTTTGTTTGGTTGAACACCATGATAACAGACGATTTTGAGCCAGCGCTACTTGACGAGCTTTTCGATGCTCGTGGTTAGTATAGCGCAGAGTCAAAAGATTCCCATCTAGTGAAATCTATATTCCTTAGGACGCGGACAAGGGGCGAATGGTCAAATGTTGTCTTTGTTCGAGGGCTGTGATTTGCTGTAAGCTCATAACCTTTGGCCTCATGTTTCCGAACAGCCCCGCCGAGTGTCGGTAGCTCGGATATGAACACGCGAGGCTGTAAGGCTGACGACATGTGATTCATCGGATGAGAAGAACAGTGCAGCTTTACATATCCTCATTTATTCACGACGCTGAGTTAGGAGGTGAAGAATTCTGTGACAATCGTTAACTGGACTAGTAGCACTACAGCTCATGAAGCGAACGTGCTGGCTGAGGTACTTAGACGACAAGATTACACTTTCCGTTGGAATGGGATTGGAAAGGCAAGGGTGCACGATCCGATGGGAATTATCACAAGTTACGCGAGATAGTCAGCCGCTCAGAACGTGGCTGCTGCATAACCAATGTACCGTGATTCCATCCCCGAGTATTAGCCATTCGCCATTCAAGAAGCACTTCACATGTGGCAAATCGCAGCGTCGTTGAGAGTTGCTTTTGGTAGCACAACGTACCTGGCGGTAGGTTTCCAACTCAGCAGCAAATTGCTAGTATTTCAGAGGGGTGCCACAGTAAAAGCACTTTCCAATCATATCTCGCGAGACACCTTGGAGCTTCCTCCAGTATATGAACATAGTGCAGCATAAATTCAACTTCACAACATGGTAAACCCGACTCTATGTACTTGCAGGCCAATTCAAACGCAACTCCAACTAAAGTTCACTGACAAGTCAACTCCAATACTGACTTACCTCAACACCAGTCCTCTCAATGCATTCCAAATCCACGAAACGAGCTGCAGACACGTTCAAACATTATACTGTCCAACACAAGAATCCATACCCCCCTGCCTCTGCGACCTCTTTCTACCAAATACTATGCAAGACCGTAGCATTTCTAATGTTAATATCCCTACCTTGCTTCGGCGGGGAGAAGGGAAGCGGGAGCACATATGTGCCGGAGACGAGAGATGAGAGTCTGTAACACGCAGAGGAATCAGGTGGAGAAGATACATAGTGGTCCGCGAATATCGAACTCCAAAGACAAGTCAGAAAATGAGCTTTCGAGTAGCGATACAACATATCCTTCCCTAACAGCTGTAGTGTTTGCTCCACCGGTGATAGTAAGCATTTTGGTGGTAAGACTTCGTACCGCGGGACATTTGTCGCGAGGAAATTCATGATGTTACAAAGAAAAATATGGCGACGATTTCTTGTTTGAGGCATTATTGAGAGCTTTGTGACGGCCGTGTAGAGGCCAATTCTTTTCATCGCAAGTCCCCAGAGCAAATGCACCGAGAGTTATTACTACGATTGCGAGACACAGCAGCGGCGTACCTTGCTTGAAGTTCAAATCCATTATTCATTTCTAGGCATAAATCCGTGCCTTTCATACTTATGTTGAATATCCTCTACGCCATTCTCAACCCTCCACTTCGTCATATCAACCCCAACCCCTCTCCATCTCTCCACCTCATCCCTCCTACTCCTCCGTAAACGCCTTGTATTCCTCCGCACTCATCATCTTGCCCTTCGGCTCCTCACTGACCGAGATCCTCGCAATCCAGCTCTCGCCCTCGGGGTCCTTGTTGATATTCGCCGGCGTCTCCTCCAGGCTCGAGTTGACCTCCGCAACAGTGCCGCTAATGGGCGTCAGGATGTCCGAGGCAGATTTGACCGACTCGACGGCGCCGATGGCGTCGCCTTCGCTGACTTCCATGTCGACCTCGGGGAGCTCGACGTAGACGACGTCGCCGAGGGCTTTGGCGGCGTAGACGGAGATGCCGAGGGTGCCTTGGTGGGAGGTTAGTATGCGGTGTATTTTGAGAGATTGAGGGTGGTAGAATTGGGGGGATTCGGGGCATTTGAAGGTGTAATTTGGAAGTTCTGGTGTTGTGGACGTACATGTCTTCCCATCCTCGGATAGCTCAATCCACTCATGGTCCTCTGTGTACTTCTTGACCTTGACTACATCGCATCAATTAGCCTTCTTCTCGTGTCAACATCTCGCCAGTCCACAATGCTCCAATTCCCTCCACAAATTAATCCTGAAAAACAAAAGAGAAAGAAGACATACGAGCGGCAGATACCGAGAATAGCCGCTGCTCCCTCTGCGCCTGCACCTGCCATCTCTGACACGCAAACATCGGCCTCTTCGCAGCAGTCGTAGTCAATTGGCGCGCAGCGCGCATCGCAGCAGATCGAGCAGCCATTTCTTTCGTGCGTCGTGGTGGGATGTAGGAATTTGTTCAAGACAAGCTATCGTAACTTTAGCTGGGGGAGATATGACAAGCGCCAAGACATGATCGTTGGGTGGGTCCCAAAAGATCGCGCGTACCTTGCCCGAAAACTGCACGTTTTCGCGGCGGGAGAGTACGAACGTCCACCGAGCGCCTTGTCGCAAGTGAGAAATTGTCGCAGCAAAGATGTTGTATGAGATGATAGGAGTGGTATGTATATGCGCATATACTCAGTGTGCGAAACGCAATGCTGATACGATGTGAATGCAGGTCCGGCCAGGCCGCCTCTCCGAAGTAAAAGAGTACGCATACCTACCTACCTACCCACCTATCTCGCACGCACGCAACCCTAATACATATTTTAACAATGATACAACAGAATCGCCAAAACCGCCGGCACCATAATCCTCTCGCAAAACGGCGTCGTGCGCGGCTACACCAACTGGGGCACCTTCCTGCTCCCCAAGCCGGCCAAGAAACTGCAGTCTACGCACCACTATGGTCACCACTTCATAATGCGCTTCGATGCGAGTGCGCGCGCGCAGCACGCCCTAAGGAGGACGATGAGTTTGGATCCGAGATTGATTAGATACTCGATCGTGAAAATGGGCGAGAAGTTTGAGGATATTAAGGATGTGGAGGGGGAGGCGAAGTTTAGGTAGATGGATGGGATGGGATAGGAGGGGAGAGAGTGTGGGATGTATGATATGGTATGGTACAACGGAAGGGATGGGGGACTCTGGAACCGAATTGCATTGCATTGGCGTTGTGGGATACATTAAGGTGGAAGAATATTATGAATCTATCATTTGCAGGGCTGCTACCCAGCCTCTGTGTGAAGCTTGATCACTTTTGGGAAATTTGATTGTTCTACATGGGTGGCCACATTTCGTGGCACTCGATGCTAACCCCCCTCCAATGCTTACTACCTGCGCACATTGTCTATGAAAACATGTTTGGACGAGCTTTTTTGAGGCTTGTTTGATCTTCGTACTGCGTATCTGTTAGTACTGCCCGCGAATTGCAACGAACGGACGTGAAACATACCTCCAGGAATCCAGTCACCTCCACCAACACCGTCCAGCAGTCCACGAGATCCACGAGGACCTGCTGCGCCTCCACGTACTGGCCCGCACCCACATTAATGCTCCGCTTAAATATTGACACCATGCTATGCCTATTCTCCTTCAAGAATTCACGCGCTTGGAATACTGTTTGATCATTGTGACGCCCCCTTGCGATTACCGCCGCGTTAATGACACGAAGAACAGACAGCATGAGCTCGTAGTACTTCTTCAGTGCCTGCGGATCGTCAAACTCGAACCCAATGTCGGGGTCAACCGAGAAGATCTGCGAGTCGCGTATCGACAGGAACAGCCCTGCATTGAGAACATATGCGGCGCCGAGACGACTTTGGCAGATGCGGAGAAGAAGGGCGAGGCTGGCATCATAATAGGATAAGAGTGCTGAGACTTGTGGAGCAGCTGCAGCACGAAGCTCTTCCGGTATATGTTTGAGGTGATCGACTAGTACTCCGACAAAATTGAGCGAGACAAAGGTGTCGAGAACATATTTTGACTGTTGGCGGGTTGCGACTGCCACCATGGCGTCGAGTAGAAGAAGTGCCGAGACTTTGCACGTTCCTTGCCCACTGTAGCCATCATCGCAGATCGTTTCGATCAAATGGGTACCGCAGTTTTTGATGGCGTTCAGAGTGTGTCGACCGAGAAGTGTGTTTGTGGCGCTCTTGCCAAAGGTACCATTGATGTAGCGGAAGCATATCTGGTAGCAGTATTCCCGCAGTTCTGGGTTAGAGACCGGACAGTAGATTCCCGCGAGTGCGGCGCGGAATAGCTGCGATAGTCGATCATTGGTAAAGTCACCGGTCTTATCAAATGCCGTGGACTCAAAGTCAATTTTCTGCACAAGTGTCTCGGCTAAGCTGGCCAGTTGCAGCGCAGTGAAGATGTCAGCATTGAAGGCCTGCTCCAACTTGGGAAGAATAGCTTGTATCGTCTGGAGGATGAATGCTGACCGTGCTCCATTATCGAAGTCGCAGCTGTGTACCGCGATCATGACGACCTGCACCCATGATTGAAGGATATCCCGGTGGAAGCGCACTAGTTGTTGGCAGCGATTCCATTCGCCAAACATCTGCATCAGAGCATCGCCGTGAGCCCTAGCTTCAGCCTCGCTCTCAGGGGATATGCCCTCTTTTTGCCACTGCTTCAGCTTCAACCGCATGACTTGCTCTAGCAAAGTAGCCGAGTAAAGTGTCACGCCGTCCTTCTCTTCTTGACAAGATGCCAAGTCGACAGAGACAAAGAACTTATGGTCTGGTACCGTGGGCTCGGGGTATGCAAATTCGACAAAATCGAAGAGATCGAAGATATTGGGGTTGGGAACCGAGTCCTCGCCTGAGCGGATGGTGTTGCCCAGAAGCACCGATTGTATCCTAGATTTCATTGTAGGCATGTTCTCTTTTACAGTTAAGCGGAGTTCGCGTGATTCGTAGTCCAAAAAGGCAGCGCGACGGCGGAGAAAGTTTTCGAGCGCCAGAGCTGGCGGGCCTGCGAAGAAAGCCGGCTGGTCTCCAGTTGACGGGTCCAACCCCTGCGCAAGCGACATGCCTTCCCATGGTATATCGAAGCCAATAGGTAAGAGTTGTGGAGCTTCGAAGAAAAGGAGCTCATTGTCACGCAGGGTCTCCATGACATCTTTGCTTGTCAGCGAAGATCGCCATAACTTCTGCAGCACATCCCAGCACCGTGTCTTAATAGCAGACATCCATGCTAGGAATTGCTCGCCGTCGTTGTCTGGATACTGTACCGCCAGCAAAAGTATCGAATGGAACAATGACTGTCCATTTGCCCATAAACTGTCTTCTGCGATATGTACAGCCTTGCTGCCACAAGAAAAGCCAAGCAGGATGTGGGCGATGGTCGGTCTTCCAGATACTGCAGCCAGACAGCTGTTGAGGAATTCCAGGATGTGGAGCTTGACGACATATCCAGATGCTGTTGGACCTAATTCGAGTTCATCTGGTTGAAATTTCATCAAGCCTGCGAGTGACCGCCCGATGCGCTCTGCCTCGTTATCCTTTTCCAGAATGCCCACAATCTTGCTCCTTCCAGACCGTTGACCGAACCCAGCAGGAGAGACGGCAAGTTTGCGCGAGGAGGCCATCTTTTCCAATAGCTGCAGCGACGCGATTGTCAATGCTTCATGGCCTGTGCCGCAATACAGACCAAGGTCGACGATAACTTGAAGGTTGTTGAGCACAGCATCTTCGAATGAAGCCAGAGACAGATTGGAGATCGGAGAGCGCTGGAAAGAAGACTGCTGTTTCAGAATAGGTCTGATGATGTCGAGGTACGTTGCTTGCATTTTCATGACCTGATCCATGACCTCGATGCTGAGCATCAACGACTGCACAAGAGGCGATTCAGACGGTGCTGCATCGACCTCATTTACGTCGTGGTGCGCCGCGGCGAAAAGTGCCTTGAGCACCCGATCGTTAAAAAGCCATTCCATGACCCGTGTAAATGGGTGATGGGCAACATAGACTTCCAGTGAAGTAGTGTCAATAATAGAGTCTACAGGCACTCCTGTTTTGTTGGCCAAAACCACGAGATTCTCGTTAAACGTTGAGAGGCACGTCGCCATGAAACTTAAGCATGTCCACCTCATAACGTTCCGTTGTAGAGGATCAATGACATCTTGACAGCGCTCAGCGAAGACCTGTTGCATGACAAAATCGATGTAGCTTTCGATTCCGGGCATTCTTCGCGATGAACCGAGCCCTTCCGGGAAAGGCAGACTATCGTTCAGAACCGCATTCTCGGGATATGGCTCTACGAGGGCATGCAAAAGTCGGATGAACGCAAGCGACTCGTCATAACCATCTGCAATAGTGTTCCAGAAATCGTCGCGCGGCACAGCGCCCATTGCAGTGTTTGGCTTGGAAGCTGTATAGAAGCCATTGACCGTCCAGTCATCTAGTATATTCCACATGGCGGAAGCGCGAAGGGCGTCCTTTCCTACGAGCAAGGCTGAAAGAGCGTCGTAGGCAGACGCGCGCAAGCCACTTTCGACTTTGTCTGTGCAAAGTCCGAAGCAAATATTGGCCAAGTCGTAGTCCTTAAGATCCAGAATCCAATTTCGGGCCATTGTACTTTGGCGGCAAATGTGTGCCAACAGCCGCAAATAGCTCTCCAGCATGGTAGCACTTTCCGGCTCCACAATGATATCAATAGGATTCTGCGCAGGAGCGTAGACTCCGCCTTGGATCGCCTTCTTCGGCTGATGGATGTCTTTTTCGAATTCCACAAGCTCGTTGAAAATGTGAGTGTAGCTGAGAGAGCTTGTTCGTCGAATTTTGCCTGACGCAGACGCGCCCTCTTCCATCAGAAATCTATGCGCCGAATCTGCATTGGCTTCGCCAGTGGAAATAGCCCGTAACATCTCGCAAAACATGGCAATGCGAGGCGTGGGCTGTCGCTTGGCCGCCCACTGCAAGAATCCGTACAGATTGCTTTCTTTGTCCGACCAAAAGTCCTCCGCTGCGTCGGATGATCCGTCGAAGGCGTACGAGACAATGACCATGAACCGCTCGAGGTGCATTGGGTACTCTCCAGTTGAGCGTTGAAAATGTAGTTGCAGCCGCCTTCGCTGGTCATCTTCCTCGGCCTTCAGTCTTCGCAATGTGTCTGGCATATTAGTGATAAAGGCGTCAACGAAGCCCTGCAGTTGCTCCATAGTCAGAACTTTAAAGAAGTCCTCTGATATCGCGGCTTCAGCGTTGAGAACGGCGGTGTCCTGGAGTAGTGTTGATAGCATGCTAGTCTTCTGCGGGTCGTACCAGCGCGTTGGGCGCACATCTTGACTGAAAGACAGCATGAAGTGGAAGGCGCCATCGTCGAGCGTCCTTAAGAATGCATCAGATCGTGCGGCAGCTTCTGCCTCAAAATTGATGTTCTGCATGGCTGGGTCCTGGGTGTTGGGATCAACGTATCGCCCGCTGTACTCGGCCAGCCACCAAGACAAAGTCGCAGCATGTAGGTTCCTCAGCGACCAATTGTCACTATCTCGCCCAGCTATGAGTTGATCATGTAGCTTCCTTGCATCTTTCAGAACCACATTTGTCTCTGTGGCAGCCCACGAGGTTAGGCGGAGCAGTATCGGGACGTAATGGATCGTAATGAGGTCGTGCTTGTCGAGTGTCTTCGCGCGCGCGAGTAGCGAGTGGTAGTTTTCGAGGTTGACATATCCTGCTTTAATCATGTGGGTGCATATTGCGGCCAGATTCTCGTGCTGCCTTGTCAAGCTCTGACGTTGAAAGGTCATGATCTCAACAAAGCCTGGTAGAGGCACCTGGCCAACAACCTGTGTGCTTTGAACACGCTCCGCGATGACCTGCAGCCATTTCTCTACCGACTCCATGGTGGTCAAGCACTTCGTCCAGAAGCCGTACGCATTTGCCAGATTCGACGACTCGTTGACGCCCACAATGATCTGGACGGCGAGCGGGAGCGCATCGACGCGCACCTCGTCTTCAGTGTCGCCGCTGTCGAGGACGGTCCTCATCAGCATGCGCAAGCAAGAAAGAATGTACTCGCGGCGGCGGTGGAAGCGGATGACTGCTGTCTGCAGCGGGGAGCGGTCTAGCTCTTGAGCCTCGCTCTGGGCACCCATGAAGAGGGCGGCGGCGTCCAGCTCATCCAGGTTGAGAGCCTCGGACAGCTCGAGCGTGTCCTGCTTGAATTCATCGTTGACATTGTAGTCCTCGCCGTCGATGGTGATCTTGCCTGGCGCGGTCAGCGTGCTGCTTCAGTCAAGTCCCATAATGCATACCCGAGCTCAGCGCCTGTCTGCTGGCGTCACTCTTGGGCTTCTTGTCCAGCAGCGCCTTGAAGTCGTCCAGATGCGCCTCTAAATTGAGCACCAGGCGCTCGACAACAGGCAGCTGCAGATCGATGTGGGCGCATAGGTCGCGGTGCAGGCCCTCGAGGGCGGCGAGACTGTCTTTTTCAGCCATGGGAGAGTCGCAAGGGCGATGTGGGCATCGTGTGCGCCAGCAATGGCGGAGGCAGGCGGTCTCTGGGCGCGTGTTTGGGGCGTGTTTTCTTTCTTTGACGACCCTGGAGCTTGCTTGTCTTCACTTTCGACGCGGTTGCTAGCTTGGGCCCACCCGCGCTAGCTCCCCTGTTACTTCCGCCATAGCTCCGCAACACGCAACCACGACAGTGAAGAAGAAGGAGAGTAAGCGCGGAAGAGACGCGGACGTCGCCCTGCGCAACGCTGTAGACTGGTCGCCGGCCTGAGGAGGACATGCTGCGCTCATAGACACAACACCACCCGCATCACCTCCGCTGGCAATGCTCCCCGTCGCACCTGCCTCCAGACGCGACGGCCAGCATGGGCACCAAAATCAAGGAGGCGACCAACGTCCAGGAGGCGAAGGGTATGGAGCATTGCTTGCCTGGCGCGACATGTGTCACGTGTACTAACTTCACCAGAGCTCATTCAGTCCTCGAAAGCGGGCGAACGACTCGCTGGACTCAAGGATCTCATCCACATCCTCAAGCACAACCGCGGGAAGCCGTCCCTCGAGGCGCTGGGCAACAAGGCATATCAGGCGCTTTGCGAAGCTCTCTTCCAGGTCTTGCGAGATGAGCGCTCAACGTACCTGCGCAGAGACAACAAAACTGTCAAGACAGCTGCGCCGGTCAAGCTTGCCGCCTCAGCGTTGCGCCATGTCATCGCGACCGGCGTCCGCATCATCAAAGGCTCCACTGTCGAGGCTATTCTACATACCATCGTCGATGTGCTACCTGACGGGGAGGGGAATATGATGAAGGAGCTGGTAGAACATCTGCCCAAAACCTTGCGCATGCTGTTGGAATATCAACCACACGTCGAACGCTTGTCTCAAGCCTGCTGGGAGGAGACGCTCGACTTGTGCATCCACGCGCTGTCTAGCTTCTTTGACGCGTCAGAACCAGAAATGGAGCAGCCCGACAGCTGGAGCACCAACGTTTCCAGTAGGGCACGCACTCCATTCGAGTCCATTGATGTCACGTCTTCGCGCGCCAGTCCGCGTGCGCCTGTCACGAGAACAAAGTCAGTAAATGATGAACACTCGCATATTGCTGAGGATTTCATCCATTGCATACATTCCCTAGTGAAGGCCTCCAATGCGCCTGTCTCGGGCAAGGCTGATGCAGTCATTGCTGCTATGCTGCAAGTTTTACGCCGTAAATCTGGGCGGAGTAGAGGTGATACAGCTGCACTGTCCACCATCAACCACGTTCTGCCTCGCATCGCAGTTCAATCACTCGAACTGACGAAGAACACTATCGCAGGGCTGTTGCCGTTGATGAAGGTAATGTGGTCCGAAGCGGCGCTTCGGGATGAAGTGATTATCACATTGACTTATACTGAGCCCCATATATCGAGTCTGCTGGCTGATGCAGATAACGAGACTGTGAGCTTCGATCTTGAGGCTCTTATCGAGATCATGTATGGCGAATATCGTAGGAGACAAGAAACCACAGCCCACCAGTATCTCGAAGAGGATCACCTCTGCTTCCGTCATCTTGGAGCACCTGCCGCTGACACCCATCCCTTGAATACCTGCGCGTTCTCCATGGAGACTGAGCACTTTGGGATCGAAGGGTTGTGGGGCATTGTTTCCACAATCGCGCGATTCTCACGCCTCATTGATCAAAGAAGACACTCAGCCGCTCACAAAGACAGCGAAGCCGTGGAAAGCGTCAGCAAACGCCCTCGCGTTACCCAGCTATTTCAAGAATACCTCCGTCACGTGCTCGAGCCTCGATCTAATGCTAAACGCGCAGCTCTACATGTCATTGCATTCATGGTTCAGGAGGGGCCAGTCGACAGCGACGACCTCCAAAGCATGATAGAAAAGCTCACGTCATGCATATCCGACGAAAATGCTGTACATTCTGTATGGGCCATGATAGGCCTGGCAGGGTAAGATCTCCTCATACAAGCATGGTCGTCTATGGCTAATCGGCAAAGGGCTGCACTCCAACAAAATGCAAGTGATATCGCTCTCAGACCGTACTGGATATCTGCTTGGCAAAGCGCATCCCGAGCCGCCACATCCATGTCAATAGCTCGCGCTGCTTGCCACCTGATGGATGTTCTGCTCAAACTTCAGATCGTGCCATTTCCGGCCGTGTCAGACACTGTTCAATCAATGCTGCTTTCCATCGAACTAAATGGTCCTGCACTGCTTACAGAGTCAAGCTCCTCTCTGCTGACGACAATACTTCGAGAACGGATCAAGGAAAATCCAACTCATTTCAACACTACCTCTGAACGTATATTGAGCTGGCTATTCAGCAAATGGACGCCCAGTAAGTGCATCCTATGAGACTGGTAATTGATATCTAATTAGTCAAGGTCTTTGGTCCGAACGCACCTATTCTGCACTTAATGCGCACCACTGCCATGCCAATGACATTTTGCGAATTCTGCATGCATGTTTAGATCGACCTTTGCGGCCTGTCGATTTGGCCCCATTCTTGGTGCTGGGACCCATATCACAAGCCAAACAACGAACAGCTCAATACAAGCAACTGTCGCAATATCTCCTTTTGCTTGATGAGAAGACCAGTCACTTGGCGGCCGTCAATGCGCCCAAACACTTATCTACTGACAGCGCCACTGAATACCATCCGGCTCCTTTAGAAGGGCGGATCCTTGACTTCTGTCTTTCAGAAGTGGAGAAAGCAGCCCAGCAGTGGCAGGAAATGATTGTCGCGAACACGGCAAACATTACTTCGGATATGATGCGCATCGTCACTAGCCTCTGTATCGTTGCATCAGCTGTAGCATACTTGGGCAATCCCGAAGATCGCCGTGTTGCTGCTATTGAACTGTCCACCGGACGCCTAGCCCACGCGTTTGCCGATACTTTGACCAAGCCTCAGGTGGAGCAGTACAAAATCGACGGCGTTCTCGATGTCTGTACAAAAAGTCTGCCCAACATTGGCTCGATACAGTATCTTGACATCGCCGTGTTCAAGCGCACTGGCATCTACCCTATCGCCCAACACCTCTCAGTGGCTCTCAGTGAGCGAAAAGAGGTCAAGCAGTCATTCTATGCACAAGAAGATGACTTTATGGACATCGATGATCCAGTCGACTCCCAAGCTACTACCAATGCTACTGGCTTGGAAGTTGATGTTCCGCGACATGATCTACCAGCGGAGAGCGACGTCCATGCTCGCCGCGCATCATGTTCAGCATACCTTAGATTGGTAACTGCACTTCCCAAAGACAGGGAGATAGGCGACCAGCAAATTCCTTCCCGATTCGTCGATTATCTTGTAGATCTTCCGGAGAGTGACTTACTCCGCTCCCGGTTGTTCCTTCGTGGTCTTTGGAATAGCGATTTCCAAATGTCCCGGCTAGACTGCCTTAATTTGCTCGAACGATACAGCGAAGCTCTGATTGATCCACGGGCCCGTGAGTACAACACGTCAGAAGTCGCGAACGGGATGCTCGTCGAGGTGTTGAACGGCACGGTTTTGCTATGGGGCTACGATACCACCGACCGCGATGCCCAGGATCTCAACGACAACGTAGAAGCGCTGTATGCCTACTATGTCAAACAAATGGAGAAGGGTGGTGTCAGACAGTCAACAAACCTGCAGAAGACCATTGCAGTCTTCTTGCACAGTCTCTTGAAGCACCATCCAGACCTTGGAAAGAATCGCAAAATTCCCTCAGTGCGTACGAGTCTCTTTGAGCTACTTGTGCGAAGCGAAATGACTGTAAAACACCACATTGCCGAGCGGCTTCCAGCTATGTTCGAAGACTTTGTGCTCTCAGAACATGACAAGATCTTGAGAGATGTCGATAGCAGCTTGCCTGGCAATGACGACGGCTTGGAAGGCATTGCTGTACGCTTGCTGGTGCTGTCCAAGCTAGCATCGCAATGGCACACACTGCTTCGGCATTGCATCTACCTCATCTTTGCGACGGCGGGTGCTGTTCATAGTGCAGATCAACATGCAAAGCGATGCATAGCCGATGTTGCACGATCACGAAACCTCCGAGATTCGCAGGCTTTGTTCCGACTGTTCTCTTCACAGGTTATCTGCATTTGGCTGGAACGTGGTCGAGTCTTCGCAGACGTACCATACATTGTGTTCGGCTATGCGACTCTTAACGAACTTCTCCACGATGTGACGGCAGAGGCTGTCGGTCAAGCTATGATGTGTGGGCGAAGATCGGAGGTGGAATACTTATCAGAACATTTAAGTATTCCAATACTGGATCTTTTGTCCCAAAATATGGGCAAAGCGGCAGCATATACAATTGCTTGGGATACATGCAGAGGCGCTGCCCGCAACAAGGCAGAGCCGAGCAGCATGAACCTACTCAAAGAATTTGTAGGGAGTGACCTTTATTATGAGTCGCTTCGTAAATACTTCCCACAAATTCTCGGCTACATGATTCAGACCATCGACCATGAAGAGCGGGTTCCAACAGCCCTCGAGAAAAAAGCTCCGTTCGAATCAGCCGCACGAACCATGAGTACAATTGTTGGTATCAGTCATTCCACCCAGGATCTGAATATTGGTATCGAGCCTGCTTTCTCGGCGTTTTATCTACCAGACCAGGTAGAAAGACTCTGCCGACGCACAGGAGACGATCCTGCCACATTTTGGTCACCGAGCACCTACACTTACGTACTGCGATCACTGCTAGATTGCATCCACCCAGCGCTAGGTTCGTTGTACGCCCGATCTGTCATTCGGAAGATCCGCATCGTCGTTGCGCTCGCTGGGACAGTAGCTCGAGAGGGCTATCCACTTCAAATGACGCTGCAATCTCTACGTCCGTTCTTAACCGATGTCCAATGCGCCGAAGATACCGTAGGCATCATGCAATACTTGTTCGAGCAAGGAACCCACTATCTCCGGAAGCATCTTGCATTCCTCACAGGCATCGGACTTTCCATACTCATTTCCATCCGAGTCTTCCTGGGATCTACACAAGAAAGCACGACACAACAGTCGCAACATGTAGCAACTATGAATACAGCGAGCAGATTCCACAAATGGCTTGCAGAATACCTTAAGATGCATGCCGATGCAATGAGTGCAAGCGAACGCACATCATCGGTCAAGGCATTCAGGCTCATTACTGCTGCAGCGTCTCAGGTTACTGCGGAGGGTAACTCCATGCGCGGTAGTGAAGAGAGCAAGTTGCTTCTCGAAATACTGGACGATGTCAAATCAGGTCGCAAACTTCTCAACAAAACCTCGCGGGAGGTCGCGTTAAACTTACTCTGCCAAAACTTCCAGCCCGCTTCCATGGCTCGGGATGACATATTGGGCAGGGATGAAGATGCTGCCGAGTACGCCCCTTTTGTATGGGAATCCTGCCGTCGAAGCGGGGTAGGAGATGGCTATATGCTGTGGACGGCAAAGGTCCTTGGTCGTGCTTATAGTGCGAACGGGGAGGTCACGCGTAGCGCCATCCAGTCGAAGCCCTGGAAGCTTCCGATTCAGTCATCCAAAGATACATTGGGCAGAGCCTCGAGGGAGGCCATCATTCGTGAGGTCATTGATTTATTCTACAGCGACGATCGCAGTGAGGTCAGTCTGGCAGAAGATTCTCTCAGGCGCCTAATATCCCGTTTGCCTCAGGCCGACCACAGCTATGTTAGTGAAATGTCAAGGACGATACCCGAAGAGATTGGCAAGGCACTCGGACTATATATCCCGGACCGATCGCGAACTGCACTGTCGACTCTGGCAGAAGACTTAGGAATGGCAGTCTCCTTGACGACGACGAAATCTGTCTCTGCGTGGATTCGTGGATTCGCAATAGCACTTTGCAATACTTCTTCTGAAGACCCTATCCTTGGAGCCCTTTCTAACCTTCTTCAAGGCATCGAACACATGGCAGAAAAACTCTTACCATACATCCTGCACCTCGTATTGCTGGATGAGTTTGATGGTGACCGTAAAGTTCGAGGGTGCGTGTCAAGCGCCTATATGTCATGGTTCGAGGCGTGCGACTCTTCGACAGCGCCATACATTCGGGTCCTTATAGAGTCAATCCTCTACCTTCGCAGTCAACCTGTACCCAAAGAAGTGACACGCGTGGACCGGGATCACTGGCTGGAGATCGACTTTTTGCAAGCATCCCAGGCTGCAGATACTTGCGGCATGTATAGAAGCGCATTACTCTTTGCCGAAACGTCATCTGGTCAACCGGTCGTGAAGCAAAGCACGAGGAGATCTTCTGTGATGGTTGAAGCTCCCAGGATACCCATGAATCTGCAATTATCCATCTACAAGAACCTCGACGACCCCGACTCCTTCTATGGGGTAGAACGAGAATCCAGCCTCGCTTCTGTGCTCGATCGTCTCGAATATGAGGGTGATGGCGTCAAAAGCTTGCTCTTCCGCGGCGCTCGACTTGACAGCCAAATGCGTCGAGTAAACGCTTTCGAACCAGCAGATTCGCGAGGTACTGTCAAATCGCTAATTACGCTCAACATGAACAGCGTGACGCATTCGTTGCTCTCAAGCGATCAATTCCATGACATCGGCGCTGATGTCGTTGAGAGTACATTGCATACAGCGCGCAAGCTTGGCCAATGGGACATCAAAGCTCCTGAAACGAATCACACCGAGGCAAGCACGTTGTTCAAAGCATTTCAAGGTCTGCACTTCGCAAAATCTGCAGCAGAAGCGAAGGACAATTTTGAACGTCAGCTTCTGGCTACCATGAGCTTCATTGCGGGGCAAAGCAGTTCTTCAGTCCCAACAAAGATTCGCCTACGGACTCTAGGAGCTCTGACGGAAGCGGATGAAGTGCTTCGAGCTGAGCGCTCTGAGCACTTGTTGGACACATGGGACCGCATGAAAGCCAGGGAGAAGTGGATGCAGGCTGGCGAGTAAGTGACACATGTGAGCTACGCAAATCCCGATCTTTACTAACCTGTATATAGATTTGGTGACGTGCAGCAGCTACTCTCATGCCGCGAAACTCTGTTCAACGTCCTGAGCTCCAATAGTATGCTCGTCGATGCCCTACACGCTAGGACAGGCACCATCCGTAACATGGAGGTAGAAACTCTTGTTGCATCATCGACAATAGGCCGAAAGCACGGAGCATTGCAAGAGTCGCTAGCCAGCGTGACGTACCTCTCCGATATCGTGTCCGACTGTAAGGCTGTTGGGCTAGACATCGAGGCCGCTGCTCAGCATGAAGTGGCGAACGTGCTCTGGGAGCAGGGTGAGATTGAGATCTCTATACGCATGCGCCAACATCTCATCGAGCACGCCGACTTCAACTCTCAAAACACTGATCTGAGTCTGCCAGTTCTTCTTGCGCGATTGGTAAGTTGGCCTTAATATCTAATGCTACGTGTGTCTACTGACCTCGCCAGGGCCATCATCTTGCCGAAGCTCGCCTTGCCAAACCTGATGCCATCATGGAAGACTACCTAGAGCCAGCCATTCAGGAGCTTAAGGGCCAGAAGCAGGGTCCAGGATCCGGTCAAGTCTTTCACGAGTTCGCCCTCTTCTGCGACAAGCAGCTCCAGAGTCCAGAAGCAGCGGAAGACATGGACAGGATCAAGACTGTCATGGATCGAAAGTTTCAAGAATATACCGATTTCCTGAAGCTTGCCAAAACAGACAAGAGCAAGGGCATGCGCGATGCGTATACTAGGAGTGCACGCCGCGCAAAGACATGGTATGACCTTGATCATGCTGAGTATGAAAGACTGCGCAAGACACGCGAACAATTCTTAAGACAATGCTTGGAGAATTACCTACTGTCACTAGCTGCCAGTGACGAGTATAATCACGATGCACTCCGTGTCTTCTCGCTGTGGTTGGAGTATGCCGATACCAGCCTAGCAAACACCGCAGTCAAGGCAAACCTAAAGAGCGTTCCAAGTGGAAAGTTCGCGCTTCTGATGAATCAGTTGTCCTCTCGCCTGCAAGCAGAAGAAAGCGCCTTCCAGAATCTGTTGGGCGATCTGGTCTTTCGCATATGCCTCGAGCATCCGTACCATGGTATGCACCAGATCTTTGCCATACAGATGAAGACTCCGTCCATGTCGCGCGAGGACGTCGCTCGTGCTAAGGATGAATCTGCGCGGTCTCGACAGAAAGCTGCTGGGGCACTTGCGAGCGCTCTGGGCAAAGATTCACGATCTCGATCGTATTGGAGCTCGATCTTTCAGTCAAACGAGATTTACCACCATCTAGCCATGTTCAAGAGCGAGAAGGAAAGTACACAGACCGGCCGAGAGCTCCCGCTAGACAGATACAAAGAGTCGAAGGACCTCGTCAGTAAAGTGCCAAGGCTCAATGTACCGCCAGCGACACTTCAGGTAGAGGTAAGAGCGAGTATGAATTATAATGATCTTCCAAGGATCCTGAAGTTCAAACCAAACATGAGCATTGCGAACGGTCTTAGTGCTCCAAAGATCATCACGGCTATTGGCACGGATGGAAAGCCGTACAAGCAGCTGGTAAGTATTTCGCCTCGATTGCAGTATACGGTTACTGACGTGCTCAGTTCAAATCTGGCAATGATGATCTTCGTCAAGATGCTATCATGGAGCAGGTCTTCGATCAGGTCTCAAGGCTACTACGCAACCACACCGCAACCCGCGTTCGGAATATTGGCATCCGAACATACAAGGTTCTACCTCTGTCCACGCGCTCAGGTCTCATGGAGTTTGTG
Source organism: Phaeosphaeriaceae sp. SRC1lsM3a (assembly GCA_001644525.1). Lineage (NCBI taxonomy): Eukaryota > Fungi > Ascomycota > Dothideomycetes > Pleosporales > Phaeosphaeriaceae > Phaeosphaeriaceae sp. SRC1lsM3a. The sequence continues at coordinate 501,290 of KV441706.1, forward strand.
CAAAACACAATTCCGCTCCATCTTTGGGTCATGCCTGCACACGAGAGATACTACCCCAACGACTACAAGTCCGATCGGTGCAGGAAAGAAATTGGCGCAGCGCAACAAGACTCCCTCACAACACGCACAAAAGTGTGGCAAAAGATTGCCGACAACTTCCACCCCGTGCTGCGCTACTTCCTCCTCGAACGCTTCCAAGACCCTGACGAATGGTTCGAGCGGCGCCTCGCATACACGCGCTCAACAGCCGCCATCTCGATCCTGGGCCACGTCCTCGGTCTCGGCGACCGGCATTGCCACAACATCCTGCTCGACGAGAAGTCCGGCGAGGTGGTGCACATCGACCTCGGCGTGAGTTTCGAAGCCGGTCGTGTCCTGCCCGTGCCCGAAGTGGTTCCCTTCCGGCTGACGCGCGACCTCGTCGACGCAATGGGCTACACCAAGACCGAAGGCGTGTTCCGGCGCAGCTGCGAATTCACAATGGACACGCTTCGCGAAGAACGCGAGTCCATCATGACGCTACTCAACGTCCTGCGCTACGACCCCTTGGTCAACTGGAGCGTCACGCCCACCAAGGCGAAGCGTATGCAGGAGGCTAATCAGGACACGAATGCGCAAAATGGGACGCGAGCGGGCACGGTGGCGCCGGGAAGCACGCCTGCGCCATCAGGCGCTGCGGTGGATGAAGCGGTTGTGCATGAGAGTAATAAGAAAAGAGAGAAGGAGGAGCAGGCGGGAGAGGCGGGGCGTGCGCTGAGTGTCGTGGAGAAGAAGCTGAGTAAGACGCTGAGTACAAAGGCGACGGTGAATGAGTTGATTCAGCAGGCGACGGATGAGAGGAATTTGGCGGTGCTGTATATGGGTTGGGCGAGTTATGCGTGAGCATCGGAGTCTACTTTCATTCATTGTAGACATGGCGATCTGTGCGTTACCGGATCGGCGTTTCCTTTTCTTATAGTCATTTGAGCGCGGCGTTGTGGGTGGACTTTGGGAAGTGGAACCAAAAAGGACGCAGATAAAGTGTAGCATAGCGCAGCATCCTCCAATCGAATTGTAACTTGATCTCAAACCAGACCTGCTTCATTACTTGAAGCCCTCCCGACTCCAAGAACACTTTTATTTCGACCAAAATACAATGAGATCATCTATATCCTCATCATTCAGCTCACTCGCATCCCCCTTAATCTCCAATCCCTCCTCCTCCCTCTTCTGCCTCAACTTGACATAATTCTGAAAACATACCCTCAACTCCGTCGCCGCCTCCCTGTCACTCCCCAGCCCCTTCAACGCCCTATGCCTCATCCAGCCCGCTCGCGTCCGTTCAGGCAAGTACGTATGCGAGATCGAAAATGCATCGAGTGAATGGTCCAGCAGCGCGAGTGCCATCTCGTAGTTCCCGAGATTGATGTTGTGCTCGGCCACCTTGACGAAGAGGTCTGCAGTGCGGTGGTGCCGGTTGCCGAGGGTGGATTTGTAGTGCATGAGCGCGCGCCGGTGGTATTCGAGCGAGGAGTCGACGTTACCGAGCGCGTGCAGGAAGCGTCCTGTGATGAAGGATTCGCGGTCGTTGTGGCCGAATTCGGCTTCGCGGTCGCGAAGGCCTTCAAGTAGAGTGCTGCGGGCGAGTGAGGTCTTGTTTTGCAACCAGTATGCTAGACCGAGGTTTGCGAGCTGGGAATGGCGTTGGTCAGACGATGTTGCTCTGGTAGCTGTGAGGTGGAAGGGGACTTACTGGCAGTGAAATTGTGGTTGGTTTGAAACCATTGTACTTCTTCATCTCCACGATCGATTGCAGGAAGCAGCTTTCGCCCTTCGCCCAGTCGCGGTTGAGCATGTAGGCGTTGCCGAGTTCGTTCCAGGAAATAGCGAGACGCATGTCTTCAGAGTCGTGCTTTGCGGTCTCGGCAATCATTGCACTGTTGAATTGCTGATGGTACTTCAATGCATCGCTTGGCTCGTTGATTTCCAGAGCGATACAGCCTCGATTGTGCGCAATCTCCAGCAAGGAATGGTTGAGTCTTTCCAAGAGCTTTGGGTTCTTAGTTGCCAAGGACGGATTCTCGTATATTCGAAGCTTTAAAGACTCGCATATCGACTGTGCCATGTTGTTGGAGAGGATTGCGTCAGGAGATTTGCCGCGCTCGTGCTGGTACCAAGCGCTGTCGATGAGCAGCCTGGCAAACTCGTAGTCCTCAAAAGTGTCCGGAGACGGCATGATTGAGTGGAATGTTGTTTTCAGTTTTTGAATATGCGGGAAAAGTTCCTCGCAGTCTGCCCAGCGTGCAATGCCATGCCTCCATGTCAGTTCTTGGAACTTCCACTTCTGGTTGATCTATATGGTCTCAGTCAGCTTGCCTCAATTCACGTACATTTTGACGACTCACCAGCTCCACGCATGCTACGAAGTATTTCCTGATATCGGAAGGTTGCATCCTGGTTTTGGCTACATCTTGCACCAGCCTGTGGACAAATAGCTTCTTTTCGCGCTTATTACCAGTAATCAGGGAGCGCGCAAAAAGACCAGTGCGAGAAGCAATGTAGGTATCCTTGATGATTCGTACCAATTCAGAGTCAGCCTCATTTACAGACGACAGAAACAGTTTCTCGGGAATAGCATCAGGGTCGAGCATGGAGATGACGTTGATCAGCAGAAGAGCGCCTTTATCGAGGTTGTCGAATGCCCAGACGGAGGCGACGTTGGACTCGTAGTTGGACGTCGGTCGGACGGTATCTGGCATTCGCCAATCGAAGAACGCCTGGGAGCCCTCGTGTTGCTCAAGCCGCATCAGAAATTTTGTGAAGCTAATGTTTTGCGACGCACAAATGGAACCCATTTGATTGAGCGCTAATGGTAGACCACCTAGGCGCTGAGCGATAGTGGTAGCAGCTGTAGTTTCCTCCGGAGTCGGCTGTCGTTCAGTCATATGGAAAAGATACTGCGTGGCCTCTCCGACGTTGAATGGCTTCAGTTCCAATGATGCTGACCATGAATATGGATTTCTGCTAGTGACGAGGACGGAGCCAGGGCCGTTGTATGGCCAGAAGCTATCCAGAATCTCCCCATCCTCGACGCCGTCAAATACAAGAAGCCACGACGCTTTTTTCGAGTTCTTCCCAGCTTCCCATGGTTTTTCTTTCACAGGATTCACTAGCCAGCTTTTGAGGACGTCTTTAGTATAGTCCAAGTCCATTGAGTCTCTCGATTCAGCCGACACCAGACCCAAGCCTATGGCCAAGTCTTTATAGTCTTGCGCTATCTTTCCCGCATTTTCGGCATGGACCCACAAGATGGCATCGAATTCATTCCTGTGCATGGACACAAAGTTAGCCGCAACTTGAGTTTTACCCATTCCACCAGGCCCATATACGGCGAAACATCTTGGCCAAGTCGGAGGCTTGTTGTCCTTGAAATCATCTTCTGGGCTTCGACAAAGAGTTTGCCGCATCGCGTTGAGCGCCCAATCTCGCCCATAGAACTTCTTGTCTCTTGAGACGGAGACTAGGTAGGCCGGAAGAGTGGGCCCAGAAAAGTCAGTGGAAGCAAAATCTCCTAAGAATAAACGTTGAAGTAGAGGCTGAAGTGTCTCGTCTCGATCGTGTCCGAAATACGGTGGTCGCTTGATGAACCCCCATTCTTCTTCATATGATGACGTAAATATTGGCCCAGCTTTTTGACTGGTAGCCATTTGTTCTTGGCCAATAGCAGTCTCATTGACATTCTCAATAAAAAGCAGGCTGGTAGAATCACTGAAAGAAAGGACCTGGGAGCCACCTTCGCTTTGTGTCGTAACATCCTCAGCTCTGCCCGTCTGTGATTGACTCTCTGGCTCTTCTTCAGCATCGTCTTGCCAGGGGAGTGCTTTTGCTGCAAGGAACTCCAGATGAGCTGCCAAATGCTTAGCTATGCAGTCCGAAATCAGTTTCTCCGTAGCATCCTGGCTGACGTCCGAAGTGATTTGCAATTCACCCTTTTCGGGCACGAAAGAACAAAGTGGACAGGTTTGGAAGACTTCTGGTGCAGGGACTCTACTTCTCTTCGCTAGAAGCGGCAGTTGCGTCTCTGTGAATGATTTGAGATGTTCTTCCCTCATATGTATATAGTACTCTGCTTCGCTGCTGAATGAAGCTGAAGGATGAGCCTTTGACGCGCAACGCCAGTGGTACCTATGAGTTTGCAGATGAGCGAGCCATGTGGCACGACTTTTGAAGAGTACTACATCTGCTGAACATTTCTCGAAGACACAAGTATAGGGTTCAAGGTCTTCCAGGACATGGCGCCTATCTGAATCAGTCTTGTATCTAGCTGGGTCTTATGTTTTTGCATCGATGCAGCACCCTGCATCTCGCCGGGGAGAACTTGTGATGGAACATACCTCCATTGTAAAGCTTTTGTCTCTTTTATCGGTAGCATGAGACAGCAATATGGACATTCGAACTCTTTGCTTCCCGCGGTCGGCTTAGGAGGACGCGGTATATCTATAGGCGCACTCATTGACAGTGGTGCCGTAAATGCAGTAGAGACGTTCGATCTGACTTCCTCTAGTGCTGTATGAAGGGGAAGAGGTTGCGAAGGAACAGCGGAAGCAGACGTGTGGGACGGTGCGAAAGGTTTGCGATGCAGCGGCTCGACATCTTGGGACTTTCTCGCATGTGGCTCCCCCGATATGGGTGAAGCCCGAAGTGTAGATTCAGCTTTCCCAGTTCCAAAAATGCCGGTGTCATCATCTGGTTCTTCTTTGTCTTTCTGCAGAGAGCCATCGGATAGTTTTCTCTGATGGCTCTGGCGGTACAGAAATCTTTTACGACGAGTGACGATGCCATTGGCTAATCTGAAGCGGAGGAATTCAGGTGATTCTGGGAATTGGTGGTCAACAATATGGCGTGCAAAAATGGCGAAAGTGTCATTGATCGGGTATCCTTCTTCGTCCCGCATGATAAAACTCTCGGCTCTTTTATCACGTGCCGATTTGGAGGGCTGCCGGATTATTAGAGACAGTCGATATAGTCGATCAATTGCTCTTTCAATGTTTTGAAGTCTCCTTCTTGGAAGTGGGGTCTGGAGTGCTTCTGAAGAGAGAATCTCGATTTCGACTGACTCAGTCTCTGTTCCTTGGAACGATGAAGATATGGCAGAAGACATGGATGTTTCGGTTGATAACGTCTCTTCATCTCCATGATCACCAATGAGACTGTCGGCACGAGATGTCGTCAGGGCAGCAGGATCTGGTCTGAAGCTCACAATGGCTTTCACGTATTAGTCATACTAGCTGTGATACACATAAATAGAAAAACATAGTCTTAGATCATCCGAAAAACGGCCCAGATGCCTGAAGCTAGCCCGTACGATGTCTAAAAGGCGATGAAAGTCAGAACTCACCTCTACGTATGAAATCTGTCAGATCGATCAAGAAATCTGACATGAACTGTCGAGTTTTCTCATTATCTCGTAGTCGATGGTCGAGCGAAGCATGTCCATCCGCAAAGGCTCCAATATTGCCCGCCCACATCTTGTATCGTGCGAATTGATCTTGTATCCAACCCACGTCATATACATTGTCTACAACATCGTCAATATCGCCTATCTCTGCACTTATCTCAATGAGCAGCTTGAACTGATTGCAACAATCTTCTGCGCTCGCTCGGAGCTGGAAGCGCGCCATGGTCGTTCGCGTTCGCCGTGAAACTTCTCGAGGTATCGCAGGTCTATGAGAAGAATAGGCGACAAGGCTAAAGTCGAATAATACCGGTGAGAGAATTCGGTTTGAAGGACGTGAGGATCGACAGTCAGATGTCCGAGCAGAGAGCAGAAGGTGTCCTACGCAGGGCAGTCATTGGTTGAGTATGTGTGCTTGAATGTGGGGCTGTGTAGGTGTCAGCCCAAGGACGCCCTCATCCATTGCGGCTCGCCATACGTCATGGAACAGCCTCACTCGAGAATTGAATGTCCCCTCCCTCTTCATATTAGCTTGATCTCCCAACCTTGAGGTTGTTGATCTCCACTTATTTCACAATGTCTGGAGCTGAGCTTGCATTGGCCATCATTCCGCTCGTAATTGCCATAATCGAACATCGTCCAACTGTGTGGCGTAAAACCAAGTCCATAGCTCGGAGCAAATACAAGAACGACCAACAGTTGGACTTCTTTCAAGAGTTACATGCAGAAATATCACTACTCGACGTCCTCCTCGACAATGTTAAAGCGGCCTCGAACGCCTCCGACGATGAGGACTCTCAAGCTCAACAAATCAGTAACGCGCTAGGCAAGAATGCAGCAAATTTTCAGCAAATACTGGATCGAGTGTTGAAGAGCATTAACGATCTGGTGCGCGAGAAATCATCTGCGGTCACACAGAACGACACAGTAAGTGCAGGAACGCCAAGTGCATGTACTATATGCTAAGTTCATAGAGCGATCCATACGCTATGCTTATCAGGCTGCGGCAGTTCGAGGTAAAGGTCCAGACCGGAGCCAGTACAACAACGCTTCGCGAAAGATTTCGATTTACCAAGAACGAGAAGACCCGTAACGTGGCCATGAAGCGGATACGAGATGGTAATGAACGGCTCGGACGCTTATTTGGCATGTCCATGGCAATATTCGACCACCAGAGTCGAACAACGCGTAGGAGAACATCTGAGAGGAGACTGCGAAGATTCTCTACAGGTCTTTATGATAAGATGGCGGACAAATGGCCTCGAACATGTTCCTGTTGCGCTCGCCATGTAGCCCGACTTTGCCTCTGGAACTGTTGCTGCGCAGATGATGATCGGGGTGGATCAGACGAAAGTCTCGACATGATCTTTGCCATGCCCAGTGGAGAGCCAAGTTCGACGAAATGGCAAGAAGGCACATTTCATATCGCTGACTCGTGAGTCGCCTGATTGGCAGTGCCTCTATGGCACGTTTGGACTGACGTACTCAATTAGGAACAGTCATGGCAGAAGTATTGGAGGCGGTGAGAATCATGTCCGGTTCCAGGGTGTTCCGGAAACACAACGGGCATCCCAAGCGCCCCAGCTGTCAGATATCGAGACTCAGTCTTTTTGTGACATGTTACAGAAAGCTCAACGCCGCAACTCAAGTCTCCAGCTTCTGTATGAGCACGGAAAGCTTTGGCAGAAGAGATCCACGCCCTCATGCTTGCAGATTGGTGCACAAGCAGGTATCTCTTTGACAGAACTACTTGGCCAAAGTCGAGGCTGGAGGCTTAAAGAGAAGTCCATATTGGCTGTCGTCCTGGCACATGCAGTCTTGCATTGTTCTGATGGGCCCTGGATGCGTACGGACTGGAGTAAGGAGCACGTTTCTTTCTTCAGGAAAGAAACGACAGATGAACCAGACCTTAGTCGTCCATTCCTGGACATGGACTTCACTGATACCTCCGGGGCCGATCAGGAGACTGACCTCTTCATGTTGCACTCGAACCCTACTCTCCTTTCTCTTGGTATCCTGCTCCTCGAGATCAGCAAAGGCATTCGTATTGAGGACTGCTGGTTGGACGCAGATTTGACGGACGGATGCGAAGAGAATGAGAGCACGAATCTGACAGCAGCGCTTCGATTGCTCGAGAACTCGGCAGGGGACCTCGTCATCGGTTACAGAAAGGCGGTCAAAGCCTGTTTGGAGTGGGACACTATCAATGGTGATAGTTACGAGAGCGTGGACTTCACGAAGCGCATGTACGAAAACATTGTCAAACCACTTGAGATCGAATTAGAACATGGGTTCGAGATATCACCGGAACAGCTGAGCCTGGTGGATAAGAAAGCATGATAGAATCTTAGGTGGAGATTCAGAATTGCACTACTTGTTGTTTTCGAAGATAGCTTATATAATCGAGAATGCAGCTAAGTCACTTTGATTGGTCAAGGTTCCCCGCACAGTGATGCAGGACAAGCTGGCATACCTGGTCACCTGGCCGCGCCACTGCCTGCTATGAACCGGGTATCTTGATCTGCGCAATTATTTTGCTTTCAAGCCTCACTATCGCGCATTCACACTTTTTCTTCGTTGCCATCATAAGTAAGACTAGACCCAGAGGCACCCACACAATAGCGCTAGGCCACGCTAACATGCTCTATCAGACAGTCGCAGTCTACCCTCGTTATGACAGACCCCACAATCGCTCCGACGATGGCCGTTCATGTCACTCCACCGTCTTCAAACGAAAAACGTCAACCGTGGCGCGCGGTCTGGCCTGCACAGCGCGAGTCCCAGCCACAAGCTCAAATATACGGTTTCAAGAAGGGTGAGATAATGGTGTTTGACGGGAATGCGGGTAACTTCTTCACTCGAGACGGTTGGGAAGTGGAACAAGAGAGCAGCGATCGCAAGAGCTAGCTCTTATCCACAGTTCCGAGCTAGCATACACCTCATAGGGTCTCCGCGGAACCACAATCTATCTCAATTGCAAATAGAGTGGTAACAACATTGGAGTTCAGAGCATAATTGTGTACCGAATGGTGAGGAGATACGCGTGGAAAATGGGTTATTAGAGACTGCAAAGGATCACACATGTTTTCGCTCTTCGTATAGTGGTGAACACATCTGATAGAGAAAGAAAAATACAGATCAGTTCATAGACGCTTCAATCGCATCTTCACAGTGAATCGCCCGTGCGATGCCGGTTGATCCTTATACAGTGTCGTAATACACCAACGCTCTAACCTCGATACTTTCTCTCGGCGTGCAATTGGCATCCTGAAAATGAAAAGCCGTGTGTGGGACTGAGTTGGATAAGCGCTAGTATCCAGTGATTGATATTGACTTACCAGGCTTGGTGTCATTCGAGGTATCGCTTTGGAGGAAAATCCAGGCTTCATCTTCGGCTTGGTCACTGTACCACCACCATTTCTGGTTCTCTTCCCAATATAATTGTCGATTCTCGACAATGTAGTCTGGATAGACCAGATCACAAGGCTCTAGATCAGTGCCAACATTGATGGACCTTGGGTCGCAGAGCGCGAGAGGCCAATCCTTCACTGGTCCTCTCAGCGGTTTCCAGAGACTAACTAATATCAGCGCATGCTTATCAAGGGGGATATATAGACACACTTTACACACTGTATTCTACCTTTACCGATTCCAGGCTGCCCTGGATTTAATTGCTCTGCCATATTGATGGCCCATCTCGTAGTGGTATCAACATGTGCAATGTTTGTTGGCTGGTTCCACCTATAGCTTTCGCCTGTGCTTATTGGAAACTCTGCATGCCTCTTCCGGACTGTGTGCTCAAAAATTTGGACCTTGCTGGCCTGCAAGAAATCCTTGATGAGATTTGCAGCCTCGCGTAGGTAAATCCTTTTCACAGCCTCGTCATCTTCGAAGCCCGCATAAGGCAACAGTGATTGAAATGGGATTATCTGAAAGCCACAGTCGTCAAATCGAAAAGGCTCTGACCTAAGCCTTATATCATTGATAGCGACGGTGTGCTGTTCTAGCTTGATGTTCGCTCTTGGGAAAGCCGAAGGAGGTGTGAAGCGCAATGAGTATGGCTTTTCGTCATCATATAAATCGTCTCGCTTCAGGAAATAGATTTCAGAATGAATGGTGTTTGATAACATCTCAATTAGACTTGCTTACCGCATAGCAAGAAGCATGGTCGAGAGGCGGACAGGCGCCAGGGACCATGTGTGGGGTCGTCCAGACTAACTCGGAACGTCATCGCTTTCGACAATCAATCACTGACACGCTTTCGACAGCCGCTCACAAACACGTTTTTCTCTATCAGTCGAATTACTATCAGTCGAATTAAAGTGCTTCCTTATCATTACCGGATGACTTTGTATCATGCAGTTCACAGGAAATGGCCACATATCATGGCGCGGGCTGTGCATCGAGGCTGAGCGCGACCGCCGGGGAAGACGCATGATGCCCTGTCCCTGATGACAACTCACGTCTCGTTGCAAGTCAGCAGTAGCTTTAAGGACATCTTTTCAATCGGCTACGATTAATTCAGCACCAGATTGTCTCCCCCTCAAATTCACTAAGCCATGTACCATCTGCCAGATGTTTCTATGGCACACTTAAGTCATGAATTACCGCGGCGCGATCTATGGGCTACATTTCTCGGAGTGCACGTCTCGAGCGTGATGTGTATGTTTGATGCTTCACCACTGAGGTGTTCTTGTCAGTTCCTCTTCTTGGAATGACGTTCTATTTTCTCACGATAATAAGAAAGAGCATTCGATAATTTGTCGTACGTGCAGTTCTAAGAGGTAAGAGACCTCATCTATATCCTAGTCCAGTGAGGCAGTCAGGCTTCTTACATCGTGCTCCAACAACAGCCTTCGTCGATCTTCAGCGGTCCGGAGTCCCCAAGTTCCGATGTTATCTGCGCTGAACCCAATGGAAACTTTTTCCAATCCGGTAGGACCATCTGAGTTTCTCATATCGACCATGGCCATACGACATAAGTCTTCGCTTTGCGAGCTCTTGGTGAACTCGCTCAGTGTCGCTAATCGCATGATAGGGACCTGCATCCTGCGATGCATGTACAAATTCCATACTAGCAAGATGATGGCGCAGAATAATATGACTAACGGCGGCACAATTAGTAGCACAGGACGTCGTGGATCTAGCTTGACAGACTGTTTGAAGGAGCTGAACTCGACGGGGTCGAAGTTCAAGGCATTAGTGCTTTCGCCAAGTACGGATGCGCCAATGGCTACCTTGACAAAGTTCTCGATGTAGGTTATGTTCCATTTATCGTAGAAGCCTTCTCTTGCCTCTGTTGTGTAGATGATTGGTATGGTGTAGTTTTTGTCATTGGGACGGTACATCGGTTGAGCGCCAGCAACACTTAGGCCGATCGTGATAGGCGCAACGGTGAACCAGAGGACCAACTCATTCAGAGTCGCAGTGAGGTTACTGCCCCGGCGCCGGACATTGGCTAGCGAATTGATCGATATTGGTGTTGCACGAGTCTCGGTTTGACCAATCTCCAGGTGATCGTCAATAAGTTCCAGATCTACATCGCAGGCGATCGTAGAGATTTTTCGGATACCACTTATTCGGGGAATGTCATCGAGGACCTCCCCCCCAGCAATGGTACCGTTCACGACTGCACATACGAGTGTCGATCTGGTACGATATTCCGAAACAAATTCGTAGTCGTGAGCCCACACAGTAAGTCTGGACCTCGGCAACACTGTGATCTCTTTTTCGTGGCGGTTGTCTGCCTCCTTCATTTTCGTCGGAAAAACAAAAGTTGAGTTGTTCTTCGAAAGGTGTGGTTTCGGAGGTCGCCATGGGTAGCACGTGATATTCTGAAAAATGTTCACTCCCATGACACTCATATTACCCCGATCTGCCAAGGTTGCTCGATCAAGGAACCAAGTCCTGTAATCTGGCAATGGCTCTGAAGCAAGACCGGACGCCCAAGATGTGTACAGACTAGCCGCATTTCCACGGATCGACTTGGGAGGATTTGTCTGACTGAACAATGGGCCGACGCCACCACCAGGCTTATATATGCTCTGAAACTGTACTAAATGATCATATCTCTGGTATGTGTATCCTATCAATGGCGCCCCAGAAAATGGTACAAGTGTAATGACTACTGTGCATAGAACGACGACGAATGCGTGGGTGCTCCTTGTGGCAAACAGTGCAGATGGTGAGGCCGGAACGGAGCCACGACTAGCCTCCAGATACGTCTCAATATGGGCAAGTGTCATATTCCGTTTCGTAAGTAGTGGCCACAAAGCAGCTTCGGACAGGGAGTGTGCTGCATAGGCTATGGCGGCCAGACCGATTGCATACAATGCCGTTGTGAGACCTTGCACGACTCCGAGATTCTTTTTGACATATTCTGAGGTAAAATTAGCATGATTACTATGCTGAGGACGTAACAGACAAGAACGAGTATGCCTAATGTGCAAGTAAAATGCAAGGGCCACTGGGGAATCTGCGTACCAACTTGGTCGGGAATATGGCAGTGTATAGTCCACTGTGGACATATCAGGATCCGCTTGCTGAGCCAAGATATGAAGACTATCGTCCCAGTGATACAAATCAGACCAGTCGATAGTGCGACGACAATGGTATTGTTATGCTTTAGGAAATTCCAAAACATATGCCGCCTGGGCCTACTTGGAGCTTTTTCCAGGTCAAGTGACCCATGACACGAGGACCCCATGGTATATGAAACCTCGTGGAATGTTACGGGTAGTCGAAAAGAACAAAGATTTGAAATCGACAATCTTGCCAGAAAGGAGCGTGTGGAGTGCAGACTACGATGCTTTATCTATAGTCACAGTCACTCGTTCGGATACTCAGCAGTTCTACACCAGGAGGACCTGTAGGGGGGAAATTGGGGGGCGGAAACCAGCTAAGCCACCACGCCTACAAGCGATGTCGCAGTCGATATGCAGCCTCGTTCAGCCTTGTTTACTCTGTCCTCAATTTTCTCTGATCGAAGCGGCAAAGACAATGTATAGCTGACAACATATTGCCAATTTGAAGTCAAAGTCACAAAAAGCGATGTCTTGGTCCTGAGCGCATATTTTAGTAAGTTTGAATGCGGAGCGCGGCAGCAGCACACCATAGTCTTGTCAAGCTTGACTCTATACCCACCCTTGCTATAATAGCATCTCTAGCTCCTTTCGTTACTGACGCATGTAAGATGTCAGATTACATAGCTATGTACTTCGAGGCTGTGCTATGTGAACATGTCGTTTTTAGGCTTCATAGCAGATCCTGATAGGATCTCTAACGGCAGTCCAGCATGTACAAACGTTGCAGCACACTAGAGATACTGTAGTCTTTGTCGCTGTAGGCGATACTCAGGTATCGTCATGGGGTCTTCTGCGGAGCTCTTCATACGCAACATCAATTGAGGATCAACCTTGGATTATTTGAGAGGAGCCTGCGGTTAGCTCTTGATGTTGGGATGATCTTCAGAGGACCCCCAGACTGATGGACAGAGACAGTAGTGAACGTTTGAACACTGCCGAACACCCTCTCCATTGTATCAGTGTACTACATCAGCGTGCGAAGGGGATAATAGGCGCTAACCTGAGGGGAAAATACACACTTTTGTCGAACACCAATTCCGGTGGGCCGAGGCTAGATCTGAGATACTAGCATGTGCCAACCAGATCACGTGCTTGGATATTTGACTTCCTACCCTGCACAGCCCTTGAATAAATAGTACGGGGACACCCTTTGAAGTAATTCGCGGCTACTTTTGACCTAAATTCACAAGCACATAGACATCATAGTGGCTTTGGAACATGTTGAACATCGTAGTACACGCTTGTCACGTATGATCATACAGTCATGAGTAGATTGATACACACCTGAGTTAGTAGATTTTCATCTTCTCCTCAAAGTACAAAACGTATACAAAGACGGGATCATTGGAAATGAGCCAAATGAAAGTACGTCGGAAGTAAGTTCGGTCGAATCTGATATCATATTGCACTAAGCTCAAAAAGTATTCAAAATTGACGCGAGTGCACCGACTGCTGTCTCGGCTAATAAAATGCATCTGTATCGCAAAGGAACAATCAGCGAAATTACAGGCACAAGCTATACGGTCTCAATGACGGAACCAACTGGACGATCTAATAGGAGCATTAGAACATACCTCTTATGTCGATGATTCATGCGATTAGCGTGGTCATAGCAGATATGGAAAACAATCAAAAGCAAGTTCTAAACTGAAGCCAAATCGGCCTTTATGAAGACCCGAGTAGGAGCAACGACGACGGCGTCTTGCATGGAGCCTGTGTAAACCTTTCATTTGATTACTTACAGGTTGCCGGTCATATGTATTACGAGAGAATTTCATTGTTGTATCCGCAGAAATATCTGACATTCTGGCTCGAGCAGATGACTATTCACCTACAGGCAACTGCGATTGCTGCCTAATGGGATTCAAACAGTTTTCGTATTGCGCAAATACTCATATATCCGGCAAGACTTCCTTGGCTGTGGCTTGTCGCAGGGGGCCAACGCTTCTGCAGTGCTCCTCGCAACCTCCTGCAGCAGAACAGCGTTAAACTCCAGCCAATGCGATGACAAGCTCGTCTACAAGCATGTTAAAAGGCACATCGTGGACAACTACATCATCAATGTCAACAGAAGATCACCGCATTCAGCATTCGACCGACGGCGCAGCAAGCAATGGAACCTCTTAACAATCTTACTTTCCCTTGTGCCTTGTTCTTAGGGTGAAGCGTGCCTCTGGCCTAATCGACATTGAGAACCCAAAAGTCTGCAGCAGGTCTTAGGACGACATCTTATTCTTTGTGGAGCTTAAGAGGCTTGAAGCTAAGTACCGCTGGCCCTTACTGAAATGGTTCTCTCCGTTCATCTTCTACTACTGTAAATTTGTCCAGGTACGCCAAGAGTGATGAAGGTCACGACTTCCATCTTCATTGACTAGGATAATAGGCTGCATCGCTAAATATTGATCAAGTGTATTGTCGTGGAAATTTCTCACCAGAAGACTATGGCCATGAAGCTGAATACGAATACCACCCTCGGCCTCCATCCATAAAGAATCCAGCTCTCGATAAAAACGAGTTCCAACGATATCTTCGTGCGTGTACATAGAATTGCATCTGGAAGCATCTGTACACACACAGATGTTGTTGTCTCATCAGTTCCCATAAATGGAAGCGCATACCAAGAAAGAAGAGTGAATATACAACCAAGGCTCCAGGTCAGTTGCCAATGCGAATTCTGTATAGAAGAAATAAATGACTTTGTACGCTGTCGTGGCACAGGTGAACTCGCTTTTGGCATTGAAGCAGCATACACATTATCATTCCTAGTCGTCTTCAGCTGCCACGTACTATCACTCTTGGCTTGGTCTGGATACTTCGTATGGTGGTTAAGGCAACACCCAGGTGATCTGTAGAACGCTTCAGTTCCAATAACTGTATTTCTAGGAGTTGTAGCATTGTTTTGAATTCTTCCAGGTCGTACGGACATGCAACAAGAGCACTGACTATGAGTACAAAACTCTCTGGATTTCTTTTGCATGATCGTGCCTCGTCAAAGTGTCGATCTGTTAAGTGATAGCAAAGTTAAGAAGTGCCTCGTATCTTCCATGCCCACCAGATAGGGTAGTCGCTGATTCAGTCCTTGAACTGACCTGTTGTACTACGTCAAAGTTTCTTGCAATTGCACAATGAAACGGCGTCAAGGTCATACATGGAATAGAGACGCAAATAATAGTTGATAGTTGCCTTTACAGCGTATTGGGAACTGTGGTACGATGTGTAAGCAATGTGGCTGATCATCGGGGCTGTGCAGAAATACCCGGCATTTGTTGAGGCTGAGCGCGACCGGTGAAGACTCGTGATGCCATGCTCCATCAGACAAATTGGCGCTTGTTGCTTACAATTACCATTCTGCTGAACAGAAGCTGTTCCAAAGCATTAAGTTCACGATCCGAAAGTCATGTCTGCAGCTTACCCCGCGACAGCGTTACTCGCGCGAGACGAGATTCGCCTCATACGGCTACTTCCAGGCGCCTGGAAAGACGACATACATTGCGAGTTGGTATATGACAGATTGGCCAGCGTCCGGCCATATCAAGCACTCTCATATGTATGGGGATCGTCCAAAAGAGCAAAGACAATCTCACTGGACGGGCAATCCTTCGCCGTGACCGTAAACCTCGAGTCCACGTTGCGACATCTTCGAAGTCGAACACAAGACACTTTACTGTGGATAGATGCATTATGCATCAATCAAGCCAATGATTCGGAGCGGACGCACCAGGTAAACCTTATGGGCAACATCTATCGATCGTCACAAGGCGTGTTGGTGTATCTAGGTGATGGTATTGGCCGCCGTCATAGACATCGTCAAGAGTCGAAACTCGACAGTAAAGCCCCACGAAGGACTCAATTTCTTGACAATGTAGAAGATATGTCGCATATTCAAAGAGTCCTGCAACCAGATGCCTTCCAGGCATCGGACAGTTTGAAAGATGGTGAAAGTGACAGGAGGATGCAAGAAACAGTCGACATTTTCTCATTCGTCCGAACGCTTTCCTGGGTAAACCATCTCGCCGATATACCCTGGCTGGCATCTAATACCGATAATCCCGGGACCGATAAGGCTCTTATGTACATTTTCGAAAGCCTCAGGCGTCTAATGCACGCACCTTTCACACCCTGGTGGGGCAGAATATGGGTCGTTCAAGAAGTAATCCTGCCACCACAAGTTACCGTAATATGTGGAACAGTATCGGCTCCTTGGTCCATATTTGCACGCGCTGCATCAAAAGGTCTGCACCATCTGCACCACTGCTGCGCCAAGGATCTGCAACATCTTCCAAGGGATGTTCTGAACGTGCTCCAAGACTTCGGTGAACGGGTCACGGACATTGACCACCTGAGAAAGACTTGCCTGGAGGAGCTTGGCCATACAAAGCGCTCATATCCAGATTCAGACATACCAGAACTTGACCCTCGACATCTTTCGACAGAGCAAAGATCTCTCACCGCGTTGTTGAGGCGTTTCAGGGGTAGAAAGGCCTCTGATCCCCGCGACAAAGTTTACGCGCTCTTGAGTTTGGTAGAGCCTAGTCCGCACCGTCCACCTTTGATGCCAGATTACTCTTTGAGCAGCGCTGAAGTGTACACGCTGGCTGCTTTAGAGTCAATATACAGCTCTGCCTCACTGACGGTACTCAGTGTAGACAATACAAGAAAATATCGTCAAGATCTACCCAGTTGGGTGCCTGATTGGGAAGCCCCGGGAGACTTCAGCTATAACACAAGAATGGATGCTATGAGCATGTACGAAGCTTGTGCAGAGTATCCTGTAAACCCCGATACCGTCAGAGTTCGTGGTAGGGGATTGATTATCGAAAGCCTAAATGTCGACGTTGTTGCAGAGTGCGGACCGGTGATGCTATCGGACAGCTCTGAGACATTTCTCGAGACGATGGTGAAGTGGCTGTTCCTCAAGCGTGGATTCACGGCCGTGAAAGAGACGACGAACACAGACAAGGTACTTTGGAGAGTACTCTGTGCTGATGTGATACTCTCGCATCCGGGGATCGACGACTCGGGAGACCTATTTCGACGCATGGAAGACGAGGACGAACTTCTTTTCGTAACATGGGCACTTACGTCGAGGCGATCTCCATTCTTCGATCGCAAGATTCCTCTCCGAGAATATGTTTCAGCAACTGCACGACTGTGGATGGAGATTATCGACTTTGAGACGTCCATCTTCAAAGCAGAGACGAAGACCACTGGTCACATGTTCTTTTCTCTTTTCCCAGATCAAGCAATGCGCAAAGATGTCATAGAACACGCACTAGGTCTCCCAAATCTCCAGATAACTAATACTAATCGGCATCGGGATATTTCGGGTGAAGAAAACATCAGGAGACTTATTGAGTATGCGGCCTTCGATAGGGAAAACGTCTATAACTTGGACTGGACAAAATATGTGGAGAAGATAGACGTCGGAGGTCAATCGTTGGACGGCCTAGAGGAGGCTCAGATCATACCCCAGATGCTGGCATCTGAAACCCAGTCCGAAAGAAATCGCCTGAAAGCCTGGAAAGAGGTGCCATGGGGACATGTGCTTGAGATGGTTAGGCCGCTACTTCTGGGAAGACTCGGAAGCGCCTCCAAGGTTGGACAGATACCATACGACGTCCAAGCTTCGCTCATCGAACGCTCAATTGTCTCTGCAACCAAAGCTCGGAGGTTCTTTATTACAAGGCGAGGCTATGTGGGGCTCGGTCCGACAGATCTTAAGCGGAGGGATACTCTCTACCTTCTGCAGGGCAGTAGAACACCTTTGATTTTGCGATCTGTGTGTGCCTCTATAGCCCAGCTCTGCCCTGCAGACGTCTTAACAGGCATCAAATGCCCTTGTTCAGATTGTCTCAAGCACTTAAAAGCGTGCTCGGGTTGTATCGAGCTATTCAAAACAGTCAAGACCTCTTGCAAGGTGATTGGAGACTGTTATGCATTCGATTTCATGGACTCAAGATCTGTCCGGGAGCATATGCGTAAACGGAAGACCCGCATTTGGAGAAAGATCAATTTGCTCTAATTCAGTATATACCACAACGAGAACTAAGGAAGTTTAAATTCTGCTCAAGCTGGGCGTTCTTGCACAACTCGTGCACGTCAGCTATGACTGTAGCTTCAGCCTGATCAGAATGAAGTATACACGAACGTCCATTCTCAGTCCCGATAGCACGTCCAACAGTACATACACATCTATGCCATCTTTGACCTTTTCTCCCTCTTCGCTGAATTCTTCTTATCTCTCTTGCAAGAATATTCCAGATGAACAACATGGCGCTACCTCCTCGACCTTTCTGCTCGTGGCATCTTACGGAGAAGGCCAAAGTAGCACACATGTCAATGCGTCTTATAGATGACCTCTACTCTTCCTAGTTCTGTAGCGGACAATTACACTCATAGAAGAACGAGTACTGTTATTGCTTGATTTCGCTCAGATGATCTTGAGCCAATTCTACTCAACCCTCAATCTCCTAATCGCGCCATCCACAGCATCGACCCCTCGTCCCACGCCTTCATCCTCACTCCCCGCCGCCTCTGTACCTTTACTCGTAAGCACACGCTTATCAGGCCCCGTGACCGTCTGCCCTTTCGCCTGCGCAAAACCCGCAGAGCGCTCGTGTGCCGGATTCGGGGAGTAGAACTCGTCGATGATGGGGTGGATCATGACGGTTTGTTTTGAGATGGTCAGGGTGCTGTTGGTGGGGACTGTGACCCAATTATCTATACATCGGTGCGTTAGTACTTTTCCATTCGCGAAGTATGTGTGGATATGATTTTGGGGGGGGGGGGGGGGGGGGGGGGGGGGGGGGGGTAACACACCTCTTTCGAAAGTCAACGGCTCGCTCGCCACAAGCACGATATCTGACCCTTTATCGCGTCGCTCCATGACATAGTCCCTATTCGCATCTTCTGCACTTTTCGGCGCATCAGATTGAAGTTCCTTCCAACTTGTCCCGCTCGAGAAGAAAAGACTGGCAGCCTCATCTGTCTTACTACTCACGTAGCGCGTACACACTACGCTCTCGCCATCCGTGACCGCAAAGTTCAACAAGCTCCTACTATCTTCGTTCCCCATGCCCTCGTCGCCCACAACCTCCTTGATAAACCCGTTGATGCGCTCGATGGTCTTCAAAATCGCTTTCCGCAGCACTGTATGTCCGAATCCGCCTATACCAGGCTCGCTGTCCGGAGATATGCCCGCCTTGTCGAGACAGTCGAGGAACGTGGCAAAGGCCCACTCGCTATCCGTCGACCCTTGCACGAGTGTGAACCACTTCTCATTCAAGCTCATGGCGAGACGGCGCTTGATGGCGCGGAAACACCCGATGCCGCCGTTGTGCATGAACATGAGGCTCTTGTAGCTGAAGGGGTGGCAGTTGGAGTCGGAGAGGTTGCCCTCGGTGGTTGCGCGCACGTGTGCGAAGATGAGCGAGGATGTCGTCTTGGAGGCGATGCGAGAGAGGTTGATGCAGTTCCATGCTGGGATCGTCGAGGTGAATACGCAGGGCTCGGGGCCTAGGGAGGGCGAGGTGTAGTATCCGATGCCAAAGCCATCGCCATTGTGCGGGCGGCGGCGGTCCTGGAGGGGATGTGAGCTGGATGCGCGCAGGAGTATGGGAGAGCTGGTTGATGTGTGGAAGGACGTACCAGACGGAGGCGCGAATCGAAGGATTGTGTCAGGATGGAGTGCGAGGGATTGAGGATGAGCTCTGAGAGGAGGATCTCGTCCTTTCCCTTGTATACCTGTGCTGTTTAGACGTGAATTGAATATAGGCTTCGTGGAGAATGTACCATGAACCTGCACATCGTGACCACCGACAACTGCTCTATATCTTCTATACTTTTATCTATGCGAGCAGAGCCTCTCAGGAAACAGTGGTATAGAGGTGTTCGAGAAGAAAGCGCCGATAGCGGTGCGTTGGCTACAGTCAGGGCGGCGGTGTGTTTGCGAGGATTGCGCCATCGACACGAGACATGATGCCGATTGTTACTCAGAAGCAAGCATACTGCTTGAGGCTTCTAAGGATGTACTATGCGCTTTGAAAGGTCGTGGAATTATGAACGAGAGGCGCATACTAACTGCTTGAGAAGAATAAAGTGTCGAGGTGTCCAATGCCCCCACGTCCTTGGATCTTGTGCGGGGGTGGCCGCTCCAATGACGTGCTTACATGACTAGTAAGCTAACATTTACAGACGCAGCACGAGATACGAATCATGATGTTTTAGTTGCCGATTATCAGCAGTATATTCGCTATCTTGCATACAAGTGTCACGCTGAACGCTTTTTGACGCTCATCCACTCAACTAATTGAGCTCCTGACCCTTCCGAAGCAAACTACTCGTCCCAGCCTGACCCAGCCTAACTCTTCCGTTGTTCACAAAGAACACAAGTAGGCCAACCACGCAACGCCGGGGAATGATGCGGATAATAACATTGGGGGATTACAAGACGGTGTATCTTTCATGCTGCGTAAGACTCGTGGTGGAAATGGGCGGCTGAAACGAAGTAGCCAACGAAAATGACGGGGGTATTGCGAAAGAAAGGTCGGGTCTTGCTGCACAGGGTTGGAAATCGTGTGTCCCAAAGTCGAAGCTGCGACAAGCAATGAACACGGGGCCTGACGGATCAAGTGGCGTGATGGGGGCGGCTGGACCGAGATAAAGTACCCGCTGCCTTATGCGCAGAGCAGGGCTCGGAGAAGAGGAATTTTAGCGACTACCAACCTTTTACATATCCATGGAGTCACCGCCGTTGGCAAAGTTGAAGTTTTGCTGCTGTTGTTGCGTGTTGCCCGCACCAAAGCCGAAGTGACCCTCCTGGTTGACCTGGGGACCGGCTTCGCCCATGTTCTCAGCTTCACCCTCCTCGTCCGAGAAGTACTTCTCGATGATGTTGTACGCCTTCATGTAGATCTCCTCGTTGGCGTTGTTCTGGCACTCGTGAATCTTCTCCATGCCGCCAACCTCCTCGATGAAGAGAGCGTAACGGTTGATGGGCTCGCCGCCAGATCCGTCCTGGCCGGCCTCCTTGTCCATATCGCCGACCTTCAGGATATTCTCAAGACCATCGAGAGCGACCTGGATGATCTTGTTGTCGGGGCAGACCAAGAGATCGCACAGCGGCTTGATGCAGCCGCTCTGAACGAGGTAGCGGATCTGTGCGGGCTTCTGGAGACCGCCGGACGTGGCGTTGGAGATTGCCCAGCAGGCCTCTTTCCTTGTCTTGAAGTCGCCGTTCTGGAGGAGGTGGATCAGAGGTGGGATGATGTTGGCGTCGATTACAGCCTGGATCTGAGTGGAGTTGCCGGCAGTAACATTGGAGATGGTCCAGCACGCCTCCTTGCGGATACCGTCCTTGGTGGAGCTCAACAAGGAAAGCAGAGCAGGGAGCGATCCGCAGTTGATGATGACCTGTGTCTGGACATCGTCGCCAGTAACAATGTTGCCAACAGATCGCAGGGCGGGGGTCTGTACGGAGGTAGAGGCGTGCATCAGCAGCTCTACTAGTCGGCGGGGAATGCCGGCTTCGATGACGGCCTGGATCTTGTCGTTGGACCCATCAGAGAGATATGAGATGGCCCAGCAGGCATCGATGAGGACCTCGTCGTCGAGCGAGTAAACAAGCTTGGCAAGGACGGGGAGCGCGGGTTGGATCTGCAACGGTCAGCGGCTGTATGTGAATAAGGTCACTGGGGGACATACGGTCTGCCAGTCGGGCTGGGGAGTCTTTCCACGGCAGAAGTTGCTCAGGGTCCAAGTGGCATTTCTCAGCATGCTGAGCTTGCGGCTGTCGCCGAGAAGGGCGAGCAAAGGACGGAGGGCGCCCGCCTGAAGCACAAAGTCACGGCATGCGGGGCTGTCACCGGCGATGTTACCCAGGGCCCAGACAGCCTGCTCGCGGACGTCGGGCTCGTGGCTGCTGAGCAGCTCGACGAAGATGGGGACGGCGCCGGCCTCGATGACGACCTGCGTCTGCTGGGCGGAGCCAGAGGCAATGTTGGTGAGGGCCCATGCTGCCTCGAACTGGACCAGGGTGTGCGGGGAGCGGAGGAACTCGACGAAGCGGCTCACGACGCCTGTCTCGATTACGCGCTCGATGGGCGGGTTGCGTTCCTTGGACAGAAGCTTGCGGAACTTGGTGGTGGCTTGGATCTGCTCGTCAATCTGCTCGGAAAAGACGCCCTTGACCATCTGGGGGAGTTCCTCGTTGAGCTGCGTGGTTATGTCAGCGGCATGTCACCTCTGTCAAAGAACGGCGGCGCAGGGCCGTGTATGGAGGGGGCAAGATGGCGGGGCACACGAACCTGGCTCTCGATGTTACCACCCTCATCGTCGCTGTCGGGGGCGGCACCCAGCGAGGCGCCCGGCTGGTCTCTGCCCGAGATGCCACGACGCTTTGCGAGGTTCTCCTCGCGCTTTGCCCGGCGGATCTCGACCTGCTGCTCCTCGCGGCGGCGGCGGAGCTCGTCTGGCTTGAAGGCGCTCTTGGCCTTGAAGGTGGTGCGGCGATGTTCGGGGATGTACTTGTCGGCCATGGTTGCGGCGACTCAGTTGAACGGTGCAGGTGTGAGTCGGGGGAGAGAGTGCAGCAGTGTTTGTTTGGCACCGAGGGGATTTATCTCTCGTCCGTGGGGTCGTGCAGGGAGGTGAAAAGGCGGAAGCGGCAAAGCGTCTGGAGCTAGCGGCCACTGGCTTCTTGCTGCTTGGCGCGAACCCGCACGCGTCGTTCGGGCACCGCAACCTGCGATGCTCGAGCTGCAGCGTCTCTCTCACTGCGGATTGTGCCGCCCACAAGCACAACATACCTAGCACGCTTGCATGTGCAACCATCGTCGTCTGGTTTTCTTACAATTGCTGGCGCGCGCTTGATCGCACCGCTTGCCTTTCTCTGCTTCCAACCACGCTAACCGCTTTCGGCCTGCTATCATGCCGCCCAATGGCATCACTGCCATCAGCGATGCCCGAGTAGAGGGCACCATCGTCACCCTACTCGGCGTTGTCGTCAGCGTAAAAGAACCGAAAAAGACGAGGGGCACAGACTGGGTCCTCGACTTTGCCATACAGGATGATTTCACCACAGGGACCGTTGGTCAAGATGCTACCATCAATTGCCGCGTCTTCAAAGCTTCGCCCGAACAGCTCCCAAAGGCGAAGACCGGAGACATCGCACTCATCCGCGATTTCAGACTGAATTCATGGATGATGCGCATTGATGCAGTCTCATTACCGCGATCCGGTGTACTTGTCTTCCCAGCTGCTGGTATTCCTGTGCCAGAACTGAGTCAAGCATACCGAGCTGGCTCTCAGAACCTACCTTACTCCGCCACTCTGCTCGCAAAAGACCCTTCCGCCCAAGAGCAGATGGCCGTCATACACTTGAAGCAGGCAGCGTCAGGTTCTGTGCAACAAGTGAAGCAATTTTCTGCTACCAATTCATTCCGAGCCCCGGCACAGGAGAAGCTCTCGCTGATCAAGGACTTGGCCTTTGATCTATTCTACGATGTCCGCGCTCAAGTAGTCAATATCTACTGGAACAACTTTGGAAATGTTGACCTCAAGGTAACGGACTACACCGAGAACAGCAGCCTCTTCCGCTACGTGGATCCTGACGACGAAGATTACGCCTATCAGAAGATAGACTGGAAAGGCCCTTACGGGCAATATACCATCAACGTTTTGCTCTACGGTCCCAACGCCGGCTGGGCCCGCGATCACCTTGCAGTGGGGGATTATGTTTTCATCAAAAACATGCGAACAAAAATGTCACCAGCCAACAAACTTGAGGGTGTTCTGCATGAAGACAGACAAAGGCCCAATCAAGTCGACATTCGAAAGCTCTCCAAGGCATCAGACATTGATGAAATCAACCAGCGGCGTAAGGAATACGAAAAGACCCGCACCAAGAAGACTGCTTTTGCAGAGCTGCGTAAGGAGCCGAGTGAGTCGAACAAACCTTCTGCGAAGACAGCTGCGAAGACGAAAGCGGAGAAGAAAGCTCGAAAACGGCAGCAAAAGGAACAGGAGCTAAGAGAGATTGAAGAGTGGGAGGCAAAGCGTAGCGGCATCAACCTCAACAGTCAGTTCACTTACAAGTTGAGTAATATCACACTGACGTCGACAGTCCGAGCCGCCTTCCCCGAAGTGCAAAATTCAACGATTTCCGAAATCTTATACAACTCTCACCTACATGCTCAGACTCCCAAGTACAACGACTTTGAATTCCCCTTCCTTAACTCAAGGCATCGTACGCGTGTTCGGGTCGTCGATTTCTTCCCACCAGAACTTGAGCTCTTCGCGCATTGCACGAATGATCCTGCTTGGGATAAGCGAGCCAAGAAGCAGGGTCATGGTAATAGCGCTGCCAAAGTTCGATGGGAATGGGGATTTGTGCTACTCGTGGAAGATGCAAAGGTGCCACCGAATACCGTGTCAGAGAAGCTGCGCATCGTTGTTAACAATGACGCCGCGCAACATTTGCTTGGCATGGATGCTCAAGAGTGTGTCTCTTATCCAAAGTTCTCCTTGGCCCTTCAACTGATATACTTTTAGTCTCAAAAAGAACAGCCAGCTGCGAACGAAGCTTGAAGAAAAATTGTTCATTCTCTGGGGTAATCTCCTCGAACTGAAGACCGAATTGCGAGACAGAGGGAGCGACATGCCTTTGCCACCTGGCGACAACAGGCTGCAAAACAAGGTCTTTGATGCCTGCATTGAAGAGTATGGGCACGAAGTCCTCACGGAGAAGAACCCGACCGGGTACCAGCGCATGCATCGCCTTGCGCAAACGCGGATCATGGTCTAGAGTGTCTGGTAACTCTTGCTCTTACCGTTTGTTCGAGGCTCTTATTTTGTCGTTCTATTGCTTGCATTTAGCATCTCTGGCTCGCGTTCTTATCTCCATTTTGCCTGATTCTCGTTCTCAATATACCCTTCCATATTTCCTTATCAGATCCGAATACAGCCATCCATATTTCTTATCAGATCCGAGACGCCCATCCATTATTCTCTATCATATCCGAAGACACTCAGTTTCATCAGGCAGTGCCAGAGGCGGTTAAAAGTTCCTCTTCTATTTCCATTGGTTGGCTCGAATGTGCGAAAATACAGATGGTGCATGTCGATCACATCTAGAAGCGTGTACAGGTACGTGCACTACTGACGCATATCGGGACAGCCGTCCAGCAACCCCATACTGCGCTCCACCCCCACAATCTTACCAGACCGCAATATGCATTTCTGTTTCTGGAAAGCTGATTACCGCGTATTTATAGATGTATATAGATAGATATAAAGTGCTGGACGATCGGCACCTGTTGGCGGAAGAGAGCAGACAAAGACGCGTACTCACCACAACTGACCTCGCTGGCACCTGCGAAGTACTCTTCTCAGTCATTGCAGGAGTCGAATGCTCACCGCTACATGTGATTGTGTCGTTCCTGCGTCAAACGGTGAGGAACGGGCCTAAAATGGCGTTTTTGGGATTGCGTGATTCGACGTGCTTTGTCGCAACAGTTACCCGCTATGTCACAACAACCTCGTACCTTACTCAGCAGAATTTCGCAAAACAACGAATTTTTCTCTATTCCTCTACGCTTGATACATTGATCAATTGTCGAAAGCCAAACAGAAATATTCGTGGCACAGTGCTCCAGTTACGGTGGAAGAGCAGTGGACTGTTAAAGAGTGAAAGACGACGACAACAACAACAGAAGCCCTACGACAGAAGCGAAATCGAAAGTACTTGCTACACTCGAAGAAGCCGAACAACAAACATGGCGCCCGGACTGGTCGTCGATTTACACGATGCCGCAGACACGCGCGTGGTCCTCACCAACGATATCGTCAAGCAACCCTCCATCACCACCACCGAGCTAATCACCCCTGCGGACCCATCCACGCCTACCGGGCCTCTGGACCCCACCCTCGTCCTGCACCCTTCTACCGTTACTACAGATTTCGATCTCCTCCGCTTTCACGCCGCGGCACATGACCAGCTCCCCAACAGCAACAACAAAACCACCGCCAAGGACTCGGTCTACTCAACAAACCTCATATCCTCCCCCTACAACTCCCCAGGCCATTTCCTCTCCCTCTCCTCTCCCACCCTGCCCCTCCCCTCCCTCCTCTTCGCCAAAGCGCTTACCGCCCTCGCGCCCTCCACACCCTCATACGCCACTGCGCCCTACACCTCCGCGCTGAACTTCGACCACGTGCTCGAGGTCTTGCGCGACTTAGCTCCAAAGGATTACATCTACCCTTCTACCGATTTCTACGTCGTCGTGTTCAGGAGTAAACTCAAGGCGGGCATCGATCTCGAGTACCTGTACCAGCTGGACTACGAGAGCCATCGCGAGGCGTGCGAGAGTGGCGGGTTGTTGAAGTATTGGTTTGGGAAGACGGATGGGGAGAGGAGGAATCTTGCTACATGTACGTTTGCATACTCTTTTTTCTTTCCTACATCCTTTCTTCCTATTAACCTTCTTCTTTTTACGTAACGTATAGCAAGTTGAGAATGGACCTTTGCTGATACAATGAGATAGGCTTCTGGCATTCCCGCGAAGACGCCTACAAAGGCGGCTTGGGACCGTGGCATCTCAAGGCGAGGAGAGCGGGCCGCGAACTGTATGAGGAGATTGTGTTTGGGACGTGGAAGTTCACGATCCAGGAGGGCGCGAAAGGTTGGGAGTGTGTGGACTGGGCTTAAGGGCTGAAATAGTATCGACGAGATTGTGCACGAATGGAGTGGCTGAGTAATTGAGAAGAGCCGAAGTGTGTAGGTGTGGACCTGGTGGACAGAAAAGTATGTGTTTACGCAGGTGGAGAGGAAAGGGGAGTTTCGAGCGGAGCAGTCGTGGGCAAGCATCTTAAGACCTCAGGACGGGAGGATATGAATTGGTGTGGGTCTTTTTCATTATCATGGCGTACACAAGATGTGGTTTGGCGTTATTCGGAATCCGCGCTCTCACTTGTTGGAAGTCGACTTCGACTACTTTGTTAGCGTTTCTAGTCCTCTAGAGCACATACATGATTACAGAATGACATAATAGAAAAACGATCAAGGACATTGCAGCAACTTCCGAAACGTCTTAAGCTGCCAATAGCGAGTGTTATTGATTCTGATTGTAACTCTGTCCTGCGTTATGCCTGCTGGTAGATTCCCTGCCTTACCCCAACATTTCTTATCTTGCCACACAGAAACGGCTTGTTCTACATTGCTGATATAAAGCCGTGTTGCACCCTGACACGGAGAAGCCTACACGCTATTCCCGGTCCTATGTTGAATCCAAACTTGTCCGCCACATCCTACGTCCTGCTGCTCGCGGATCGACCGGGTGGCCCGTCACGAGCTGAATACAACTTCCTCGTCTGATGCTTTCCGATATGCCTGGGCATAATCCAAGGTAGGCAGACTGCCGACAGACAAATAGAAAGAACAAGCACAGTCGTGGCAGCGCGGGCTGAAATGTCAGGGCGGGCTACTACTGCAAGAGGAGTAAACTCAGAAGTGATCGTGTTTCCGACTCTCATACTCTTCCTTGGCCTTTGCCTCGTCGATCTTGTCCCCATCCATGATATGGCCATACTCTTTGATAATGTTTCGACAGAACGCTTTCCATTCTGAGTCCAGGATCTCATGCCCTCTGATTTTCTCCACTTTTGACAAGCAGCTATAGTCAATGCTCCATCGAGCAAGCTGCTTCCAGCTGTACAGCGACATGGAAGGCGACCCTACCATAATCTGATAAAATTCATGAGACATTGAGTTGCTGGCGTTGGAGTTAGTGTCAAAATCTGATTTCGCGTGTTCTATTGATTTCAACTCACCTGAAAAGCGACGGGTTATCTGAGTTGACTGTGCAGGGAATGCCTGCAGCCAGAAGCTCGGGGAACGGATGCTCCTTGATGTTTCTGCACAGATGCAGGAGTTCGTTCGAGATGGGACATAGCTCAACGCAAATGCCTTCGCTTCGTGCTGTTTTCTTGAACTTTTCCACCAGAAGTGGGTGCTTCATCAGCGCGAACCCGTGTCCAATGCGCTTCGAGCCGAGGATGACTGCGTCGTAAAGGTTGGAGTTGCTTGGGTCAGAGGATCCTCCAGTGTCGAGCAGGGTCTCGCCAGCATGAAACAGGAAAGGTATCTCAAGGCCGCGCTGCGTACAAGTCCTCTGAAATGCAACCAGTTCCTCTCTATAGAAGCCAATATGGTTGGGTCGGTCTTCTGCGCCAACCAAATCAAAGCCTGCATCTCGTCAACACAACATCAACAACACACAGAAATGACGCAGCTTACCGCAGATCAGATCTGGGAACTGCATCTTTAGCTCAATACACTGTTTCATCTCTTCCCGCATCATTTTCTTTGGTATTGATCGCGGAGTGCAATAGATGATCTTTAGTCCAAAAGGGAACTTGTCAAGCTCTCCTCGTTGTTCAAGCTCGAGTTTCTTCTGTTGAACTCCGTCGATGATCAATCTCATTTGTGCAGCGTTATCAATTTTGCCTTTGCCGTCGTTCGTGGGGATGAACTTGTCCAGCAACATGGGTCTAAGCTCGGCATACATGACGTGTTCCTCGATCATGCGTTCAATAGCCTCACCGATGTACCATTTATAGACGTCCTCGTAGTTGAGTAAGCCTTTGAAGCATCGGGTGGCTTGGTTGAAGCGCGCCCAGACTCTGTGAGAAAGTCAGGGCTATTCAGCAGCTTGCTCGAAGGTACTTACCCATTCACAGTCTGAGTGAAGCCATAAGCTTCCTCTTCACTCAAGACCATTTTCGATTTCAGCCATTTCTCCGCAGGGCTTAGCTCAACCTCAGAACCGGGCTCCGCAGGCTCTGAGCAACAAGTTGAACCAACAGGGCTAACCTCCTTAGGCTGATCCAGATACTTACCAGGAAATTTGCTCTCGAATTCTTTTTGGAAGTCTTTCCACGGCTGCCATACTTTCCACGTCCATTCTGGTGTCTTCCAATTGGTCGCGTTACCTGGGTACGTGGGGGAGAATATGCTCACTCCCTTCTCAACTTGATCATTATCGAGTACATTGAAGACCATTTCAGTCTCGTCAAGGTCTTTTTGTGACAGAAGTGGGCGAATGCTTCGAATATAGATATTATCGATTAATCGCGCGCGCTCCAGGAGCCGCTCAGGATGCAACTCGGAGTTGAAGTGCACGTGCAAGAGACCTCCTTTTGGGACCTTGCGCGCAATTTGGAACAGCAAGCTTTCGTGGTTGATGCGCTCCTTGTTAGTCAGGAATTGGCCGCCCATATCCCGTGTTTCCGTGCCCGGGATGGCTTCGGAAGCTAAATTACCAAATACTACTCTCCGTTCATATTCTCGCATTTCTCGGATTACGTTCGCTGCGTGCTGCTCTTCTTGGTCGTTTGCTGACCAGGCAGCACGATCCCAAGCAGTCTCACGCTCTGATCGTAACAGCTTAGCATAATTGTCGTTATACTTGTTGATCGCTTTGGTATCCTCAAGTGCCTTGTCGAAGAGCTCTCTCATCGCCGTTGATTCTGTCGCCATGTTCATAATTTTTGGTTCAGTGGTTGGTACAGGACCTCTTCTGCTAGGTGAAGGACTGAAGACTCTTTTTCTCTTTTTGGGAGAGTCAGCTACAGTCATGACTGGCCTGTTTGGGTCGTCTGGCGAACCGTGTCTGTCACGTACAGATCTGCAGGCTGGAGTTAGCACTTCAAGAACATGCATGAAGACAGAAGTGACCACACTTGGCGTGAACGGTCGTTAAGGTGAACTGAATACGTACAGAATGGGTATGGCAATTCCGCACTTTGCCAACCACCCCTGACGGGACCTTTGAGACTCACTCGACTGCTTGGAGTCGCTTTCAGTGGGCATGCCGACGTAGACTGTGTACACGCGTCGGTCACCGGCAGTGCATTCCGATTGTGGGGTAGCTGAGAGATAGAGCAGATCCCGTTTTCTGGGTGCAGAACGTGGTGGCACTCGATTATCAACTTAATTCGCAGTCTTGTGACTGCTTCACCGGCCCGGGGCTGAGTATATTTCTTTCAAGTACCGATATTCAGACCCCGCTATTGGCAGGAGCACTGGCGGCGAGGTCTCTCTCCAACAGAGAGACTTAGCCGGGCGATGTATTTAGTGTACCAGTTTCATGAACCGCTGGCCCGCTTTTCGGCCTGGTAGTCACAGTCTGTATCAGTAAACGCGCTGGATAGAGGTTTTGGCTTAGGAAAAGAGTGCTGCGCCCCAAAGAGGGGCCGGGGCGAGAGCGTACACAAGGCTAGAAGGCTGAAGAAAACACTGGTGCCTGGAGGCATGACTGTGGACGATGCGACCGAGTCAAGGGTTTATGAGTGTAATGAAGGAGATGGGGGAAAATGACGATGAGCCATTTGCTCGTTGGTGTAAGAGTAACGGGGGGCCTCGTGCTCTTTCCCCGTGAGTAAACACAGAAGTGACATCGGGCTGATGAAGCGATCGCGTGCCTGGCAAGCAAGACATATGAAGGGAGAAGGAGCAACCACATACATCAGCGCACACGATTTGCGCACCCGATTCTTCTCTCTAATACTCCCAGATGATGCGACAACTCTTATATTGGCTTTTACGACTGCCCCGCGATGGTTGCTGCAGATGTTCAAGTCAGCTGTATCACGGCGGTCAGCCTGGTGCGTGCGGCCGCGAAGCTGTTGAAACAAGCGATGGCGGGCGGTTGACGTCGAGCTCAAGCTCCACTCCAAGATGGGGCGCAGTAGCTCGATCCCTTGATGGTTGTTGCGACGAGCAGATCTGGGCAAGAAATGAAGTTTGATTCAACCTGGGCGGATTTCAGACACAAGGCACAGAGTGAGGCTATGCAGCGCCTCCCCATGCACCGGATAACTTGGAGCCTAGCCACTGGTTGCTCGTCAGCCATCGTGCCCCTCCCTGCTCCCTGGAATTTTGCCTGAGGCATCTGCCACACCCAATGGGCCGCCCCAGGGACAATCGGGGAGGCTGAGGAGCGCACGAACTCCCGCTGGCGATCCACTGAGGAATAGCTTATGGTGGCTGGGTAACAACTCCTGACCGGAAGCGTCTGGCGATACGGCCTGCACGTCTGTCAAGGCTCGTGCAGCCACATTTGGCCCCCAAACACTGACGACACCTGCGTACAAACTTTCGTCCTCAGCATTCATGCCTCGTCACCCATCTTCATTGCCTCGACTTGGCAATTGTGTCTCGTCCATTTACTACTCGCTTCCTGCCGCCTCGTAGCTTTGACCTTATCCATGCCTCCGATTCGTATCGCTCACCAAATTATCAACTAGCCCAGCCTTTCCCCGATTCTACATAACCGAACCCAGACATTATCGGAATGCATTGGATCCAACCAAACGAAGAGGGACAGCCGGCCTTTGAGAATTTCCAGCTTGATATTGTTGGTTTCCTGGCCATTCTCGGAGAGGGTTCAGTGCTCGTCAACGCTCAGGTCTCGACGCTTTCGCGATGGATCTTCCTACCGCGCTTAATTCCAGCCCCCCAGGCGCTCATGAGACCGACCAGACCTCGCGAACTAGAACCTGTAGCTGGACATGTAGCGGGCATCTTTTCTGGCAACTACCGAGATAACATCAATCACATTGGAAACATTGTCTGGTGAGTCCATTGCCCTTCCCTACCCTAAGTTGGAGCTTCCAAGCTCCCGAGGACCCTTCCCCACAAGTACCAAACTTCTGTGCAGCAACAATCACTGACCGCCATCAGCGATGCCAACAACCTGGAACCCTTCTCCGTACGCGTCGTTCGTATCAAGCGCATCGGCGAGCAGCCGATGAAATCGAAGACCCTCGCTCCATTGACCTTCAATCTGTTCATCGGCTTCAGTCTCTCAGCCTTCCTCCTCGCCTTCTCCATACACCAACGCGATGGCATGTCAATTCTTGCGACATGTCTCTTGTCATTTCTGTCGACGCTCATCGGGCTCGGGAATAAGTGGGATCTGAAGTTGCCCAGGCGCAAGATTAAGACAGGAAAAGTACCACGCGGTGATGTGGTTATTCGCTACCCGAAAGGCAGCTTCCTCGTTGTTCGGTGCGACGAAGATGTAGCTCGCGAATTGTACTTTGCGCCCGCCGAGATCGACTACCTCCTGAAGCATGCCCCGGCATACCGTTTGTTGAGCTTAGTGGGCACCATGATGCTCATGGGCGGCGTCATCTGTCTTGCCAATGCGCAGATCCAGGTGCAGCTCGCATGGGCAGGCGCATACATGCTTCTCGGCTCTGCATACTGGACGGTCGCCGCCTTGCCTGGTAAATTGCACTGGGACACGTCCTGCTACGAGGTCACAAACGAATGCCTTTCCGACTCGGACATGAGCACCAAAGGCTATCCCTCCAAGAACTCGACCTTTACACAAGCACTGTGGCGAGCCATTGTCGTTGCGAAGAACACAAACTGGGTCACGAAGAGCGATGCATGTCCCGATACAAAGGCGTGGCAGGAATGGCTATTCGCAGCGCAGGCATGCAGCAAAGACGTGCGCCTTGCGGACGAGGAGAAGAAACCGGGCGTCAAAACCTGGGAAGTCCCTGACTGGGATCCACAGGCCGCTCTGCTGGAACTCCTGGAAGACCAAGCCAAACTAACCTACAAAGACATGAACGAAGGTGTGGAGGAGGTATGACAGAATCCACAATGACAGGTAAAGTCGGACGGGGGGAAATTGTAACAACATTCTTTTGGTTGCTATCTTGCATACATACGACACGGCATCGAACGACGATGCATACGATATTCACGACATTTACGACACATACGACGCATAGCATTATTTGGTGGATCAGCGCTTTGACGGTCTTGCATAGCGATCGCACAGTATTCTTACATAGCATTCTCTGTTGTAATGAACATCCTTTGAGGACGGCCTGTCCTTCATCGCCAGTGTGGCTGTAATTCCTCCTTCCAACATACAGTAATGCACCTGCTTGCTTCAAGCATTAACATGCCACAGGTAGGTTGCATACGTCCACAGCCGTGAAAAACGTCGCGGAATCACGCTCGATCTTGCACACGAGCTCTTTCATGATACCTCGATCACATAGCTGACACATCGATCAATCCCACCAAGCTCTCAAGCCCCCTTCTTCCACCTCTGTTCCCACTCAACCTTCCGCCTCACCACACCTCGTAACCAGTTCTCAAAATTACCCTGCGCATCCACTCCCGCGCCGCCATCGACATCCATCTCGCCACCAAGGCTCACTCCACCTTCTTCTTCCTCTTTACAGCATACCTCTTCCGCCATTTCGCACGCCTCGTCCCACTCTTCCACGCTGAACTTGCCGTCGCTCTCGTTCAGCAGTAACCGCCTATCCCCCGAGAAAGCGAATACATGGACGGATTTTATGGGCTTCGCGCGCAGGAGTTCTGGAGCCGTGGGTGCAAGAAGCGGAGACGAGGCGGAGGGCAGCGCGATGAGGACGGAGGTCAGGGTTGTGGAGAGGGGGATGGAGGCGGAGAGGAGGGCGAGGAGGGAGGTGTGGAGGAGGTGAGGAAGGAGGGGGAGGCTCTGGGTTGGGGTCAGTATTTGTTCTTGAAAAGAGGGATATAAGGGTATGGGAGTTGGATTTAGGTTGGGGACTAGACATACGCTATCAATGCCCATATGCGCTTCCTCTTCTGGTAAGCTGCGCACTTGCAGCGTTATCTGCACGAGGGTTCGCGGTATCATGCGCACGAGGATTATGCTGCGGAGCGTGTTGTGGAGGAGGAGTTCGAGATGGCGTTCGCGTGGACCTGGACATGTTGTTAACTCCTACAACTTTGCTGCATGAGTGACGATGTATACGCACTTCCAACGCCCACAGCAGGCCGCACATTCACTTCAATCGTCGCTTCCTCAGGCATCTCATCCTTCCTCAATACCTCGATCGGTCCGTTGACTGCGCCGATTATGGAGTAGCCATTGTGCGTGTATGTCGCCGACCCGTCTGCGCGATTGAGATGTGTGAGTGTTACCTCTGGTACGGCCATCGTTGAACAGATATGTGGTTGTGGTGTTGCTTGCGCGCAATCATCGATTCGCGCATTGAAGATCTCCAAAGTTTCGAGTGGGGCCGCAGAGCTCAGCGCAGGGAGCGGCTGGAGCTTCGCAGGCCGAGGTGCATCATCCCGGATCCTGGAGCTGGGGATGTGTTTACCAGCCTCCGGGGGTCGCTTTCTTTTGTCGCATACCTCGCACTCCGACCACTGCTCAGATCGCTGTACATACTTATCACGTTTCTCGATTTTTAATTGCTCAGAGTGTCATAATGGCGAGCTCATCACGCAATGCGTCGCCCACGAAGCGGCTCATGACCGAGCTGCAAACATACCAAAACGACCCCAACGAAGCGCTGCTCGAGCTAGGCCCTGCAGACGACGATGTCATGCACTGGAGAGCAGTCATGAAAGGCGTAGTTGGCACAGCATACGAAGGTACCATCCACCCCAAACCCCCTCATCCGCGCGCATCGCCCTTCACCGCCCCTAGTACCTGCCTATACCTCAATTGCAACCTCAATCTCTAACACCTCCCAGGCGGCCGCTGGCTCCTCGACATCCACATCCCCTTGGCCTACCCCCTCTCGCCGCCCTCAATCCGCTTCATCACGCCCATCTGCCACCCGAACGTCGACTTCAAGACGGGCGAGATCTGCCTCGACCTACTCAAGACGTCGTGGACGCCCGCATACACTATTTCGACGACCATGACGTCGATCCATCAGCTGTTGACGAGCGCGGAGCCGGATAGTCCGCTGAATGTCGATGTGGCGCAGCTGTTTAGGATTGGGGATGAGGTGGGCGCGCAGAGCTTGATAAGGTTTTATACTGAAACGGAGAGGTATGAGGGACGGAGAGATAGGGAGAGGGATGGAGAGAGGTTTGAGGGAAGAAGGAGGTAAGGTGGGGTGGGGATGGGAAGGAAATGGCAAAGGGGAGGTGGTAAGATAGGAGGAGAGGGAGATAAGGTGAAAAGAGGAGATGAAGTCGCGGATACTGGGTATGTTCCACGGATCATGGACGATATAATGGGAGATGAGGGATCAGGCGTTACTGGAATGATACCTATTTGCAGAGCCATACCAAACACATAAACGCACTAAAAACCACACATGTATATCGTTCACTGGGAAACATCTTATCTGCTCTGCATGTTTGTCCCATCCTTCTCAATATCATCCTCGCCTACCCTACTCACGAATGCACAGTCCCTCACTCCCTCCGTCTCGCCTCGGTTTTCCCATCTTGACCAAGCGATCGACACAACCACATCTCCATCCAGCCCAGCGACCAGCGATCTCCCACCTCTCCCGCGCACCCCTGCGCAAAGCATACCTCAACTTCACTCCACCAATGCACAACCAGAAATACAAATCACGAGTCATTCAATTCAGCGCCGATTCGCTTTTTTGCTTTTGGCGCCTAGACAATACTCCCTTTTACAACCTGCCATCGCGTCGAGGCACACACATGCATACGTAGTCTACACCTCCGCGTATCCGCAAAGTAAGTGCTTGACTTCGGCAAGTTCCAGGCAAGGTGCGACTAGCAACACAGATCTATCACGTCGATCGATCTCGAGCGCGAGGGGCACCTCATGTGTCAGTTGTGTTTGCTGGCGCGTAGTGGCTCGCTGCTGGCGGGAACTAGTGACCTGCAGAGCTTGACGCTATGGCGTTCCGTCGTGGGACCAGACGGCGGCCATTGTGGGATGTGATGGAACTTGGTTCGGATGGCTGGGCAGCCGAATTTAGTGAGTAGCTTTAACTGTGGAAGTGTGGAATGTGGGATTGGGGGGAGTGGATATATTTAGTGCTGGTGGTAGGGGTGTGGTCTTGATTGGGGGTTTGGAAATGACTATGTCGTGAATTGGTGAAGTGTGAATCAGTAGCTAGTAACTATGCAGATGCTTGCCCCGGGGAATAAGAAAGTCTATAGCTAATGCAGAGGTATGGTCTTGAGAAAGAGATGTAAAGTATGCAATAATAAACTTGGGAAAGAGATCACGCAATCAGTCCACCTAACTCATTGCGTGCACATGACAACTCAAACCACTCCTTCAGGCGCTGCGCTCCGTGAGTAATCCACCAAAAGCCATTGTGGCTGCCCAAGAAAGGGACCACCGCCCCACCCTGACCCTCCAGCTACACTCAGCTAGTGCGCGGGAAGCCACTTTTCAAGCCTCTGCCATAAACCTTTGAGGAGAGACTACGATCCTTTTTGCGCCGTTCTTTCCGTGGCATCACATCTCCAGGCGTACTTCGGACTCGGGGTCCGGAGCATGCGGCTTTCCTGTGTGGCGTTTGGTGGATACATGCAAGCTTTCTGGAGAAGAATGGACACGGCGTTGCTGAGCGTACGCACAACTTCAAACGCCCCCAGCTGCATGCTGAGTGACGTGGCTGGCTGCATCTTGGCTGCATTGTTTTCATCGTGGCATGCGTCTGGCTTCATCCTTTGGAGACGGTCCATTGCGTTCGACGCCAGCCATGGTTGGAGACCATGACTGTGCCTTGCACTGTTGGTTCCGCGGATGAGTCGCTGTTGGTCGAGACTCGACGGCTGTACGTGATGGTTTGGATTTCCTCAGGTGGTGGAGACTCTGAGCTGGAGTCGTGCGAATATGGTCTGATAGTCGGCAGTGGATAGTATGGGGCGTCGTATGGACCTGGGAGAGGGGTGGGTGGAGCTATCCATGGATGTATTGGTTTGAAGGCAGGTTGTGAAAGTTCTTCCTTGAGTGCTTGCAGGCGTAGATTTTGGTCTTCTGGCTGGCAAGATGTTGAACGCTTCGGCCTGAACGCCAGGTTTGTCGTCGACTCCTTCTCTTGGATCATGGTCTGTTGAACCAACATTTTGTTCTTTCGTAGTGAAAAAATGGCGTATGACTTGAATGCTACGGCAATGAAGGTGACCAATAGAAGGATTCTGGCAAAGTTCTCAGCCACCGTCCACAGTGTCGAAGTTTCTATCCGAGTCGAATCAAGAGATCTTGGGAGAGGAGCCATGAACAGGTGAAACTAAAAGATACGGTCCAGCTGGTTGGTCGGATCGACTTTGCATGCGAGAGGGTGGGATGTGCTGCAGGTGATCAAGTCTGTGGACCAGTCAGTTGGAGTGGGAGCACGGCACCTTTCATAGTACCTACATTCGAAGACGGGAGAACCGTTAGCATAAGCACTAGGGTCCAATTCCCTCCGGTCAGTGTCAGTCAGCTAATAATATAGGAAGCGCGTATGTAGGCCTTGATACAAGATTAGCCCCGGGGGTATAAATAAGAAGTTATTTGAAGCGGGTCGCATGTCAGGACGCAGCATGGATCGCAAACAACGAGCGCCACTTCAATCACATTAAAACCAGGTACAGCAGCAAGCCATGATGGCTCGGGGATCGAGTGGCATCTGGTTCCTACGGCAGCGTGAAACATTGAGGAGAGCTGGCTAGTGGACGCATTCGCTCGTGCGTCCGTGGATGACGGACGCGAAGTGAAGCGTCGCCGTCGCCATGATCGACAAACGGGCAAATGTTCGTAAAGCTCAGCTGTGACGAATCGCGCCTGTGGAAGCAACGCAGCACAAGGCTGCTAGGATAGGCATGGGATGGTGGCAGTTTCAGCAGCTCGGACAGTATCCTCGATCTTGGCACGAGGGAACTCAGCTGAAGAGTGCGGTGTGGCGTCGCCGGTGGCTTGAAGATGGAAGCGCACTGGGCAAATCGGCAACGCTAGGACCCCTGCGCTACTTTCCAACGGCGAGCTGGCTTGCGCCCATGACCAGCTTTTCCACGATCATGTCCCTCTCGCCGCCAGCCTGTTTCGCGATCGTGGATCTCCCAGATGGCACTTGACGGCGATCAATATCCCGTGGTCCCTTCACCGCAATACCGTCAGCTACAAGGGAAACGCCAACCGAGTTGTGGGATCTACGGAACACCACGCTGGCTTCGCATTCTGGCCGGATCCGAGATTGATATCACCTGCAGGACAGACGTGCAAGGATCATCTTGTCAATATCTTCCCAGATCTCGCTCGAACCGCCCTTCATTCTTGTTTTGCGGGGATAATGCCTTTTGCGCCGCCTATCCGGCCTGTATGAACAAGCGAAGGCTCCGTCATCAGCGGCTTCCACTACGCGAGATGGCTTGATAGCTTCTGTCAGTTCTATGTTTATCGTGTCAAGTCTCAAAATATCCCCCACTTCTGGCTATTAGAGCCGAGATTTTCGGCCACTGATTGGCTTTCTCGTTCGCGATGTGGAATCTGCCTCACACTCGATCACAACATTACAACTACATCTTCAAGAGCTAGTAGAGAGATCGCTTATGTTTACCGCGCTGCTGTTGCCAAGTCGCCGTAGCCTCCGTCGTTCGGCGATCTTCCGTACAAGTGAGCTCCAGCATCAGAGACAGATTGGAGGTTCTCTCGCGAGCTAGTTCTGCGATACCACCAGTGACGGCAATCCCAGGACAGTAAATCACCAACAGCAGTATTGTTCGCCTCATGTGGAGATTTACCTCTCAAGGACGACCTATGACATGCCAGGCAGAGCACTCGACCATTCCATCCAGCTACAACAACAACAACATCATCAAGCAAGTCTCACAAAGCTGACGTTATTCTAGATTTCGTGCCTGGCTCCGGGTCATTCCCTCCCCGCATCAAACTACTCCCACGGACACGCCGCTCGTAGGGCTGAGAAGTGACGAGCATCCAGACCTGAAGCTAACCCGGCAAGCTGAGACCGATGTTCCAACAAAACACCACGACTGGGTGTCTCGCAGATGAGATATGTTCCATCGTGTGTGTCCACTTGGCTGCATTGCAGATCCTCGCTCTATCCCTTGGGTGCCTTAGATACCTCATCACGGCGACTCCGTTGCCACTGGAGCACGTGACCGTTTCCCACATCTTGCGCTTTCCGAATACGGTAAGAGCTCGTGATCCACCTTCACCACTTCCGATTACGACATGCTTTGCGAAAACATGTGTGTCGATGAAGCTGAGTTCAAACATTTGGAAGTTATCGAGGACGCGTGTTGGGGCTCACGATGTTCAGGCAAGCTTCATTGCACAGCCACAACGCCCTCCACCCTCGTTCTCGGACATTGTGCATGGCCTTGCCCCTTGATAATCTCAACGGTCGTATCGTGCTTCGATGCATGCTAAGCCTCGTCTTCGGTCAAATTCTACAGCTAACGCCGACGTACTAGTCTGTTGTAGAAGTGCTTGAGAGATGCATGTCGGCGTGCTAGCATGTTATGCTAGCTCCGTATTACCGGACATGTACTGCGCCTCGCAGATCAATATTCTTCAAGAGTAGACAGGACAGCTCAGGCTACCCACTATGCTGAACTAGTACTCGTAGCCTCAACTATCGTGGACTGCGCCTCAAGGTGGTATGAATCTTTACGACGCGCCACTCATCATGTTCACCGCAACATTGGAATCGTATGGACTTCGGGTTGTTCTGTTAAAAGCGTTATCGACCTTAAAATCTAGGCAGTAGCTTGTAGACGCCAATGCAATGGAATCAATATTCTTCCACGCTTTGTTATCATGTGCAATCCCAAACATTAGATGACCTTGACGTGCAAACAAAAGTTGTAGAGGAAACCTTCTGACATTGTTGTTTGAGTAAATCAACCAACTTTGACTTCTCTATATCCTTGATACTGTCATTGTCCATGTTCCTCCCTCCTGTTGCTTGACGTGTTCCAACTCGAATGCTCCACCAGACTCTTTCGCCGTAGCTAATTCTTCTGCACCACTCAAACATTTGTGCTCAATCGATGTACCACAGGGACTGAGCTTGGGGGCAAGCTTCCGTACTCCGTGATGACCATGTTGATGTAGTGCGCAGGCGTGACGTCGTACAAGACCTGAAGGTGGTGTAGATTCTTCGCGTCCTCGATCCATTTCAGCACATCAGTCGTGTCCGTCTTCGAGCCCTCAGCACCTGCCTTCTCGTCTGTCTTAGATGAAGGCAGAAGAGACTTGAGCGGCAGGAGATCTCTTCGTTCAGCCTCAGTCAACAGTTCCTCCGCAGGCGCGACCTCGTTGCCAACAATTGAGTCCAAAGCGACTTTCTCGGTAAACTTGACGGATTGACAAAGTACGATGACTGGCAGCGAGTGCGAATGCGCCAACATCGAAACCAGCGCGGTACCGACACGGGAGTAGAGACGACCGTTGGACATCATCGCATGTGCACCGAGCAGGACCTTTGTCGCATCTTTGATGGCATGTGAAGAGCCAGTGATGAGATAGTAGCGCACATTGATGCCGGCATTCGCAAGCTTTCGGGCCAGTTGCTTGCCCTCGAAAAGCGGCTTCGAGTCGACGACGATGACTGAGAATGGGATACCCTTGGAGTGGGCTTGAATAATGGCTTGCTCTACAATGGAAGATGCTGCGTAGGTCAGGACAACGTCTCCTGGTTCGATTTTGGTTGCTGCAGTGTCGCGAATGAGCTTGTCGGCTGCCGTGACACGATCGCGGAGGAAAATGTCAATCTCTTCTAGTAGGTCTCGCTTCGCCTCATTTTCTGGTGTTGATGGGTCAATCTTGATAATGACTGTACACATGTTAGTTTATACGTCTACGCTACAAATATAGGCGGGGATTAGGATCGCACGTACTGTCCTTAAGATGTCTTATCGCATTCCCCATACTAATGCTGAGCGGCCTGCAGCTCTTCAGAAACTCTATCTGTGGGCTCAAATGATGGTTGGTAAGATGTCGTGCCAAACTGGTTCCTGGTGGTGTCTGATAGTCCGCAATGACTGCCTTGAAGGCTAATAGCATAGCTACCATACGAGCTGTGCTGCCACAGATTGCATAGCTGCTGTATTGAAGGCCTAGTGCAAGAATGGCAGGGTGCACATCTTTTGATGCTCCAATCATGGACTGCTGTTTCGGTTGACTATACAGATGGCCAAAAAAGAGGCCGGTTTGTTTGGATTCCTTCTTGAACTTCTTCTCAGGTTCTTTCACCACCGGCACATTCGATTGGGATGGCCGTCTTCGAACGGGGAGTGGCTTTGACTTGTCATCTTTGGGCGCTTGCTTTGAATCTTTTTGTTGCTTCTGCCCTTCTTTGGACGGCGCTATTTGCGGTCTAGGTGTCGGATCGGCTGCCTTGGTTTGTGCTCTCCGAGCTTGTTTCTCTGCTTTTGCTCTTTTCTTCAGTTCTGCGGGTGAGAGTTTCTGCGGTGCTTCTGCCGACTCGCCATTTGTGGTTGCTGGCGGGTTGGCTGGTGGGGCATGCTGTGGCTCTTGGACTGGTTGGGTTTCCTGTGTCGTGGAAGCAGGCGCCTGCGCTGCTTCTGCAGCTGGAGGCTCGGACATGGCGTGTTGTATTCTCTCTGCAATACACAGTGTTAAGGACCTGGTTGGGCACTGTGCTGTTTGTGCTAATATGGTGGGGCACACGTGAGCCTGGTACCTGAAATAGGGTGGTAGATAGGCTTATTCGGTGATCAGTCGGACTGTTGGGTTGAGTCTGAATGCGGGGTCAAGTCTTCTATCGTCTATGTGCGTCCCTCCCGCAGAACGTAAATTTGATAGAGTGAGGGAGGATGGTGAATTGAGTCAGAGCTCTAGTCCGCATTGGCTTAGTGCAATTGTCGGAGATTTTCTCACGTATCTCCGTGCCTGCGTCATACCCTCCAAGTGCTGCCCCACGATTCATGCCTGCTTGTTTACCACAAGCACCTGTGTACTCTTTTGTTACCTGACACCCTACTGCAACCGCACACGAAGTATACGATGGCGGACAAGCAGACTTCCTTCACGGATCTCCCCTTGGACATACTTGTCCTCATATTTCCCTACCTATCTGCGAGCAGCTTCCTTGCACTTTGCAGCACATGCCAGGCGTTTCAACAACCAGCGATACGACTTGACCCAGCATATTGGAGCTTTGCCACTCGTAGTACTTTCCGAATCCCCAACCAGCCGGTAGTTCAACATGACGGTGTTCGCTGGCAGAAGATGTACCGTCGCTTGCTCACCCAGAGCCGTGTCTATACATGGGTAGGCTAAGGACCCCGCCGCGACGACAACGAAGCAGTATTGAGAAACATCTAGGGCAACAATACACATAGTCGCCTTGGACATAGCTACGATGGTGATGTCCACAACAACCCCACGATGCCACGATTCGTCAGACCTGGCAGAGTCAGGATGAGGTTCAACACGCACTGCGCATTTCCTACCGAGATGGAGGACACACGAGGTCTTGGTGTCATTGCTGATATGCAATGCGGGTAAGAGCTCCGAACAAACTTGTACT
Source organism: Phaeosphaeriaceae sp. SRC1lsM3a (assembly GCA_001644525.1). Taxonomy (NCBI): domain Eukaryota; kingdom Fungi; phylum Ascomycota; class Dothideomycetes; order Pleosporales; family Phaeosphaeriaceae; species Phaeosphaeriaceae sp. SRC1lsM3a. Next base: position 543,617 of record KV441706.1, read on the forward strand.
TCCAGTACTGACTTCCCCAGTGGGTGGTCGACAACGTTGTTGACAGCCAAGGGCTCTCTACATACAGTTGGAGTCCTCGACGGAGGCAGAGTTTTCACGGCCATCGAGCGACTCCAAGCCCTTAAATTTCCCCCGGGATATCCTTCCTCGTCCTTCGAAGCTCAGTACACCGAGCCCGCTATTACTATACGCCAATTCTCCGCTGGCCGCTCACACATACTGGCTGTGTCTGATAGTGGGCGGATATGGTCGTGGTACCACGTTCAGAATCCAGCGCTACAAGTGAAGTTTGCAAGTGTCGATTTGAAAGAGTTGTCTTTGGCAAACAAGTCGAATACATCATCAGCATACGGCAAAGTGAAACAAGTCGTGGCTGGCTGGAGTCAGAGCTCTGCATACGTTCAAGGCGTCGGCATCATATTATGGGATCCTGTTGAGCGAGATCACGACGAGGAGGCAACAGACACGATGTTAGTCATGGAAAATACTGAGGTGCCAAACACAGGGTATCAGAGACACAAGGACAAGCGTGGAGAGTCTGAAGAAGAGAGAATCCTTGGACAGACCGTTGGAGCCGTACTGAACTACATCATCCTGGAGCACTATGTCGTCTTCGTTACAGACATTGGCAAAGTCTTCTGCGCGAAGCTGGGCGACAAGAACGCAGTGGAAAACATCATGGAGCTTCGAGCGCTGCGTAACGATTCGGACACTTCACTAGACGTGCAAGGCTCATTCCGGCGATTCGCTATATTCAAGAATAACGAGGTCATTACGAGCGATCAGGGATACCTCGACTCATGCTGGAATGAACAGCGGAATAATCCCGAGCAGGTCGATATTCCGGGTCTCAAAAAGATTCCAGCGTTACAAAACAACGACGTCATCTCTGTCTCGTTTGGCGACTATCACTATCTCGCCCTACACTCGAATGGCAAGATCACCTCTTATGGCACCGAGCTCCAAGCCTGCGGTGCTCTTGGACTCGGCTCAGAAAGCGATGACGTTGGGCACGCCAGAGGTATCGTGTATGAAAGGTTCAATCGGGATGGCCGACTCCTCCACCATGCCTACATCCACGGCCGCCAAGTGTGGTTCGATGGTAAGAAGAAAGAATGGATCGATCATCTCTGGCGTGGTGGTAGAGATCCCGATGAAGCCCAAGAGCGCATCGACCTCTGTAGAACATCACTCGAGGCCCAAGGGGAAATCAGCGAGTGGTTGGAACAGGAGAGCAGGGCACACGACAACAAGGACACCGGAGAAGACGACCTTGGAGCATATTTTGCCCTCGGAATTAGTGCTGCAGGATGGCATTCGGGCGCTCTTGTGTTGGTCAATGATGACCTGGCGGGCCGAGCAGCTTCGAAATCGTTCGTGGACGAGTCATTCCCAAGGTTGAGGCTCTCTGACGGTACTGATATGCCAGGCACAAAAGATTTCGATGAGTGGAGAGAGGGTCGGCCAGAATGGCATCCCGACGTCCAGGCTTAGAGTAACATTTTCGTGCTATCCTATCCAGTGTCAGGTAACACGATGTTCGTGCTCAACTTCCATGGAAATGCATGATCAAAGTTGAAAATGAATCTGAACTGAAGGACTTGGCTCTACTTCTGGGGCCCATTTTTGCGAAGATGATTTATGCTGGAATCGGTAAGCCTGTAGTTCAGGTCGAAGCGCAATCTCATTAGTACATGATGGTCTTTGGTAGATGTGTTGAATCGGTGAGTAGTACTTGTTCTCCGAAGATAGTACTTCTGCTGGTTGAAATGAACTGATCGTTTCCAGCACGGAAGCACTCGAGAGTTTTGCGACATGACCTCATAATGTTGAACGGCAATAGTCTGGAAGCTCATCCAACACTCAGCAATTGAGACACATTCGCAACATCACTTTCTTCGTCGCATCGGATTGTACTACTTGGCCGACCACCAGAACCCCACGCCTCATGAGTAAGGTCAAGTTGTCCAAAATCAGAATATCATGCTTTGACTATCCTTGTTCACTTGTTTAGTAAAGAACTCAGCCGGAGAAGCCCGAACAGAGCTAATCGACTCGTGTGGGACCAATTCCAACGGCGAACGACAATGTCGAAGCGTGGGCAGCGCAGCTTATTCGACAGTGTAGACGCCTCACAACATCTCAACAATGCAAGCTTAGTCCACAGCCTGCTGAGCAGGTACGCCTCTCAGCTAGAAACACGGGCGTCAGCTTCGCTTGACCAATCATCGTGATGTTGGATTTAGCCTACAACGCGACAAGGGGTGGAACGTCGCCCATCATCTCAGGCTGGATGGCTTGGCTACGATCTGACCCCGAGTAGCCGAGTAGGGCCTTTCTCATCTAACAGCAATGGCACTCTAATCTTCTGATATGCTGTTGAGGTCCGTGATCATGAGTTGAAGGTTTAGCATGTTATCGCCTTTTCAGCGAATGGTCAGCCGATTGAGAATATTTACAATCTCTCTTTCACTCAGACGTAAAACAACGTCTCCCTGTGGCACGAGCAATAGGAACTGACCGGAAGCCAACATCATGGCTCAGCTTATCGAAGGACCGTCGCGCTTGGCTCGTGCCCTGGGAAGCCTGCCGCTTCCGCTCGGCAGGAACGCTGCACGTTCACCATGTCAGCGGCACGGGACGTCGAGCTTGCAGCATTTCTTGGTTTGCTAACCTAGAATAGGACTTGCTACACATCCAATGACCTGGCTTGATCACAGCGCTGGCCCATAACCCTTTGCATGATCTTGACGTGCATGTCAGCAAATCTCTCAACGTGTGTTGCTTGACCATACATCTCAAACAGTGATCTGGCGATCTGAACATGGGGGTCAATGACCTCACATAGCTGACACTAATAGGCAATCTAGAATAGACCAAGCTTGCAGCCGTCATCAACTTCGTCGGCCAAGGAGATTTACATAGGCGTTCCAAGCACTCCGTCCGCTATAGAGTTAGCGCGTTACGCGTGCCAGAACAGCTATAGCGCACAAGAGGTTGTGTCCGTAAATGCATGTGCGAAGAAGCAGTAGGTATGTCGTCTGCCTTACCGGACTTGCTAGAGAGTCTTATTACGCCACATATAGGCCATCTTGTACTCGAACGCAGGACCATTGTGCGACACTGCAGGTGCAAAGCTGATCCTGCTGGTGCCTGCATATGTCTGATGCGTGGAAGGTACGTATTTAGGAACATCAAGCTTTCTACACGTCGTATGGGGACTCCAATTAAACTCAACAATGGGTGTGTGTGGGCTCATGGTATGCCTAGACCTGTCCTTGAGGCCAATAGGATGTCACCACTAGCAAAAGAACGACCTATATTTCATCTCTAGTAAGACGATGAGCTTACTGACCGCTATCTTGTACTACACTGATAATTTCTAGGTCAGAGCCAGAACGTTCTGTTCGCCGACGACCCGTTTCGTTACACCACATGTAATGTCATGATCTTCGAAACACAAACTCACGCCACCAGATTCGAATCCCTTACAGCACTCGAAAGCATCTAGAGTAAGGCTGGATCTCCGGTTCAGAGCCGGTGAAGCCACAAACAACACAGCCTCCTCTTGGCCAACCTACATCCAACAACAAATGTCCGCCTGTGCAAGCGGCACGATGCCTTGCCAACTCAACCATTACCAACACTCGCGCGAGTCTCACAATGGTCAGCCCTTCGTATTTGCTTATGACCAAGGACAATTTTTCCCTAGGAAGGACGAAAATCATCACCAATCCCCCATCATCCACGTGCCGCGTGTGCTTGTGGGCCTACGGACCTCGTGTCAGCGTAAAGCAAGAAGCGAGCACATTGACATCCAACAAAGCATGATCAGAATCTCTCTAGCTCGAAGTATGCATCAGGACTTCAGTGTGGTTGAAGAAGTATAAGAAGGACACCTCCCTCCCCATCATCTCATCCTCATCCAATCCACAACCTCATCACTTCACTCCACATCAACAAATCTTCTTCTAAAGCTTCTTCAGCTCCAAACCATCAAAATGCAGTTCACCACCATCGCCACCCTCCTCGCGATCGCCGCCGGCATCAACGCCGTGGCCATCGAGAAGCGCCTCGACGCCGTCCCTCTCAGCATCTACGAGTCCGCCGGCTGCAACAACGGCCCTACCCCAGTCACCACGGCGTTCATCCCCACCGATGGCAAATGCTTCAGCGTGAGCCCCATCATCAGCGGCAACACCGATTCGGGAATCATCAGCCAGAGCCAATTGCTCGCTTTGCCTGCTGGCTGCACGCGTGAGTAGTCCTTTACTACAACGCTTCAAAGATTACGTGAGGTTTCGAAGGCATGTGTACAATTTGCTAAATGTGAGAATAGTTGTTGCGTACTCCAACCCCACTTGTGATAGTGTCAACACCATCGTCTACGACGTCACTGGCCGCTGTGGCACTTTCGGTCCCGGCAGGCTCATTCAGAGCGCTAAAACTGTTGGAACGTGTGCTTAGGTTTTCAATGACCTTGCTAATCTGTTTCCACTACATGACAACAGTTTGAAAAAAGTAGTGGTATGGGTGAGCTTCGGGAAAAAGGATAGGGCGTGAAGGTGTCAAGGTGTTGGTGTAGCTCGGAATATGAACTATGAAACTTCGAAACCCAGTGAAAGTCGGGTCCAACACTCCGATTGCAACTGGTAGAGAGGTGGAAAATTTCTGGTGGCATGATGGTGCATGTATTCGCTTCTACATACCCTCTTTAGGTAGATTTTGGGGATTATGAATGATGGATGGGGACGCCCTCAAGGATCAATGGAACTATCATTCTTCACTTAAAATCTTGTGCTTGCTCCGAGAGCTTTAGTACGGGATTGCCGTCAGCTTTGTGATGTACTACTGTTGCGGTGGGACAATCGCTGGCTCATCAAGAACATGCAAGTATGTTCGGGAAATCGTCAGATGCAAGGCGAAGTTGTGACAGTAGAAAGGAGCAAGAGGAACATGCGCATAAATCATTATTTGTTTGAAGCAAGGCCATATTCTTCAGCGAAGATCCGTTCTGCATCTTAGCTATACAAGGCAATTGTGGGACAAACACGAGATGATCCTACATGCCACTACTCAGCACACGCAACCAATATGCACATTTACCCAAGAGACCAACGTATGTTCATGCCAAGGCTCAAGTGGTATAGTCCTCCTAGAGAAGCTCTCACCGCCGATGAAAACGTTCATCGTGCCTGGCCTCCGTAGCGTAAGTGATTTGATCCTTGTACAGATGGTAGAGTTTCCTGATCTCTCCTCCCTCCTCCATCTTCCTCACCATTTTCAGTGCTGCCTTTTCTCGCTTCTTATCAGTCCAGCCGTCTCTCTGGACGAGCTTTTCTGCAGTGAGATATCCTTCGCGCGCCAGGTGGTCTTTCACCCACGAGTACAGATGGTATCGCCAATGATGTAAAGTATGAGCGACTTGAGCGTTGGCTTTGCATGTTCTGCCGAGACAGAAGGTTTTGCTCTCGGGTGGAATGCGTGAGCCTTGAGCATCGTAGGTGGGCTTTTCGCCATTCAATCCCGCTTCGGAGTCAGCGGAGAGCTCAGAGTCATCATCGTCATCAGAATCTTTGTTAGAGTCCGAGTCTGTGTCGTTGTCGAGCGGCTCGAGACTCTCGGCATTGTAAGGCTGCCCAGAGAACATGAGCTCTTCACTTGCCGGATGATTCCGCCGATTGCACGCTTCGCAGTGCGCATCCATGATGTCCTTCTTCTGCCTTGAGATTTCCATCATCATAAGGTTGGGCCTTGCTCGAAGAGCTCGAGTGAAGTCACTTGTCCAGGCCGAGGACGAGAATTTGGAATTAGCAAGCCCTTTTACTTCATCATCCAGCTTCTGAAAGGTGATGCGGTAAATGTCACTCCTGGAGTCGAAGCCTGGAAAGATCTTCTTCATGACCATCCACTCAATAGCATACTTGAATAACTCTTTCGGCTTGGAGCTGGAGAGACGACTGATAACCAATGGCATGACATCGTCAGGTCCGAGTATCGGCTCGCCAATGACGGCATCTGCATCGTTGTCGATGAAGTTTTCATCGTCTTCATCCTCGAGAAACTTGAGAGAATCAGCATCTGCATTCGAACGGTTATGCCATTTTAACTCACCATGTCCAGAGCATTTGCGTCCCGATCCGACAACTCCTCCTCTTCGTCATCAGGATCCGAAACGTTCTCCTCGTCAGACTCCTGTTCTTCTTTAATGATCTCAAGTTCTGAATCTGAGTCTGACTCGATGACGATCCTGCGTCCGCGCACTGGGGTAGCAGAGGATGGCGGATCACTCGTACCCGCACGTCGCTTCTTGAGCGCCTCCAGAGCCTTTTGTCGCTCACTTTTTGGCTTTTCGTGTGCACTCCGTAGCTTGCCACGATCAGGCAGCGGTGAAGATCGGAGGAAGGCAAGGTCTTCCTGCAAGTCCTCTCGCTCTTCTCCGTCGTCCTCATCCGTTTCGTTTGCATTGTCAATCTCTCCCTCTTCCTCGTCTTCTTCCTCTTCCTCACTTTTCTCACTTTCGCTGGGAGTAACCGGACGTTTGCGAATTCGCCGTCTCTTGCTTCGTGAAGGTGCATCCTCTTCCTCTTCTTGTTCCTCTGAATCGGGTGGGTGCCGAGCTGCCTTATGCCTTCGACCACGCGCTGGCATGACTTCGATCATATCCGACTCGTCGCTCTCGTCATCTTGCGTAGGTTTTCGCTTGCTAGTTCTTGTTTTGCTAGCACGGGGCGGGCGCGGCTCTTCATCGTCTGAGAGCTTGGTAGTCTTTTTTCGTTTGCTGCGAGGCACATGTAGCTCCTCATCCTCTGAGGGAACTATCTCTGGACTGTGTCGCCTCCTTCGCTTGCTCTTGACGACCGTGAGTCTTGGTGTGTCGTCGTCTGACTCGCTGCTCACTTCTCGCCTCCGCTTCCGCGAAGACACTTTCGCCTTCACCTGCACATTGCCAACACGACCCTCATCTTCCGATGAATCTGCAGTTGCCGCATTCTCCTCTTCCTCGCCAAATATGCCGTTTTGTGTGGACTTCACCGGCATGCCTAGGCTCATGCCTAGGCTCATGCCTCGGTGCACTTCGCCTGCGAGTTCATCCTCGCTTGAAGAGTAGATTGGCGGTGGTGGAGCTTTGCTAGAGCTGGGTCGCGTTCTCGAAGCTCGGTTGGGTGTAGAAGAGGTACCTTTGGCGGGCGTTGCGCCTGTCGCTGCGCTAGGTGAGGATTTGGCGGCCGGGGAAAAGTTGATCTTCGTCTGTCGCTTGCGATCGCGCGCCTTCTTCGCCATGATGGTCGATTTAGCAGCGAAGCGCAGGCTAGTTGCGCTGGTGGGGAAGATTATTCCTCAGATTTGCTGCGCCGCTTCGCGTTTGCGCCGCGTCTGATTTCAGTGTCGCAAAACCTCAATCCTCAAAGCTTGATGATAATTCCGCAAGATAGTATGATGCCTGTGAATGAATGAATACCCTAGGATATTGTCAAAAAGTATGCCGTGTTTGTAATGCGCTCGTGAAGCGACAAAAGATCGTGGTGGGGAAAAGTTACAAGCAGCTGGTGGATACCTAAAAGCTGCAGGGGTCCGCTTTTGACGCGAGAGCACGTGATATGATGAACAGCGTCAAATGTGCCTATGGGTGCGTTTGAACGTTTAAACTCTATACTCCTTCATACTTTATGAAGATTGCATTTTCGTGTGCTTCTCTCGACTTAGGGACTGATAGTCTTTGTGCAGATGGTGACATGAACAAGACTCGTTCTAATTTTAAGAGTTGAGGAGCCCTCTTCAAACAAGCAAATGCCGTGGTTCGGTGTTCGCCATTGTGTCACAGACATATCAAGATGAACCTCAATCTCATCAGCTACATTTCGTGTTATAACTGGCATGCGCCTCGCATCAAGTATTATGTCTATATGAGCACAGTGCTGTCTATCATTCCCCAAACATTATGCGCGAGCAAGGTTCAAGTACGCTAAAAAACCATGCCGCAGATCTTGCAAACACGACATGCTTAAGCTGTAGTCTTCACTGGTTCGCTTTGCTTGATGTCCAGATTCGAGACACCATCAACCAGCTCTGTCTCACCAGTCTTGGTGGCAGCGCCGTTGGCTTCGACTGGTGCAGTCGTCTCAGCGGTCTTCTCTTCAGTCGTGTTGTCGGCAGTGGCTGCTGCATCCTCCTTCTTTTGTGTACCGAGACTGGCCTCCTCTCCGCCCCAAAGGTATACTTCACTTTCGCCAATCAGTTTTCCGGCCTTTTCCCAGCGCTCTTGCCTTTGTTGCTTCCTATCCGCGGCCAGCTTGGTAAGGGCTGGCCAGTAGATGCTGTGGTCGTACTTGAAGTCTATCTCACCACCCGCTGCGGTCATGAGTTGCGATGCGGGGACGTGATCTACCAGCGGCTCGTTGTACTTGATCTTAGACTTGGTGACGGGATCGATGAACGGGCCGATGAGCTTGAGGAAGGTCGAAACGTACCATGGCACTGGAAAGCGGTCAGCTTTATGGGGACTTGAAGCCAGGATCACAAGAAGATACATACAGTGGGTAAGTAGTGCCCGGCCCAATCTCTCTGGGTAGTGACTTTGCAGAATATCCAACACTTGCTTCGCGATGCCCATGGGTGGTGTACCTCCAGCGCCGGTGTTGCGGAAATCTATCAACAGCGCCAATCCCTCCTGCCCAGGAGGATGCAAATCGAGAGTCCTCTCAAGCATGTATACCAAGTGCTCAACTTGCCGTTGGCTGGGCTTGGTGTTTTGGTTCTGGGGTAGCAGGTACAGACATGGCCTGCCCTCCTTATCGAAACCTAGCTGCACCTGTTTACCCTTCTCGTTCTCCGGCGATATGTAGTCTGCGGTGTGTGTATCCGTTCCGAACTCACGACGCCAAATCAGTGTTGCACGCAGACGCTGTATCGCTTGTGCAAGGTTCCACTTGGTGGCACGCAGATAACGAAGCAGACATTCGCGCGTGAGCCATTGGCGTTCGTCATCTGACAGTGGTTCGCTCTCGGTCGCAGCCTTTGTGGTGGGCAGGGAATCCCAGGACTTGACGTCGGCGAGAAGCTGGTCATACTTGGTTTGTTGATCTTCGGTCAGGGTTGCGGGTGCAGCAGGCTTGCAGCCCGGTACCGGCTCCGGTAAGGGACCAATTGTTGACATCTTGAAAAATTGATGGATTACAAACAACGAAGAAACTAGCAGTGACGTTGGAAGAGACTCGAGAGTGTCCAGAGAGCACTGTGAGAGTTTCCAGCTATTGAGAGCAGGATACGGTGTGACGAGGCTCGCATCAGCATCGGGACAACTTTTTGGACCCTGAATCAGATGCACAAGGCGCTAGCCCCGTCACAATCTAGCTCAACCACTTTACGATTGACGCGCGACGCGTCTTCCAACACGCGCATTTCCGCAGCATTACGATACACCCCACCAAACCACAAAATATGGACGACGCAACCACAGAACTCACAGAACGCTTCGAGCGCTACTGCGACACCAAAGACAATGAATTCCCTGCCGATGTCCTCGCCGAATTGCAGTCAATGCTTCGACTGTATTCAATATCACCAGAAGAGTTGGACTTCAAATGGCAGGCTTACAATATGAAGATGGGTGGAGAAGAGAACAAGATGGACGTCAAGACGGCAAGAGACTTCAAGAAGACGATACAAGATGCGCTGGAGCGCGAGAGCAGAGGAAAAGCACAACAGAAGAGCGAGGTCAAGCGAGCACAACCGACACCGAGGGCGAAGGGCGGAGACATGTACGATATGTAGGTTGGAGCATGGCCTACGAACGGACCAGGACTGACAGAGCGAAGCCTAGAGGGTCTGGTTCCAAACACACCACGTCCCAGCGGTTTGAACGGAGTCAATGGCAGCACTGTAAAGCGGAAAGCGGACTTCAGGACACCTGCCGGCAAGGCGAGCAAAGCGCATGAGATGAGCTCACCTGGCAATATCATGACACCCAAGGGAGAGGCAGCAGGCGGAGTGTACGTCCAATGTTCTACCCAAATGTAGACATTACTGACAATACGCCAGCGTCTTCGATTTTGCGACACGCCAGAATGCCAACGACATTACAGAGCAATTCATGCAAGGCAACATCTCCATCCCAGAGCCACCTTCTGAAGAACCGAAAGAACCTCGAATAAAGTTGAAAGCCAATACCGACATGTCTAAATTCTCGTACCGTACCATGGCGATGAAACTGTCAGAGGCGTCGGAAGTTTTGGACGACAAGATTGATGAGTTCCGGGAACTTTTACGGGAACACATGGACTTGGACGAGAACGCGTTCGGAAACCCCAACTTGCAGTCGCCGAGTGAGATCATCGCCGTAGGACGGATAGCAAACGACACAAACGAGGGCAAGCTCAACAACGCATCGTTGGTTCTTGAGGGCTCGAGGCGACACGGATCAGGTCGTCGTGTCCATCTCAATGTCGACGGGCTGATAAGCTACAACTTCTTCCCTGGACAAATCGTCGCTCTGAAAGGAACAAATGCATCTGGCGATGTCTTCGTAGTGTCGGAGCTACTTTCTCTCCCTCTTCTCAATCAGCCAGCGACTAAGCCTGACGAGCTTGATGCCATCAATACTCGCTACCTCGATACTCCCGAATCAGACCCGGACAACGTGCGCCCACTCACCATAATGATCGCAGCAGGACCATACACAACAGACCAAAACCTCGACTTTGCCCCCCTCCATACCTTTCTCGACAATGCCGCAGACGCCTACGCAGACAGCATCATTCTCGTCGGTCCCTTCCTTGACGCCGAACATCCTCAAATCCGCACCGGAGACTTCGATCCTCCACCAAACTCCAACCCAGACCAAGCAACCATGGCCGACCTGTTCCGGCATCACATCTCCTCCGCCCTGCAATCCTTCTCCAAGCGCGTCCCAACATGCAACGTCATCCTCGTACCCAGTCTCCGCGACGCACATCACCACCACGCCGCCTTCCCACAGGATAAATTCGTCAAGAAGGAACTCGGCCTGGGAGCAGCAGGTAGGATGGTGCAATGCGTAACCAATCCCATGACGCTCAGCATGAACGAAATGACCGTTGGCATGAGCAGCATCGACATCCTCGACATGCTTCGCAGAGAGGAACTCGTCAGCGATAAATCGCGCGCCGTCAACATCTACGAGCGCGGCGCGCGCAATGTCATCGAGCAAAGGAGCTTCCTGCCGATTTTCCCACCCATGGCGAGGGAGAAGATTGTGCCGCCGCCTGCGGCTGTAGAGGAGACGGTGTATAAGGAGGGTGAGAAGAAAGAAGGCGAAGAGGTAGATGAGGAGCAAGGACCGAGTCCGTTCTTGCCGTTGGGCACGATGCTCGATACGAGTTATCTAAAGCTGGGTGAGATGTTGAATGTTAGGCCGGATATACTCATTACGCCGAGTGTATTGCAGGGGACTGTGAAGGTGGGTCTTGTTACTCATCGCTGCACATTGTTGCTTGCTAATCTGTGATCAGGTCGTGGAGTCAGTCATTATCATTAATCCAGGAACGTTATCGAAGCGTCGTGCAGCGGGCACGTTTGCACGTGTGATTGTGCAGCCCGCTGTTGTTAGCGATGCGGAGAGGGAGAAGGGATTCGCGGTTGCGCATAAGCTTTGGGAACGGACAAGGGTGGATATCGTAAAGATCTAGTTCGCTGTATATGCATAGAGTCACCTGGCGTTTGTCCATGCTATCGGGATGATTGGCGGTCGTAGCCATGATGTAAATGACTTTACTTGCGTCGTCTTATGCACCGCCTTGAGATGACTGCAGGTCTGATTCTGTATCAGTGGTTCTCGGCGTCCCAAGTGTCCTGCTGTGAACGATACCACTTGATGTCGTTGTCGAGTTGCTTCTCACTGTCACTTTAGCATCTCAACACATGGCGCATCTCAAATGCCTGCATTGGTGTGTCGTGAACTCAGGTTGATATTTTGCTATCGTAACCTGACTCTTCCCTCCATCCATGACCGTAAGGAAACAAATGCCTAAAGAAAGCCATGCAGAATCATGCCGCCCGACGCTTTCTCACTCCATGCTCCCGTGTATATGTTGGCTCGTGGGAGCCGAGTCGAGCCGAAAATGTATCGTCGGGTATTCATCGCGTCACACCGTTACGCCTTCTCTACTCCGGCCGTTGCGTTCGACATATTTATCGGTGCTGTAATCCAACATCAGTAATCTGGAGTACATATGCCGTGCGCGCAAGATGATCGCAATTCATGAATCGGAATGATCGCTTGTGCTCTTGCATGTTCGCGGACGGTGGGAAGTCGTACCTTGACGAAACCAATGTCGGCGCTCTTCTCGCGGAAGCACTGACGGCAGATGTTGAGGCCGTACTTGCGGATGAGACCAGCAGGGTGGGTGCAGACGCGGCTGTGAGTACCTGATTAGCCACATGTCCACGTATATAAGCCCGTCGATTCGCCTGTGTCCGATGCGCTTCATACAGCAGCATTCCTCCCTCTTCCGTAATGACCAGCCCTCATTTTCAGAATGTGTAGGACGTACCACTCGCGGGAGCCCTTGCCGTAGGTCCTAGGGCGGGAGTACCAGACAGACTCGTGAGACATGTTGGGTGGTTGTGTGTGGGGTTTGCGATGTCGCTGCTGCGCGCGGTATCAGTATACAGATCGGGTATGATGTGCGGTCGTCGTATGGAGGGCAACTGACAGTAAGTGAGTGCTGGAAGGCGAGTTGTCGGTCGTTCGTGGGCGCTGTCGTTCACGATGTCGAAGTTTGGGGTTCGAGACAATTTCGTGCGCGGGTGCGGCAATAAGCGATTGGTCAGAAATTGTCGACTGTGTTGGCCCGTGCGTCACGTCGATAGCACATCGCAAACCCGACCACCATCTTGCTTGCGCGTCAATGCTCAAGAATATTTTACTTTGAATGAGTGGTTCTCCGGCTTCGGCGAAATAACAGAAAGCCTATAAACCTGTGGACGAATACAAGGCGCTGGTGTTGATTGACGCACCGCACATGCCCTGTGGATCTCACATTTCTACCAGGAGGACCAAACTGCGATCTCCGAGAAAGAACATATCACTCTATCGTGCCTTGTACATGATTCATCAGAACTATAGGTGATCTAAATTTTCTGTATACCTCCTACAAGAATTGTCTTAATCTGCATGGTAGCTCGTAGGATACATTCATAGAGGCTCCAAAAACTGTATCAGTGAGATAACATTTTAAATATGAGCAAATGAACAATTTGTATAATCAGGCTGAATCCTTCGACGCATCCATGTCGCACGAACTGAATCTAGCCCAAAGTAGCCCCCATGAAATGCTCCAGTTTGCAGTCCAACACTCCATGATCTTAATTTGGTTCAACCCCAACACCAACAATTCGTCGAGAAGCATGCCGTAGTTTCTACCATCGAATGCTCCGCCTCCTCGCCGTCGTCTGTGTCCCCGTCCTCTGCGCACTCTCGCCCTTCAAGTCAGATACACACTTCAAGTTACTCGGCCGATTCGTGTTCCTCGCACTATACACCCACTTCCCGGGCGCATTCGACGTCATATCTAGCTTCGTATTGCCATTGTTCAGCCAAAGTGACATTTTCTTATTGTCGCCATTGACCACGTTTGAGCTGCACGACACCGAGATCGATCCCGACTGTCTCGACTCCCACGTGTATAAATCCATCGTGACGACGTCGTTGATGGTAGGATTAACCTTGACGGTGACGTTCGCCTTGCTAGAGATGGTTGAGTTGGACTTGAGGCTGATGAGGAGCTCGAAGACGAAGGATGTTTCGGTGGTCACTTTGGGGGCATTTACCGTTGCTGTGGGAGATGTGCCATCTGTGAGGGAAGCTGACGGCGAGGAAGGCGAGACCTGGCTCCACTTGAAGTTGAGATTGTTGTTGGTGACATTCGCCGCGGTATTGGAGCCAACGAGCAAGAAGTTCGTGCCGACGCGCTGAGCGGCGCTGAAAGGGGCGACAGCGGCCGTGGGCGTTACCACTGGACCATCTGCACCAGGTGTGGGCGTGGCATTGGGGTCAGGAAGATCGCCTGGGCTGCATGTCTTTGAGGGTGCAGGAGGTGCAGCGCCGGGGAATGGGCTCAGAGGTCCGTATTGTTTGCCATCCAAGACAGTACCTTGGACAAGGTCAGTGATGTCCGTGAACGGGTATGCCGGCGGATTGGTGCCAGGCACGTCAACTTCGGGGAAGATCCATTCTGTGACAGGCGTGATATATTGACCCGCTTGGAGGCCATCTTTTGTCTGTTGAACAGGTGTGTTTGTAGTAATGCGGTACTCGCGAGTATATGGTTGCAGCCCTGTCGGTTCAACACGTAGTTCAAATCTGCAGCGAGTTTCTTGCTTTGGTGTCGCAGTGCCAATCTGGCGATAAGTCTCTTTGCCCGTGCACGCGTCGACATCGATGGCGCTGATTGTGACGATGGAATTCGCACAACTGGAGAGGAAACCGATGGCACGAATTTCTGCAAACTCCACATTGTTGGCCGTGTCGGGTACGCCAACGAGGAATTCTTCAACTCGAATGTAGTTGGGAATGGTGCTGCTCGCTTGAGTGGTGATGTGAAGACTGATGCAGACGATTTCCGACACGAGCATCTCGCTAGTTCCAGCTCGAAGGCCAGAGTACGTGATGAAGTCGCCGACTTTCAGAGGCACCATGCGCAGGGGGTCTGGGGGATTGAACGACTGGCCAGTACCACGGTTCGAGCTCAGACAAGTCTCGGTGTTGCCAGAGTATGGGATGCACATTGGAAACCCAGAGAATGAGGTAACACTCGGGCTGCTGGTATCTGCAACCCACATGGGCGCAGTCTCCACCTTGGGGCCGAATAAGCCATCTGGATCGTTGACACGGATTTTGACGCCTCCAGAGATGTCAAGGCTTCCATCCGCATTGATAGCTGTGATGTAGCCCTGGCTAGATTCGAGCCCGAATCGCTGAGCAATCGAGATTTGACCTGCCAGCACTGTACCGTCGACAATGTTGCCATAGACAGTAGTCTCGAAGCCCCCCGCGCCTGCTCCACAAAGGTCTTTGAATGGCGCAAAGACGGTTGGAAATGCCACGATCAGATTCTTGGGCACTTGGATGTTGAAGCCGTTGACTTGTATGGAGCCACCAGCATTGTATTCGGTACCTGCAGTGCATCTTTAAAAACGTCAGACGATGAAATTCATAGTTTATTGCAAACCATGACTTACCCATCAAGACTACCAACTACCCCGAAAGGTACAATGCTCGGGGTTTGGGCAAGACCCAAAGAGACGAGAGAGAACAACGCTGAATATCTTGAAAGAGCGTACATGATGAAGGATCTTGCGAGGACTAACTGCCAGGTGTGATGATATCCTAAAGTCTGTCACCCCTCGTCCTTTTATACCTTTTGCATACGGCTATGTAGCATTCATTTCCCTCGCATCGTCTAGACTTGCTGGTTTGCAATCTTGGCTACCTCGATAGTACGAGCGCTTGTTGTACCAAGACGCTGTTTGCAAGGGTCGTTTGTCTTCAGAGGTGATGAAGTCCGATGCTTGTTACCTATATCTCATCACACTGTCCGAATAATCTGCGCTGGGGTGGCTTTAGGCCCGAATGGAGTTTGTACTGGTATTGCCAAGACATGGATGTGAGTAGTGTAGTGCAGTGCTGGTAATGCTGTCGAGGCAATGTCAGCCTGATCATCTTCGGGTACATCTTTACGTCTCCAGGTACAACATTATAAGAGCTATTATGAGTTTTTTTAGGTGTAGCATTCTAACTCACGACCAAATAGAAGAGCACCATAATCAACCTGGAGGTTTAGATGAAGCCTAACGGCATTTCAGATGTCTCGCAGCCTCGTAAGTAGGGGCAGCTGAAAGATGCCAAGCAAGGCTCGTATGATCGTACTTTACGCGGTGCGGCTGCATGGAACCAGCCGCTGTAAGTCCGTAGCTGGGAGGAGTAGCTCGGCACGTAGTCTGGAGAAAAATCATAGAAGTCCCAGGATGTCCGCCTGGACTCAGTGTGAGGAGCGTTCTTCACTTGCGATACCCCCACGCATTCTCATCTTTAGTCCATGAAGTGCCTTTTAGCCAACGCGGTACTGAGTTCTGAACAGTATTCAGATACTGTGTCAACGCGATGTTGCTCATGAAGTCTCGTGGTGTGCCTCATGCAGCTTGTTCTAAATCAGGAACAGGGGCCTCGGGAGCAGTTCAGCCACGGGCCGTCCGTGGACTACGAGTACTGCAAGACTCAGGAGACACTCGTCGAAGATTGGCAGGCGAGGCGAGTGAGGTCTCGTGAGGCTGACCTAGACCACGTGTAGGTCCAAAACCAACAGCGGGTGATGCTCGGCGCTGCAGGTGCGGGAGCACGCGCGGAGGTCCCGTCGGCTGGGCATTATCGTCGGATCTTAGCATACCCTAAACGGCCTGCCTTGTGCTTAAATGTGCTGCTACTGTGGCCTATCTCAGTCTTCGGCGAGATGGCGGTGATTTACTGTATGTATTCCTAGGTAGCATTAGACGATGTGAGGTATAGCTCAACGGAGGAAGGAACAGGGGTGCAGTGCGGAGAGGTTGAATTGCAATATTGAAGAACACAAAGCACTTCTTAGCATTGAGCCTAGCATGCGCAGTATTAGCAGATTCTCCATAGGAAGGATATGTTGGTGCAAAGAAGTATGAATCAAGCCTTTTGCGGAAGCTTCGGTCTAGTCTCGGCTGCGGACTGCGACATGAAGCACGGCTTCTGAGATAGACGTCCAATTCATGCAGATCAGATGTATGTGTGATCTGTCCAACGATTGAAAAGCTTCATAGACGAAAACCTGAGCTCATTCAATACCTGCGATGCAGTTTCAAATCTTATATTGTCATGTTAGCCAGTGCTGTCAGTTAGCCGGATGCGGATCATCAGCAGAGAAAGCTACCCCACTTCGTCCCACAAGCAGCAAACTCTGCACCTCATATACTGTATGGTTGAGCGATGCAGATCTAGGATGTATCCGGAAGTATCGTGATGAGAGCTGCTAGTACATAAGTTATATATTTTACAATTTACAAATTTTCATCAACCATCCGATTCTAATTCATCGGCCTAATGGCCCAATGGCAAGGCGCTTGACTACGATTCACATCTGCAATCAAGAGATTCCAGGTTCGACCCCTGGTTAGGTCATCAAAACCTTTTTTTGCCCTTTTGGTGTATTTATCTTCTTGGCAATGCTCCGTAAGTCTATCAATCAATCAAGATGAAAAGCTCACGCAGGTGTCTGCTCTTCGTTGCCAAACTTGGTATCGTGCTTATCTTTCACTTGAATCTTGATGGTCACCTAGGTACACTTTCGATATCCCTTCCTTATGCATTCGAGGTTGCGGCAAAAGTCTTTCGTCGTTGGAATAAAAGGAAATTGAAGTATTTGGATTAGTGAGCAGACCTCTCACGACACTCTTCTCTCAGCCTCAGCCTGATGGATGCTGCCGCATCTGATATGTTTGCTTTTTTGGGGGCGCTTTCGCCAAATGTTTCAGCCTCGTAGTCCATCGGTGAAGTCTGCCTGAGCTGTGCAGCCATGATCATGTGGCACACAGCCAGACTTGTACAAAATCTAACGCCTGGCCTTATTGCTTTGCTAGTTCTTTACTCTGAGCCCCGCCGCATAAGCATCTCTAAGAGCCCTGTAACGCGATCACGACTGTCTATTTTGCGCCCTAAAATGCCATCTCGCGGCTTTCAGCGGAGAAAGGCGACCCGATTGATAAGACACAAGAAGGACAAAGATAGAGACTACCCCTATGGCTATCAGAAATGAAAGAGTAATTCTGCTTGCAACGCAGTACGCACATCTGGAGGCGAATGGAGCGCCTCAACTTACGAGTCGATCTTCGGCAACGAGAGACTCTGATCTTTACATTGGCGCGGACATCGAACTCCGCTTCTCGCCATCTTCGACGATTAGAGACACGAAGCGCATCTGGCTCGTACAGTTTGTGAGGGCAATCATACCTCCCACCGACATCAGGCTTACAAAACGGGGTTAGAATCTCGACCATTCTACTTCAGCGACTGTACCGTATTATGGTATGAGCGGTCACCACAAGCCGACAACAGCGGGATGGGACATTGTGTGATTTCTCAAGAACAAATTGAAGGGCAAAGTTGTGGCAAAACAAGGCCAAAAAGTGGACGCTCAGGTCGTGGTTGCCTTGTGTATTGATGCACCGAGAGAACTCATGAAGCGCAAAGCTCTTCGCGAGGCTGGATCTAAGACTTCGCTTTTTACAACGTATGCATATGACGAAGATAACGACTGCTGGCTTGGGGGAGTCAGCTGGGGCTATACCGTGTCGTGGAATGTCGAGGGTCAAATGGCTCAATTGGAGTTACTTGATTTGCAGCAGCGCAGTGTTGGTGCGCCGCTGGAGGAGGAAGTGGAGGTTTGTCAGTTGTGGAATGCTGAAGGGCCGAAGGGCCGAGTTCTGCTATCTTTATCAACTAGCAAGGGAAGTGGATGGGAGGATAAGAACTCTTGATCAGTCTTCTCCCCAGCCACGCTCTCACTTTCTTATCTCACTGCTAATACCTCCAACGGCGGGGTTACCTTGTCAGAGCAATCGTGCCAGAGAATAGTATGTGCAGTAATGTAGTAGTTGTTCCAACATTCTGTATCTAAAGAGGACGTCGTCGTGAACTGAAGTCTTGATTCCCTTCTCCCTAGTGACTAGAGGTCAGAGTATGATACTTGTCTGATCCGATATAGTGGTGTGGTGACGACAACACGCCAAAGAACGGGTGCAAGTGGCTTGAAAACATGCTGTCGACAGTCACGAATCCCTGTCACTTGGTGTCAATAGCTTGTCGTACTCGTTCTCGTGTCCGTCAGACACAAGGACATCCCTACCGGTCGCGTTCGAACACGGCCCATAGATGAGTTTTTACACTGACTCTAGCAGAGCCCGAACCCAGAGGTTCTTGAGCAGGGACAGTGGGTCGAATGCGGCGTGGTACCAGTCGTTCGTCGTCTCTTCCTGGGTGTCTTCGCATCAAAATATCATTGATATATTTGTCGCGTCTTGTTGTGAGGCCACCCAGGCAAAGCTTTCAGCTGCCCAACAACGGGATGATAGGGCGAGTATCCGCAATCGCGCATATTGTACCACGGCTCTGCCTTGTTTTGTTGGATGATACCCCGCGCGTAAGTGGTGCGGAGCTATTCGAGCTGAAACAACGTGACCCGCGCTTTGTCAATGTTGACGCGGGACGTTGCCTCGCCAACGCAGCTTCCAAAGACACAGCCACTAATGACCACCAGGTCGCTCCAACTCCAAGCCAACGCGATCACCACCAGCATTGCATCACTTTCGTCTTGTGCACAGCATTATTCGAACTTGCATCTCTGCTGCACTTTTGGACTTGAGGTTGCGCATTGGACGCGTATATACTCTCGTTTGCACCCCCAACAGCAGCTACTAGGATATACCTACATCTACATTCCTCGCCTACATCGACCGCTCCCCGAGTGCGCTTTCAAGTGCACGATATAGCGCGAACTCGATCTCCATTACCGTGCGCCCGGTGCATGCGCTGTTGAAGAGTCTGCTGGCAGGTCTGCAGTCACCATGGACACGAGCTACCTCGCCCAGCAGGTCACCACCATCATCGGCCAGCTTCATGGCCTTTTTGATGAGATTGGTGTACCCAGCCATGAACGGGACTCGCGCGAAGCAGAGGTACATACTATTAACCATGCGCTTGATACTTAGGACTAACGTGTCGACAGCTCTTCTCTGCGCTCTCCGAGACCCTACACAACCAGCTGCGACAAGTCACCAACGAGAAGCATGAGATGACTGAAGAGGCGCAGCGCTTGGCCACCACCATCAGGCAAATGGAGGCGTCGCTCGACGACAACAAGCCCAACCCCAACTACGATAGCCACGACAGCACTCCCATTACATACCCATTGACGCGCTGCTTACAGGGCCTGAAGGAAAAGTACAGCGCCGTTAGTAAGCTACATCGCGAGCGCTTCGAGCAGGTCAGGAAACTCGCCGAGGCTCTTGAATCGTACGCGTCACATCTTGAGGCATCCTTTGTCGAGATCAAGCTGCCACCTACGGCACAGAACGCTTCCGTGTCGCCCTCGTTCGACATCTCGCCCTCGTACGTCGCAAAGCTCGACAATGAGTTCACCCGCGTCTACGAAGAGTACACACGACGCATCAACACAGTCAAGATCCTCTGCCAGGAGATTATCCAGCTGTGGGCAGAACTGGGAACACCACAGGCCCAAACAGACAGTGCGATTGTGCAGTGTCACCGCGACGCGCCGGAACAGCTTGGCTTGCATAAGGATGACATCGCGCAGCTGAAGGCGAAGAAGGAGCGGTTGGTTGAAGAGAAGCGCAGTCGGGAGCGACGATTGGGACAACTGCGCGGCACCATCGAGGAGCTTTGGGAGCGCCTAGGCGTCGAACAACACGAGCAGAAACAGTTTCTGAACAGCAACCGCGGCTGTGGCCTGCGGACTATCAATGAGTACGAGGACGAGCTGGCGAGACTGAACGAGCTCAAGCGCCAGAACCTACACTTGTTTGTCGAAGAAGCACGATGCAAGCTCCAGGAGCTCTGGGATGCGCTATACTTCTCCGAAGAGGAGATGCTCGACTTCACACCTGCTTTCTCAGACGTCTGCAGCGACGCCCTCTTGTCAGCGCACGAAGCTGAGATCGCCCGCCTTGAAGCGCTCAAGGAACAGCGACTGCCCATCCTACAGAAGATTGACCGACACCGAGAACTTATCAAGGAGCGCAACGACCTTCAACAATCGAGCCAGGATGCCTCCCGTCTGATGGCCCGTGGCCAAAAGGGCGAGAAGCGTGACCCAGGAAAGCTGCTCCGCGAAGAGAAGATGCGAAAACGCATTGCGAAGGAGCTTCCTAAGGTCGAAGCAGTACGTATAGTGCGTAATCAATGATAAGGGCCATACTGACGAAAAACAGGAATTGAAGAACACCCTCGAATCATGGGAGGACGAATATGGCCGACCATTCCTCGTACACGGCCAGCGTTATCTTGACGAGCTGTACGCTGCCGCATCCAAAGCAGCACCACCGCGCGCAAAGACACCATCAAATTCGAGCATGCCCACTAAGCCGGCGACTGCGCCAAAGTCTGGACCTCCAAGTCGTGCTGGAACTGTTCGGGGGCCTCCTCCTAGCCGTGCAAAGACGCCTGTTTCCAACTTCGGCGCCAGCGTGTCTCGTAACCCACTTGCCAGTTCAGTCATGTCATCCGCTGGTGCAAAGAGTCCCTCGAAGATTCCTGCTCGCGCTCCATTGAAGAATCTGCAGCATGGTGGCAATTCGCCTGAGCGTCGGCCTCCTCCGCCTTCCCGAGAAGACTCGTCTACCATTCGAAAGATGCCTCCTCCCATGGCACCACCTCCACGTATGAAGGACCTATTCGTTCCACCGGAGCCCGCCGAAACCCCGCTGAACCGTTTCGAGTTCAACCGTGGGGACAGGAGTGAGAGTATAGTCAGGAGCATACAACCAGAGGACCCCTACGATGACCGACCATACATGTCGCATAACCAGAGCATGCGTGGATATGCACCATCGTACCCACCACCATCGTTGTCCTCTTCGAGTAGTCGCCAGATCTCTCAGACCTCTTCTACAGGCACGGGCGCAACAATGCAGTCAGGTTCTGAAAACTGGGAGACGTTCAGCGAGCAGTCAGATGATCCGCCCGAGAACGACATTGACTACCAGCACTATCGGCAGCGCCAGATGAAGCGATACACTCCCGAAGGTGGCCATGCTTCGAGCCCGCGGGGTGTGCAGGGCAAGAAGATTCGAAGCATTCGTAATGTCGATGGGGGCGAGCT
Organism: Phaeosphaeriaceae sp. SRC1lsM3a; assembly: GCA_001644525.1. Classification (NCBI taxonomy): domain Eukaryota; kingdom Fungi; phylum Ascomycota; class Dothideomycetes; order Pleosporales; family Phaeosphaeriaceae; species Phaeosphaeriaceae sp. SRC1lsM3a. The sequence continues at coordinate 565,513 of KV441706.1, forward strand.
GATGATCGAGAACGATGGTCGACTGGTGCGCGTTATCGAGGGCTCAGAAGCTGGTTGGACTGACGACGGTGACTACTGAAGCCTCTGACCAGTCACCCATCATTCTTCACATGCTTGATGAGCTTACGCCCACGTTCCGCATGACTGACGGCCAACTGTCCCCCACATGACGGTTCTTTGAGCCTTCTATTCTTCCAGGCGCTGCAAGCGCTTCGGCTTGCATCCTTCCTACTCTTCGACTCGGCTCTTTGCATAGCATCACCTGTAATTCTTACACCAGACACGGCTCGAGTCGGCTGCACTGTCTGCTGAAAATTTTCTTTTCGACTCATTTACTTCGACATTCTTGGCGGCTTAGTGGACGGGATAATCGCCACGTACATTCGTCTGCAGGCATGTCACCGCTACATGTAGGACCCTGCATGTGTCACCAGATTTTCGGAAGACACTTGCCATGTTTCTTCTTTTGATCCTGCCGTTTTTCGAGCAGGTCTCTTCTACCTTCTTCTTTCTGCATTTCTGGCACGGGCGTATAGTGGGGCTCAAAGGCGTTCTGGTGCGGCAGGATTGTTTTGAATAACCCTGGGCGATGCTTCTCTTTTTTTTTTTTGGCTGGTCTATGGACGCCTTGAGTGCGCCGAAGCGAGGCATTGCATATTTGGTATGCGAGTTGCGAGAGTGGGCGCGATCAGCGCTTTTTATGCAGAGAGACGTGTACTACTACGATTGCACGGAGAAGAATCAAGACATGATATTCAAAGTTCTGCTTACTGGTTGGATGTGATACTGATGAATGCCATCGACTAGAGTGCAAAAGCCAAGGAGTTTTCCGCAGGTGCAGATAGTCAATTAATCTGCGTCCATTATTACCGGATGACATGCAGGGTCAAGTCTCTGCATCGGACACACTATCTGTTGCATGCACAAGCGCTCTGAGATGTACCTATTATGGACGCCTTGGTACACAGAGCCGCAAAGTGCTAACATGGCCCGTAAACCTTCCATTTCAGTACAAGATTCGGCATTGCCCAATGCAGAAGGTGTAATGAGATTCCGCGGACACACATTTGAACTTTCAGACATTTGACATTCTGTACATCAGTGACACGCAACACTGTCTCCCACTGCGGCAAACTTTCCACCCCAATCGTGATCATGCGTGGAGAATTGAGTATATTGATCCCGCAGCAGCCGCTGACGCAGCGATTCTGAGTGGACGGGCAACACACCCTCTTCCATGCAGCGGATGCACCCCGCAGCCCACGATTGCGATGCTAGCGGCTGCAAGACACCGTTACGTGCATTAGCCACTTTGGGACGAGATAAGGATACGCGCGCTGAGAGGCCAGCGGAGCTCAATCCGTCCGGTGAGGCATGGGTAGTGGGGTGGGAGTCATCTTTACATAGACGTGACCGTGGGAATGTGTGATTGTAAGCAAAACTGTGAGACGACTTTCCTTTTTCTCTAATGTGCTGTGCACGGTGGCGGACATGTTGCCTTTGTTGGACTGCTTCTGGAGTGTCGCGTGTGTTCCAGAAGACACGGAGGCGGGACGCAGGGCTGAAGAAGGAGAAGCAGGCGAGCGTCCAATCAGGGGGCCCCAGTATCACAAGCAGTGAGAGGCAAGGCATGGGATCTCGCGCATGCTGCGGAAGTGGCCGGGGTTGCCGGGTCGCATGCCTCATCACTCGCCGCCTGCACGGGGATCAGCAACGTGGAGGCCTCTGAGACAACACGCCGTGGGCGCTCTGAATGCGTGGCCTGTCAGCCGCGGCGGTGCCTGAGCTGCAACGAGGCCCAGCCGCGCTCCGTGGCACTGCAGAGCGGTCTGGTGCTGTGGCCCTCGATAGCACATGTGAGCCCACGCCAGCTGCTTGTGCCCTTTATTACCTATCGGCGAGGACCCGATAACCATCCCTTCCAGTCCTGCAACGCCCGTCATAACCCCGGATTCCCATCCCCAATCCTTATCGCTGCACCACCCACCATATACCTATCGCTCTGCTGCCTCACACTGCATCTCTCACCTCGTCCCTCGTTTCCTTCGCCCTGCATACCAAATTCTGCATATTAAATTCATCTGGTCTCCATACGGCCACGTTCGGCAAAATCGGTCCCTGCAGCTGTGATGTTCCTTACGGGCTCGTCTTGTCCAGCCGTCCAATCCCATAACAGCAATAACGTAAAAGCAATCGACCCGCACGCCGCTCAAAACGTCACAGACCTCTAGCCGTACCTGGCAGCCACCGATCCTTAGTCACGGGGGAACGCCGTCAGGGCCTACCGCCGCCAGCATGATGTACTCGCCAAGGTCCTATCCATATCTCCAACAGTCTCCCCCGTCACCGCGGACCAAGCCAGCGAAGATGGGCACACGAGCTGCCAGGAACCCACTCTCTCCGCGATCCGTGAAACCTGCAGAGAAGCAAATACCTACTAGTGCTCCTTCGATATCGTATCCTGAACCGAAGCCAGCGCAGTCCACTGCCACTATGCTTTCGCACTCGAAACCTGTTGTCATTCCGCCTCGTATGCCTTCTCGAACAGCAAACTCGACACAGACTGTGAGGACGCGAGGCCAGAATGGCGGCAGACCATCTCGCACTTCTTCCACACACAATGCGGACGCAATACCGCCCGCAGTCGCTGCCCTTCTCGCCGTCACAGCAATCCCGAAGATGCCCCAGCGTCGTCGCAAGCCCGCTGCTGGAGACAGGAGGATATCTATGGACGAGCTGATTCAAGAGTGGAAGCAAGATGACTCAGAAAGTCCAGCCTCAGTTGTGGGCTCGCCACTGGATTTACTACTAGGACGTGTGGACGAGTCGGAAGATGAATATGGCAGCCTGCAGAGCATAGAGCAGGAGAAGGATTTATTTTCGACGTCGCGCTCAATCTCAAGCGAGTCTCTGGCTACACTGCCTCCCTCACTCGACTACGACGATCCGTCCTTTTCTTCGCATTGGGATAACCTCAGCACCTCGGATTCAATAAGTCGCAAATCGTTACCCGAGCGCAGAGAGCGGGTCGTTTCCTCACCACCCAAGGAGGACTGTGTCTTGGACCATCCTCTACTCCATTTCGGTCCCGAAGAAACCGACGAGATCATCTCAGCCGACACTGAGGAAATGATCGAGGCGCTCCCAGCTACAACGGCACGCTTCAAGTCGTTCAAGTCTAACTTAACTGCGTCACTACAGGCACTCAAGTCTGCCGCCAAGTCCTTTTCCAACTTCACAGCACCAAGCGTACCGCCCGACGACTTCCTCACGAGGTCGCTGCTATCACCCAAATTCACGAGCGAAATGCGCCCAAAGCACGTAGAAGGACTGCCATCGCCTGCCCTTCGACGGTACCTGAATCCCCAGCCTGCGCCCATCTCACCCACGGAATTATCAATGGAGCTCCACGATTCGCTCATGATCGACGCTGATGCAGACACCCATGCGCCGATGATCCAAATGCAGACATACGACCGCCGCGGGCGCAGTAAAAGCCGCCGACGTACTTCGGACCCGTATTCTGAAGCAGGACGAGCACTGTCTTCAGCGCCCACAGTGCGTCAGCGCGAGCCCCGCGAAAACAGCGACTTTTTGCGTGTCATTGTTCTCGAGATGAACATGCGGCGCGTCGGCAAGCTAGACAGCAAAGCCGTCGGCAAGGCACGCATCTGGCTACCGCCAAGGAAGCCTGGGACAAGCAAGGCACCTGCCTTTCAAAGCGCCGGCGGTGTGCCGGATAGATGGACTGGAATTTTGGCGGAATGAAGGAAATGCACTACTCTACTGAGAGTGGATATTATTTTCATTTTGGGCTTATCATTTCTGACGGCTGTTTGTGTGCGCGTTGGGCATGCACGCAGCATACGGGATGCAGGACCCTCGCTTGGTTCTTACACACGACCTCGGGACCCTCGACCCGTTGGACAGCAATTCTTACACGTGGACGCACAGCATGCCAGCCAAAGCTTGGAAGGACGACCCGTTTGACGTCAGACTTGCACGCATGCCTTGCATGACCAGCATGCTTTGCGCCGAAGAAGAAGCGCATTACCTGTCCGATGATTCTCTTTCTGTCGGAACACTTTCCGCATAGCGAGGACGAGACGACCTGAGATAGCGCATCGACTCTTCCGGAATTCGGCAGCTTCAACCTACCTGTTATTCCAAGTGGCGCCCACGTCCTCCTCACCTGCGCACACATGCACGTGTCCCACAACACCGTGCCACAACACCGGATCCATCTGGTTCCTGCATCTTGGCCACCTCTGCGCACATGAGGCTGCGACACCTTGACCACGGTGCCACTTCTCACGATCTGGGCTGGTCCGGGCGGGGTGCGAAGTGGGGTGGGGGTCCCTCATCTTCCGACAACGGTTTTTCCACGCGTCGCCGTCGCTTGCCCTGCAGCCCCCCACTGTTGCCGGTACCCGCCGACGCCGATGCCGCGGAGTTGTGGATCCTTTTTCTTTTACATATTTGCATCGAGCAATTTTGGCGAGCGAGCGAGCGAATGTTATTTGGCCGATGAGTTGATTTTGGATTTTGCTCGTGTCCGACTTTTTTCCTTTTGGTTCGGATCTGGATTTGGGAGTTTAGGTGCGAGGTTTGCATGAGGCGGTCAAGAGCTGATCGCCATTTTTTTTTTTGGCATACACAGTGCGCACGTAGCATTTGCATTTGGATTTGACATCGACATTGCATGCTGCATTATGAGTCGCGCGGCTCTTTTCCTTTGTTAGGGGTGGAATTGTATGGTAGGATTAGGGGAGATATCATGGTAGATGGTAAAAAGGACTTCACCGTCATCTCTACATAAGATCAAATATTGGTAAAAAAAATCATATTGACCAGATCTATCCGTTATACTATGACAGTATCATAAATTGCAAAATTGACACCAGGTGGTATCAAGGTCGAAGATCCTCTCAGAACCTCGAGCTAAGTCGTCTCGACTTGGAGCATTCAGCAACTCGCAAAGCGTCCATACCTAGTCTCTGCCTTGCCTTGGAAAAGATGTCGGACATCCGCTTTCCATCAATGTAGTATTGTTCATCATCGTTGTCGGTCTGCTCTTCATCTCCCGTATGCTCATCGTCATCTGTGTGTTCTTCGTCGTCTGTGCTCTGCTCATCCGAAGTCTCCTCCTGATCATCGGAGCAATCACTACCACCATGCTCGTCGAACAATGCCTTCATAGCCGGCCTTTCTCCAAGATCGGGATACCACCGCTTCATATCCTTCACGAGGTCCTTGACTTCGTCGTCTTCGTCGTCTACTTCTTCTCCATCATCACCGCCCTCGCCGTCATTTTCAGAACCCAAATCATCGCCATCTCCATCTGAGTCCAGCGATGACTCTTCGCTCGAGGAAGAAGGCTCGTAATCGCCATCCCAGTCATGATCGCTGACACCAAAATCATCAATGAAGTCATCGATTGCATATCCGTGCCCCCAACGACGACTAGGTGTGGATGGGAAACCGTACGAGCGACGACCTACGCACGCTGGAGCCGTCCTAGGGTCACGAGTAGGCGGGTTTCTTAGTGGTGTCGAAGGAGCTCTGCATACAGGCGCACCTGAGCTATGACGTCTTCTCCGCTGCTCGTTTAGCGAAGGTGTGCTGAGGGATTCGTGAATCCTCAGAACGTATCTGGCAATGTCGCCTTTGACTCGGCTGTACACCCACTCGCGCATGTTTTCAACTATCATTCGTAGTTGAAGGACACCCCATGTCAGTTCGAGTGAGCTGGCCCAGATACAGCGCATGTGTACTTTGCCGCTGTCCTGTGTAATAGCATTAGCTGATGGTCCCAAAGGACTAAGTACATGACTACGTACGGAATCTCGGTAGGTCATCCAGAGCTTGATGCTCGGGCCAATACATGTGTACGCAAAGATCACACAAGCTTCGAGCGTATTCGATCGCTCTTTCGCCTTCTGTGCCAACTCCTCTCTCATAAGTAGTGCTTGGGCTGAAGCGTTTGCTGCTTGGCAATAGCATTTCATCTCCTTGGATTTCCCCGGTTTGCTCTTCTTCGTCTCCACTACAGCCCAGGGGAAACACATCATGTCTGTGGCTCCGAAGTGGTTTCTCTTAGTCGCTGAGTACCGCTGAAGAGGTGTTGTGAGCGTTGATCTTAATTTAACCTGTTCATTGGTGCGTAGCGCTCCGAGCACCTCGAGGGAGAAGCCTTTCGCCTGTGGATCATGGCGTCGTTCCGCGATTTGTATCGTCGTCGTATCAATTATGGGAAAAGCGTATGTTACATCAGGTCTTGGTCCAGTCCGCGCGGGTGTTGAAGACGCACTTGTATGCCCTTTGGTGAACTCGTTCCAAGTGACGTCCCGATACCTGCACAATACATCAGCCTGGTTCGGCCTCCAGCAGGGTAAAGTACAACTTACATCTCCCATTGCGTGAATATTTCTCTCCTCGAATTAGCATGCACCTCGATCTCGTGTACGATATTGTACTTACTGGTACTCACTTGCTTCCGGATATACTTCGTCAAACTCTCGAAACACCTTCCCCTGTAAGAAGTCTGCCCATGTAGATTCTGGCTTATCCCTTTGGTTTTTGCGCATTCTCAGAGCTCGTTTTCGGATCTTTTCGCATGATTCCACTTCTATGCTGACGTGTTCGGTTTCCTTGGCTGGCCGCGAAAGTTGCTTTGGTACATAGATAGAGCCTCTGTGCAACTCGGGGGGACAGAGCACCCATTTCTCTTCGCGTGCTTTTCCTCTATCTTGGCCTCCTGCCTCGAACTCGTCAAGCTCCGTGTTGAATATGTTCTCCTCTTTATCTGATGAAAATCTGGAGCGACAATGCAACAAATGTTGCGCTATTGGGCGAAGCCAGTCCGGCAGCTCCCCCGAGTCAACCTTTTCGAAGAAGTGTATACCTTCCCGTTCCAATATATCTCTGGTTAACTTTGGTTTCTGCGTCATCGAATTGGATGATTCAGCCATGTTGTAAGAGGTGCGCTGAGGTTCGTGTCGAACTACACACCTAGGCTCACCTTCACGCGTAGTAAATATACATAGTACAATTGCTCCCACGCGAGCACTCCCAGACCTACCAGGAAGCGTGGCATACAAGTTTCGTGTGGCATTCGAAAGACCACTTTCGGGTCCGGGCCAGTCTTGGAGCCAGGATAAACTCAAGCCATGGAGGCGGCGCAGTACCTCGCTTGGAGGTACCTTCCCATCTCGCTCACCACCAAGAGCGAGATGCTGCAAACATGAACTTATCCGTGTCCTATTTCAAGATCACCACGTTGTTGAAACAAGTATAATCACGTTCGACAGCCGACACAATGTTTCAGATAAACCTCAGGTCAGGATCGTAGTTGACAAAGGCGCGGCTCGCTCGCCCCCAATTGAAACGTGAGCATACCATAGCCGCGACGCGCGCCGCTTTGGCGTGGGATGTTATCGACTCGAAACACAACTCGAAGTCGAACGTAGACGGAGGACTTTGGGGAAGCTCATTGCAGCTAAAGGCAAGGTACTCGAAGCCGCGACGCGCGCCGCTTTGATGTGGGGTGTCGTAGGTCTTGAAGCGCATCTCGGATTCGTAGAGGGGCGGGCCTCTCGGGGAAACTCGTTGCATATAGTAATCGAAGCCGCGCCTACAGTAACAGTGGAAGAATTTGGCGATCCGTGTTGGAGATACTGTTCATAAGGCAGGAACCACGAGCGCATAGTCAGTGCGTGGACTTCAGAAAGGTGCATCATCTCAGTTCGGAAGACTGCAGTAACTCAGTATATTGCTTTTATATCGCGAGATGCTCTTTTCATCAAATCCAACGCCTACGCAGATGCCTTTTTACATAATGATATCTTTACTCATCATCCTTACTCTCCCTCGCCTCTCTCCACTGCTGCTCTAGAGCCTTGACCCTCTCAACACCCTTCTTGTTTCCCTTTTCCTGCTCCCACTCCGCCCAATTCTTGAACACCGTTGCCGCCCTCTTCTTCTTTCCCACCTTGCTCATGCGCTCAAACAGATCCCGCACGTTGTCAACGCTGCCATGGCTCATTTCCAGGCTGAGATAGACGTCCCAGATGTCGAACTTCTTGGGCCACGTGCTTACCAGGCCTTCGAAGATGGTGCGGCCCCGCTCGGCGTCGCCGTTGGCGGATTTGAATTCCAGCGCTGCGAACTTTTGCGTCAAATGTCGGTGCTGCGGGGAAGGGACGGATTGCGTGGCGCGCTGGAGGAGGGCGCGGGCGCGGGTGGGGGAGGGAGGAGAGAGAACGTCCATGAGGAAGGTGGCGTAGCCGAGCCAGAAGTTGGGGTCGGGCGTGAAAGATTTGTTCTTCATCATGGATTGGTAGAGATCATCTGCTTTCTAAAGGAGGTTGTTAGCAGGTTGGTGATGTGAGGTGGATTAGTATGACTTACATCAAGTTTGCCAGCGGATATGTAGATCTTGATCATGCGCTCGTGAATCTCGCGAGCGTCGTTGTGCTGGCTGGCTTCCTTGAAGGTCGCTTCGATTGCTTCCTCGTTCCCAAAAGCGTTCTCGAGATGTAACAATGCTGTCCAGACATCCAATTTCTCCTTCTCCTCGCGTGGATTGATGGTGGACAGAGCACGTCGAGCAATCTGCCTGGCCTTCTCGATCTCGTTGAGTTCGCGTTGGAAGATCATGTAGCGTACCCACATCTCCGCGCTGTTGGGTTGTCCGAGAAGCAATCGCTCGTAGTCGGCGACGGACTGAGGGCCGAAAGCATCGAGGTCGCCAGTGCGATCCTCCTTGATAGTAGCCTTCTTGTTCTTTCGCTTCTTTTTGGTCGCTCCATCATCAGAATCCGAATCAGGTGCACGCTCGATCTGGTCAAAGTCGAGAGTTGCTCCCGTCCAGTCAAATCCAGAGGTACTCAGACCAGGCGCAGCTGTCGTACCGACTTCCTCATCCGACTCTGCGTCCGACTCATCCTCCTGTGCTGCATCTTCCTCGTCACTTTCTGCACTCTTCACACTCCTCATTTCGACGTCAAGATCTACGTCATTACCGTCCTCGTCTGAGTCCAAGTCCTCAGCCATATCAACATCTGAGGCATCTTCCATATCCTCATCCTCATCTTGCTCTCCCTTGACGTGAGAGTACTTCAAGCTGAAGTTGATCTTCCTTGCTTTTGGCTGAACGCTGAGAACCTTCGCCTTCACAACGTCGCCCTCTTTGTACATATCCTTGATCTTGTCTTTTGCGACCGGAGTATCGGCCAGCTTTGACACGTGACAAAGACCACTAACGTTGTTTGAGTTGTCGACGACTAAGAAGACACCATATTCGGCGACGTGTCTGACCTTGGCTGTTACGATCTGCCCGACCTCCATGTCGCCAAAGTCGATAGGTGCTTGATAATCGCCCTGAATGACGGATGGTTTCAAACTCATCTGAGCGTTGCGAACGTCGTCCTTGTTCGAGATGATCTTTCCGGTAACAAGCTGGTCAACATGGAATGCTGCCTTCCAATCCTTGATGTATGCATCCGACAAATGAGCTACTCGGACGTAGCCCTCTACATGAGGACCTAGACGAACATACACACCATTATCCGCGATCTTCTTGATGAAGCCTCGAACGACTTGGTGAACCTTGAGCTGTGACTTTTGGTCGATAACGGGGTCTTTGACTGGTAAAGAAGAACTCAACACCTTCGATGGACGCGCAGACAAGCTGAGCTTCTTGTTCGGAATGTCGACTTCAACAACGCAGACGCGTATCACGTCACCAATCTTGAACTCAGATGGTTTGGCTTGATCGTAGTCATCTGCGAGGTGCTCGAGGAAGATTGGCGCGGCGACGTTATCGTTGATCTGTACCACGATCGAGGCATCGTGGATTTTGGTAACACGAGCAGGCAGCACGTAGCCAACTTTGAGGTCGGCGAGGGACAGAGTCTTTCCAGTCACCGTCGACGCAGCGGTCAAATCCAAGCGTCCAGCAGCAACATCCACTGCTTTAACGCGAACTTTGAGAGCAGATCCCAGTGGGAAGTTTTCTTCGACTGCGGACAGCTGTTCGAGGTCATCTGTGAGGTCGAAGAAATCGATGCGTCCGCGAACGTTAGCTGAAAGGTTGACCCAGACGTAACGATCGGCAATGTTGTTCACAAAAGCAACATAGGACGATCCTTCCGAGATCTTGTCGAGGGTTAGGAGATCGGCTTCGGAAGTTAACTTGTCTTTCTTCGCAGTCATCTCGTAAGTTGGCGTCTTGTTGCTCGATCGGTGAGTCAGAGGTAGGAAACGATAATTTCGTGCGTCGTGACGACCCAAAACTCTAGCAGTGAGATTTTGGTTCATCTTGAGATGTGCTGTCGGTCGCTTCTTGTCTGGAATGTCGTCCCATGAATCGAAAAGTTCCGCAATGTGTATCCGTCCCTGCACATTCTCGGCCAGCTCAACATTGACTTGGGTGCTCTTGACCGACCGGATACGGATCTTCAGGGCAGTGCCAAAGCTGATCTCATCAGTGTTGCTAATCTTGGGGTCCACTGGCTGAACCATAGCCGTTCCTGAAGCTGTCGTTGGCTTGGCGACCTCAGGCTCTTCAGCACTCGGTTCCAATTTCATCGAAAGCCAGAAATAACTCGTGGTGGGGTCCACATGTGTGATTCGACAAGTGATGGACTGATCTTTTCGCAGGCCAAAGTTTGGCGCAGTGAGCATCTCTTCTGTCATTTGTGACTTGAACAGAGCACCGCTGACGCTGTTGCCGAATTCTACAAAGACCTTATCGGGAAGTACTCCGCGAACGAAACCATGCACGATCTCATTGGATTGTAATTCTTCGACGTTGGTGATGAGCTTCGAGGCTTGAGCATCTTTGCGTAGGCTTGGTTTGTTCGATACGGTAATGGTCTTAGACCTGACGAGCTTGTTGAGCACCACCAAGTCTTCGAGTGTGCCTCCAACGCGGATCTTCTTCATTGTCGACAGGTCTTTCTTCTCAGAACCATCTGTCAGGTGGCCAAGACGGAGCATGCCTTTGACACCATGACCAAGATCGAGGGTCGCCACTTCGTCAGATTTCTCAAGAACGGTACCTTTAGTTATGTCGCCAGGATTGAGGGAGTGGAAGGTGGCTTCCTTGTCAGGATCCAAAGCAGCTGGGTCTTTGCATGATACCAGCATTTGTCGCTCTTCGGCGTTGACAGCAATGACACGCACGTTGACGACTTGTCCCTTTGTGAAGTGTCGAGTAGCATCATCCATGAAAGCTTCGCTCATCTCAGCCACGGGAAGCCATGCTGTAACATCACCGTAGAATCGGACTTTCGCACCGGCTTTTTTGACGTCAACGAGAATGCCAGGACCCTTCGCACCTTCTGAGATCATCGAGTAGTCTGTCCACGGCTCGACGTCGGAATTGACCAACGACTTCCTCATAGTGAGCTGAATTTGATGCCGTGCAGGCTCGGTATAAAGCACACGGACTGTGACCGGAACGCCTTCTCTGAACTTGCGTTCTGGATGCTGCAGACGAACATCCGCGAGGTGCGATTCAGGAACGAGACCAGTAATGCCGTCAGAGAGGTGGACGAGCACCGCAGTTTGCCCTTTTTTGTCAGCAATAAGCTTGTGGACTTTGCCTTTGACCACCTGGCCCGGCTTGATGTCCTCGATGCGGAGGAAAGTTTGATCCAAGACCTTTTGTTCCAACGATAATTGAAAGAGCCCATCCAGAGCATTGTAGCCCACAATACGTGCTCGATGTGTGGAATTGAGTTTGAAGGCGCCAGAATCGTCGGACAAGACCTCCACTCGATCATTTGATAATCTCGAAATGTGCGCGAAACCAAGGACATCTCGCACACCGAGCTCAAAGAAGACACCAAGAGACCGTGCGACCTTCACAACCTTCGCATTTTCAACAATGGTGGAAATAGGTAGGAGGTCGAGCGCAGGCTTGCGCTCTTTTGGCTTGCCGGACATGCGAGTGGACAGTGCCACAACGTGATCCAAGAATGACACGGCCACTTTTGGCGACTCTGATTCGGGACAAGTGAACAGTATTCTCGCCTTGACCTTGGAGCCGATCTTGTGCTTCTGTGATACATCGATGCCCTTCTCGGTAGCGCCAGAGTGGTACGCATCCGCAGTTGCATCTACAAGTCCCAAGATTTTGCCGGTGATAGTGTTGGAAGTGGTTTCGGCAATGAGGACGTCTACGGCGGTTCCGGGCAAGAAAACATCAATGGTAGGTGCATCGGTGAGGGTGTTGCCTTTGGTGAGATTGCCAGCTTTGCTCTGGTCGGCAGAGAGTTTCACGATGCGTCCGTCTGAGTTGAGACCTGTGACAAGGCACATGAAGACAGCTCCTTCCTGCACTTTGGCATGCTGAACTTTGGAACCTAATTCGCCCTTGGGTAGGAAGCCCCTGATCTTGGAGTCCTCCAGCCCCAGATCCATAACAAGACCGTGATCTTCGTTGCTCACAACAGAAGCTTGTACCATGCTGTTGACAGGCATCTTTCGCTTCGACAGGCCCTTGTTCACCAGTTTGGGATCAACTGACAGCTCCAACCTCTTCCTTCCTCTTGCGCTATCGTCCGTGGTAGCCGTGACACATGCGCGTAGGTACTGTCCAATTGCGAACATGTCCTCAAGATGTACGTCCTCGAAGCTCTCGTCATCGTTGTCTGCAGCGTCTTCCTCCTTCAAGAGCTTCTCGAGACGTTCGTTGAGCTTGTCTGAGACGGCGGTGAGGGGCACGTATCCGACGAGGTTGTTGGGCAGGGCGAGTACGACATCCTGGTGGGAAACGTCGGTGATCTGTCCGAGGACAATGGTGCCGGGTGTCAATTTCTTGTAGTTGAGGCCTTCGACGCGCACAACATCCTCCTTCTCGCCATCGTCGCGGCTCTTCTTGCTCTTCTTGGCATGTTCTTTCTTGGAGGCTTTCGCCGCTGCTGCCTCTCCATCCTCGGAGCCCATGTCGCCGAAGCCATCGTCACCACCGCCGCTGCGCTTGGCTCCGGACTGCTCGAACAGCACGTCTTGGTTGGCCTTGATCTGGATTTGCTTATGCTCCAATGGCGTCAACACACTTGCGCCGCCTCGGGGGAAAGACGTCTCTTCATCCTTGAAAACGCTCTTCGGTGCGGCGCTCTCAGGCTTCGGTTTGGGTTGCGATGGCTGCTCTGTGACATCGGATTTGCGCCGTTTCGCATGGCGGTCGCCAGATGCGCTCTTCTCCTTTTTCGACGGGGTGCTGGCCTGCTCGGCCTTTCGTTTGGTTGCACCCATGATGTTATGTGCAGCGCTGCTGTTGTCGCGCCTGGAGCTTCGAACTTTTCTCGAGCTATGCCAAGATTTCCTGGAAAAAAGAATGGGCCCGGGGGCGTCGGCGCCGACGGAAGGATGCGAAGATGGCACTTTGGTGCGGAACGAGTCTAGCGCCACTAATACGCGTGCGCGACCGCGACCGCGATTGGGGCCAGTGCATCACCAAACCCAACCTCGCCGCCTGCTTATAGTTCTCGTTCCATCTCATGTCGTGGCAGCCAGTATCTTTTTTCTGTGACCTGCTTGCTTGCACCTTCTAGACGCCGTCTCTTGTATATATATCGTCGTCTGGAACATGTCTTCTCCCTGTGCACCCCGCAGCTGGCTGCAAGAGCCCACACCCGAGCTCTTCTCGTCATCGCCGCCGCCCGCGTCCACGGCGACATTGGGCGCTCGAAAGCCCAAAAGACCCCCGCCCATTACCCCGAAACGCTTCAATCGCTTCTTCACGCCACGCAATTCTAAAAGCGGCTCTTCCAGAGTCGCCCTCTCCAGCTCAGGCCGCCAATTGCAAGACATCACGCGAGCTGCCATCAATCGCAGCCATGCGGCCACACGCACCACGCCCCGCAAGACGGTCAATTTCGCAGATGTAGAGAACGAACTGCGAACCCCACAGTCGAGCTCTCGCAAGAGGAAAAACTTGTACATGTCACCAGAGACGTCGCCCGCCCAGTCATCGCCCTCGAAACGCTCGCGTTACGTCACGCCTGAACCCTTCGCCATACTCGAAGATGCGCCTATATTGAATGAGCCTCCTGTCTTTCCAGCACCGGTAAGACGGCTACGAAGCTTGGGAGGCGCACCAAGAACGTTGCAGCGTTCCTTTGGTGGCATCTTGACTGTCGGCCGGGGTTTCAGGCAGGACCACTGCACATCATGGCAGGATCAGACTGCCGATTTCTACAGCACTTCAGACGACCTCCATCAGCTATCGCAAGGTGCCCCGCCATTCTGCACAGCTAGCTGCAACAGTACGTGTTCATTTCAACTACGCACTTCTCAAAGCTAACTCTCCTCAGCCAACTCACTACTCGCTGTGGGAGACGAGGACGGATGGATCCACCTTCTAGACTCCGAGGGCGATTTCTCCAACGCCCATGTCTCATGGCAAGCACATTCCAATGCTGTCATGGACATGCAATTTTCGTCCGATGATAGCTACTTGGCTGCGGGCTCCGGCGACCAGACTGCCCAGATAGTCGACGTCCGGACACAACAGACCTTAAGTGTTCTCGCCAAACACAAGTCGTCGGTGAAGCAGGTGCGCTTCCAGCCCGGCGACGACAAGATGGTTGCAACATCAAGTCGTGATGGGGCTGTCCAAATATGGGATCTACGGTGTAAAGGAGGGCAAGTGTCAATGCACTCCGCATGGGGATCAGATGCCCCATATGCCAGTGTCGTCCGCACACTAGCTTCAGCACACGCGGACAGCAGCAGTATGGTATCAGGAACCTCAAATGCCGCTGCATCTCGGTCGAATCCGTTCGGCAAGATCGAGCCTGTGAACCGTCGCAATGATGTCTCCATCACTGCGCTGTCGTTCCTCCCTGAGGGCCGACAGCACCTCCTCTTGACGGCATCGGACGCCTCAACTTGCGTCAAGCTATGGGACATTCGGGGTCGCTACTCTCTTCGCGGACCTGCCATCCCCATCTCCACCACCCGACATCCCGAGTCCCACAACCGACATAGACATTTTGCTATCAACTCCCTCACATTAAATGGCAACGCGTCACGATTGTACGCACTCAGCAAGGACAACACTGTCTACGCATACTCGACCAGTCACCTCATTCTTGGAGTGGCGCCAGAACTGTCTGCATCCTCATCCTCAAAACAAAAGTACGCGAGCGTTGGTCAAGAAGGCCTGGGACCCATCTACGGTTTCCGCCACCAAAAGTTCCATGCTGGCTCCTTCTATGTCAAAGCATCTCTGCGAAAAGCTCGTGGTGACAAGACGGAGCTGTTGGCGGTTGGCAGCACAGATGGTGGTCCAGTCCTATTTCCCACTGACGAGACCTTCCTCAAGCGCGAGTCCAGGCATCCTGAGGACGATGCAGATCTCCCTGATATTACTTCAAGACCATCATTATCACGCTCTGCTTCAAGTGGCCGCTGCCCAGACAACATTCCTATCTACGAGCAGGGCACTTCACTTGTTCGCGGCCACGATGCCGAAGTCACTAGTGTATCATGGGCGCAGAACGGCAGCTTGATCAGCGTGAGCGATGACCTACGTGTCCGCCGCTGGCAAGAAGGCAGCGAGGCACGCGAGCTAAGGCTTGGTGGAGAGACGGAGGGTAGAAGGTGGCAATGTGGATGGGCTGCTGTCCAAGACGGCTTCGATGACGAAGATTAGTTTTATGAGCGTTCTTGTTGCATTATATACCCCAGTTCTTGCTTATTTGGATAACGAAGGAGATGAATCAAAGATCATTACTGTCGTACACATCGTTCCCCATGCGAGTTATTTATGTGACGCAGTCTCGTCGAGTCTCCCATAACATCTCATTTCCTGACCACTTCAACGCATCCAAGCCCACATCTCATCCTCCCCACACCCTATGCAAGATGCTTCCGTCCCCCTACTCCCTCAACCAAGGCCTTCCCTTGAATGGATTCAGCTTCTTCTCGCCACCCTCTTCATCCTCCTTCCTCCTGCCTCCCAACCTATACACCCTCTCATCGAACCTCCCCACCGGCCCCTCAAAGCTCCCAAAACTCCCACTCACGATCCTCCTCACCGTTGTCTGCTCAGAAGCCCGTGCTGCAATCTGTCGATGATGATGATGATGATGATGCAGCAGACTCAAAGGACCCAACGGGCGAGCGCCAGGGCCCGGGGAGGGATGCTGAGAGGCTTTCATTTGTAAGTGATGCAGTAAGTGGGGAGGGGAGGGATAGTTACATGTAGTAATAGTAGTGGGTATGCGGCGTTTTGGTAAGGGTTTGATCGGCCGGTTGTATGCGCCCATTGGATCGATGCCGGCGGAGGAGTGGTGGAATTGCGTGGCGGTGGGGGAGCGTGTTGGATAGGGGGTTGTGGGGGCGGGCGGAAAGGGCAATATGGTCTTGGTATTTGATAAGAGGCCTAAGGAAGTGATGTCGGAAGAGGGGAGGGAGGGATAGACGACTTCGCCTCCGTCGTCCTTGGTAGTCGTGGCCTTTGAGGGTGGAGCAGCAGCGGCAGTGGTGGATGATGAAGCTTTCTTCTTCGCCGCCTCATCAGCCGCCATCTTGCGCTTCAATCCCCCTTCAATCCTCTAATCAAAACCAGTCAGTCAAAACAACCCGTCTCCCCTCCCTCATCCCCCTCCACAACTCACCTCCCTCGCTTCCTCCCCCCAAAGTTCCTCCTCCCTCATCTTCCGCTTCACCTCATCAGTCAAATCCGCATACACCGTCCCGCCCATGCTCTTCCACACCTCAATGCCCTTGCCAAACACAGTCTCCGTCGCCCGATCCGTGTCGTCGCTCATATTGTTGAGGTAGAACTGCGCCGTCTCTTCGTCCTCTTCGTCCTCGGTGTCGGAGCCATCTGCCTCGCGTGCCGCAGGCGGCGTGTTGGCGACGGTGAGGAAGGAGGTGTTTCCCCCGCCGTTGCGGACGCGGATGGTATCGAGGAGGGAGAGGCGACGGCGCTTGTTGAGGACGGGCACGGCTGGGTTCATGTCCATTTTGATGGGGGAGTTGTGCTGCGAAATGGTGTAGAGGAGAGGGGGAAGTGATGAATGGGGTCGTGAGCGATCTTCTGAGAGGGTGGAACAGGCTTGGGCAGCTCGTGGGAAGTTGTAGTTTCGTGATAGGAGGGTATATCGCACTATCAGGCACGGATGTGGTACTGGCGAGGTTGACGCGGCACTATCGTGACTTTCACGATCGATTTAGGGAATCACGATAGGCTGCCGAGGGATCATGGTTGACTGGATTCACCCAAACTCTGGTATGACTCAGTATAGATGGTGAAATACTGTGAGAAGCTACGGGTGTGAGAACTCCTAAAGTTGTGCAAGGCTTGCAAAGGCTGGTCGATATAATTGCACATCATCCTTGCATGTTTTGTTCGATCGAACGAGGGATCAAGCGACTGCGGTATCTGTAAAGCATAGCTATTCAACGGCTTCGAAACTTGCAATTGTGAGCTGTCTTGGAACTACATCCTGCCCCTATTGTTGGTGGATCAAGCGTTCTGAGCACATAGCCTCCAGAAGGTATATTTCCGTAGGTAACGCTTTTTGGACTCACAGGCGCGCTGATGACCTTCCTAAGATTTGTCTTTCATTGATCGCAGAGCTCCGATAACATCAATTGGGTCTGTCTTGCCAGTAACCTTCTGAATCTCGGGGTCGTGAAGGAGCATGAAGACATTGTGTTTCTAAGCACGTCAGCAATATGCTCAATTCATTCATACATGCTAGAACTACTCACCTTTTCGTCGCCAATAGTAAACTTGCCCTGCGTTTCCTTGTTTGCCTGCGAGTATTCGTCGAGTCTCTTGATCGCATCATTGTTGAGCACAGTCTTCGCAAATTTGACATTGCCTTTGGTGTACTCGTGACCCGGGAATACCTTGGTGTCATCTGGAAGGGCGGCCAAAGTCTCATTCAAGGCTTTGTGCATCTCCTTGGGATTTCCCTCGAAGAAGCGCCCACATCCGCCAATGAACATGGTGTCTCCAGTAAACACGGCGCGGTCCTGGCCATCCTCAAAGAAGAAGCAAATACTGTCCTGAGTGTGACAGGGAGTGTGCAATGCAGTTACTTCGATGGATCCAACCTTGAACTTGGACTGATGACTCGGTGTCTCTGAAACGAGTGCGCAATCCCGACCACCCACGACGGGAAGGTTGAATGCTTTGGTCTGTGTTGTTAGGTCTATATTTTGGCGGCAATGATGGAGATCTTACAATCTCTTGGTTTCCTCCAGCATGATCGTGGTGGCTTAGTAATATCATCAGTAGAGGTTGACTGAAGAGGAGAATGATCTTACTGGTGGGTATTGATGACCTTGGACAGCTTGAAGCCATCTTTGATCTTATTTTGCAGGTGTGGTGTTACTCTAGATCAATCATCATCAGCTCTGTGCATATATTACCTTTTCGAACCTCACTCTGGTGGGTTAGCTGGATCGATGATGACAGCTTCCTTGGTCTTGTCGTCCGATACTAAGTAGGCATAATTGTTGCCCGTGCCCTCCCCTATAGGCGCATTAGTCAAGGCTGTATCATGTCAGACCAACAAGGTGCTCATACACATGGGAATTGATTGGATATGCATGGCTCGTGTAGAAAGCGACTATCAAGCGTCAGCTGCCGTCGATCTTGCATCGTCAGAGTGATTACCTTAGCAATGGGCCTCGTGAATAGTGATGGCGAGTATCGTTTAAGTGCAGCACCGAATAGGCTCATAAGGAATACACTGAGAACGAGTTGTCGTAAAGTAGTTGTCAATGTCATGGAGCTTACCGATCTCACAGCAATGACGTGGTTGCTAATAAGCGAAGAAGGTCACGTGAGAGCGGCAGCGCGGCTCGGGCACGACGCCGTACTCTAAGAAGACACAACAACGCATTCACCAATATCCTGTCTGGCACACGCGCGGTTACTGAATAATGAATTGTCTTAATCAAAATGAAAGCTCAAAATCGCTAACTACAGATTGCGCAATCGCTGCAACAGATGCAAATTCCACTGCGCCAAACTCCTCCATGCATATCAATCATGATGCTCGTACCACATTACTACCATAAAGCCCTTACAGAAGCGCCTTCAGTCGCTTCTGTAGCTCCGGTGCTCTTGTCGGACCATCACTTCGCAGTCGGCGGTCTTGAGGATCGTACAGTGGGTCAGCGGTGACAGTCGCTTTAATCTTCTTGCCAAAGTATTCGATCTCCACAGCCTCCCCTTCGCGAACACTGCCTGGAAGCCAAGCATACGCCACGGGCTTGCGTACAGTGTAACCAAACGCAGCTGTCGTAACATAGCCTGCCGCCTTGCCCTCATAAAAGACAGGCTCCTTTCCGAGGATCATGGACCGGCCATCATCGACGGTCAAACATCTCAACCGACGAGCTGAGCTCTTCCTGGATAGTGGCTCCAGCGCAGCTTTTCCGACATAGTCTCCCTTCTTGTCCATTGAAATGGCATAAGTTACACCTGCCTCCCAAGGATTGTGCTCGGAATTCATATCAGATCCCGATGCTCGGATACCCTTCTCGATGCGAAGCCCATTGAATGCTGCGCGTCCGGCAGCAACTAGTCCATGAGGCTGGCCCGATGTCCACAGAAGATCCCACAAGCGTTGACCATACTCTGGGGTGGATTGGATTTCCCAACCATGCTCTCCCACGAATGACTTGCGAAGCATGGTCACCGGTATACCCGCGAGGCTAGTCTTCTTCACGCCCATGTAAGGCAGGCCCTTGTTTGAGAAGTCTTCTGGGCTGATATCGCGGATAACATCACGAGCTCGTGGACCCCAGAGACCAAGACAGCAGGTGGCACCAGTAATGTCGCGAACCTGCGCCCATTGTCCTGGTGTGTGTTTGATTTGACGGCGAGCTTCGCGTGCGAGGTATGCGAGGTCGGTTGCAGTGTTTGCGCCGACTTGGAATAGGCTATCTTCGATCCTGGATACGAAAACGTCGCTCACGACGCCACCATGTACGTTGAGGAGGAGTGTATGTGTGATCGAACCTGGCGCTTTCGTAACATCGCTGGTAGTCAGGCGATGGAGGAGATGCACCGCACCTGGCCCAGCTACTTCGAATCTGTGGAAGGTTGTCATGTCATACATGGCCACCGCGTTCCTGGTTTTCCATGCCTCAGCTGCAGCTATGGGTGAGTAGAACTTCGATGACCACGCGTCGCGATCGACTGGCTGCCACTCAGCTGGCAAAGTGTTGACCAGATGCGCATTTGCATCATACCAGTGTGGTCGCTCCCAGCCACCGACCTCAAGGAAGAAAGCACCCAACTCTCGTTGCCGAGCATGGAATGGACTGACGCGAAGGTTGCGCGGGGTCTCCTTAGGTGCAAGAGGATGGATAATGTCGTAAATCTCCACGAAGTTCTGCTGGGATGTTTCGCTCACGTATTCGGTGCTGAGCTGGACTTCTTCGAAGCGAGTGAGCTCGCACTCAGCCATGTCAATCCTCGATCGACCTTCTGTGAGCACCTCTGCCACAGCTCGTGCCACACCGGCCGAATGTGTGACCCATACGGCCTCGGCTACGTAGAAGCCGTCCAGATTGGGAGCTTGTCCGACCACTGATCCGCCATCTGGGGTGAAAGAAAAGATACCGTTGAATCCGTCAGCGATTTCTGTCTTTTGCAAGATTGGTAGCAGCTCCTTGCTGGCCTTCCAGGCTGGCTCGAAATCTTCAGGTGTGAACTCTAGGCGGGATGGCATGTGTTTGTCGTCAACGTGCTTAGGCGTCACACCAAGCGATCCGGCGTCAATGGGCATTGGTCGATGACCGTAATAGCCGATGCCGATCTGTTCGCCATGCTCCCGGTAGTAGAGATCTTGATCTTGATGTCGCAGAATTGGCCACTCTGCGTTCATGGCGTTGATGTTCTTATTGACCTCTCGTCCCGTCATACCGGGTACTGCTGTTGTCTTGACGTATTGGTGGCCCAAGGGGAGTAGTGGGACCTTGAGTCCGATCATCTTTCCAATCTCAACTCCCCAAAAGCCTGCGCAGGACACAACAATATCTGCAGGAATCGACCCGTTGTTGGTTGTGACGCCCGTTACATGTCCGTCGGCTTGCTCGATTCCAGTAACGACGGTGTGTTCATGGTAACTCACACCAGCGTTGCGCGTGTTCTCGATCAATATCTGGGTCGCGCGAGCTGCTAGTGCCAGTCCATCGGTGGGAATATAGAGGCCTCCAAGGATCATGTCTTTGTTCAACAGGGGATGTTTCTTGAGACATTCCTCCGCACTGACTAGGTGGGCCTCAATACCCCATGATTGTGCGTATCCATGCTTGCGCTTGATCTCCTCTAATCGTTCAGGTGTGGTCGCTACCTCGAGACCGCCGAGCTGGTTGAAGCAGTTCTGCCCGTCTTTGTACAACGATTGGAGCTTCTCAACCGTGTACTTCGCGAAGAGCGTCATAGTCTTGGAGGGATTTGTTTGGTAGACTAAGCCGGGAGCATGTGAAGTTGAGCCTCCCGGGAGGCTCAATGGGCCCTGCTCAACAACGGTAATGTTCTTCCATCCTCGCGAGACGAGCTCGTCCGCAAGATTGGTGCCAACGATGCCAGCACCGATAATAACTACGCGCTGGGAAGTGTCCATGTTAAAGGAGGGGGGGGAGCAATAATCTGATTCCCGCAGCTCGTAGGCGTCCGGTTCTTATTAAATCACAATTGCTCGCGATACCGGACTATCTCGCCACATCCTTCTTCCAAAGCTGCCGCCGCTAAGCAAGGACTACAGCATCAGAAAGGCGAAAGCTTTCCCGTTCACGGTGTTCAGCGGCAATTCGAGAAGAAGATAGCTTCTCCCCGCATGCAGACCTTACGACATTGGTGGGGATGTATACCAACCATGGCTGTAGGGTCCTGTTTGCCGAATCAGGCGTAGCGCAATCTGCTGAAGACGGGATCAGGCAAGCCGATAGACTACAAAAGTCACAGCAACCCCGCCTTCGCGCGTGCACCACCACTCCTTTGTCCCAAGTCACCATGTCACCGCCTACCGCTTGCACCATTCCAATATGAATACTGTTCATATCATCTGGAGCAGACTGTTGCACAGCGACCCAGCCCACTAATGCTACTCGAGGGATTTCCCAAGTACGATTTCTCGCCTAAGTCGACAGTGAACAATGATTTGTACGACAACCCTTGCGACAAACATGAAATCCTACCATTGCGACAAACAATCATCGAAGTGTTCATACTTTCGAGAACTATCTGAGGTGACCTGCCTGACGAACATTATCGAGAGCGCCAGTATACGCCAGACAACGCCAGCCCTCAACAAATTCTTCGCCATGCTCTGCCTCCTGGGTAATGACAGCACCAGCAGCCCAGCTTCATCACGCTCGTGTGATACCCAGCTCTGTATCGCGTCTGCTCTGCTCAGGACTCACTTTATACTTGTGGGCGCTGTCCATGCGCCACCAGGTAGTCGATCCACCCGTGAACACTGACCGCCATGGCAGCAACGCATGGTCAGGCGGCCGGAATATAAATGCCGAAAGCACCCAAAGCAGCACTCGAACCCATCCTTGGGAAGAGCAACGAGTATACTCGTGAGGGGTAGATGAGCGCGAAAAGTTCTCGCGATTCGACAGAACACCACCAGACTTCGACCCAATAGTGCGATGCCACTGAAGGTATGACACGTTTGCTCGTACGAAGGCAAGCTCCCCATGGCGTGCGGCCTGATTGCGGTCAATCGAGCTCTGCCTCAGCATCGATATCGAACAGCAAGCAGTAATCACTGTCGTCGTTATCCCTCGAGTCTGCAGTCCGGGTGCATTTCTGATAATGCACAACGATAATACTGCCTATCTACGAAGCGTGCGAGATGATCTATCTGTTGCTGATCGATCTTCGCGATAAGAATGCGATAAGACTGTGATAATGCATCTTACTCGTTTCGACGTGGTCGTGGTCGAGATTGGTCCAGCCTTGGCTGGCGTTCGATGTCCAAAATCGGACATCAGATCCACGCCAGTCCGTGCCAGCGCGAGGGGCTGCGACGAGAACGGTCTCGGGCTTTGGTCACCATGACATGAGAATTGCCATGCTGCACGGTCAAGAGTTTCCATGATTCATCGTCCACTCAAAGGACCGCAACGTGCTTCTAGCCTGCCATCCAGAACCTGCAATGCTTGACGCCTCTGATCACGATGGCATATAGACGCTATAGGCACATTGAAAGCATGTGTAGCGCTTGCATGGTGGGTGCGGATCGATTACGTTCCCACTTTCCACTGGTTATCGTTTCTTAGTGGCGTATGGAAGCCATTACCCCATGGGGCCTTAGGGATTCCTTTTACTCGATAAGGGTGAGGAGGTTCTACCACCACATCAAAGGTATATTAATGCTTCAGCGCTGTCACAATCAGCCATCGCATCATCACTTCTTCATCGAAGCTCTATAGTGTTGCTATCAGAGTACCATTCACAACAACCTACTCTACACACACATACTCTTCAACATGGTTGCATCACTGTTGAACTACATCGGCCTTGGTGGCTGGACTGGCTCCGCTCCTCCAGCAGAGAAGTCGGCAGTCCGCGCTCTGCCTGCCAACTGGTACACTTCGGAAGAGATGTACCAGCTAGAGAGGCGTGCCATTTTCTCCAGGCGATGGCTTCTTCTTACACACAAATCCCGACTTCTCAACCCTGGCGACTACCTCCGATACAATGTTGCCAACTACGATATTGTTGTCTCTAAAGACCGATCTGGCGAGATCCACGCCTTTCACAACGTGTGCCGACACCGAGCGTACCCTGTGGTTGAGGAAGACAAAGGCAACGCAAAGATCTTTTCATGCAGATACCACGGCTGGTCATATGGCCTGAACGGCAATCTCGCCAAAGCACCGGGCTACCAAGACCTACCCACTTTCGACAAGGCCGAGAACGGCCTGTTCCCTATCCACGTTCGCCTTGACAAGAACGGCTTCATCTGGATCAACATGGACTCAAACAAGGAGCCAGAGGTCTCATGGGAGTCCCAGTTCGATACCGTCGACGAGCAAGAGCGTCTGAATGACTTCAACTTTGATGACTATGAGTTTGACCATACCTGGAACATGGAGAGCAACTTCAACTGGAAGATTCTCGCAGACAACTTCAACGAGTGCTATCACTGCAAGACGACTCACCCTGATGTTCCCGCCATCGCCAACCTCGAGACATACGATGTCAACTGTTCTGCGGATCACATCCAGCACGACCCCAAGACCACAGACGAGCAGCGCGCAGCTGGCTTCGGCATCTGCTCGACATACATGTTCCCCAACGTCTCCTTCACAGTCACGTAAGTCCTTCACCACCTTGTCTCAGCGATACTTCTTACTAACAAAATCTTCAGATCAACATTTATGATGATGCAAAAGTTCATGCCCAAGTCCCCCGGTGTGTCTGTCATGTACTACGAAGTCTGGCGCAACAAGAACGCTACCGAGGAAGCCTTCCGCAACATTGCCGACCTGTACGCCCGCGTCATGAAGGAGGACAAGGTGCTCTGCGAGCGTGCCCAAGCCAACATCAACGCCGGCCTCTTCATCAACGGCGAGTTGCACCCGCACATGGAGAAGGGACCCCTCTTCTTCCAGAGGCGCTGCCGCGAAGTCGTCATGGAGCACGGCGCGCGCGAGAAGCGCGAGGGTCGCCATATTTGGCCAGCCAAGCAGCAGCTGAAGAAAACGGGCAACAGCGCGATTAGCAATGATGACGTTGCATTCTGCGAAGGCCTGGCGTGCGGGAACGATAATGACAAGAGCGATTTGGCTTGGTAACGGGATTACGGGATGACGGGATGATGATTATAATGCATCGTTTGGTGTTTGGGAGTATTGATAGGGGCCTCGTCCTCTCCAGCCAGATTTTTCGTCATGGCTTTGCAGCGTTTTGTTCATTCCACGTAATGATTTCCTTCATTCTCATCATTCTCAGCATCAACTGAGCCTTTCTTCAGCTAGATAGAATGGACTTCTTCATCACTTTCAACATCTGAACCACGCCTTGGTCATGTGATCCTACCTCCCATCCATCCCCTCTAACACATCCTCCCCACCCCCTCCAAAGAGCAAAATTCAGCCCTGACCGCCCCTTCAACCCCATGACCTCACGCCCTGAACCTAATCCGACGCTTTCCTATCTCCCATCGCATACGCGCGGAGTGCGGATCCGCAGCGCAGCCGCAACGCGAAACCCATCCGCTTTGGGAAAGCACATCCATGCGCGCCAATCGGACCGTTCAGTCGCGGACATGATCGCCACGCCTGGGGCCGAAAACGGTGGTCGCGATACGAATAAACAGTGCGAATTGGATATGCAGGGAGACGTGGACATGACGGCTTGAGTTCTTGTTGATCTTTGTATGTAAGGATGATAACTTAGACTATCGACTTACAAGTGGTATGTTCCTAGAAGTGTGCATTGGTTGGAAACTATGTCATTACAGTCTAAAATATACAACTAAAAGCAAAGGGTAGGTTACTTTCAACCTATACAGACTATGCATGGCTTCTTGCTCCCTCTTTTTCGTTCTCATGTAAATTAGTCATTCAATCTTCTTTCCTCCTCCCTCTCTCACCCACCAATGTCTCCTCACTCCCTTCCCGCGTACTGACAACATGAAAGCTGAAATCCAACTCTCCCACTAACCCTTTGACCGCAGTCAACAGCCTCTCCAGATCCATATGTATGCACCGCGTGCTGATAGCCATGACCGCGAACGCCGCATACCCTGGCTCAGCTATGTGCCGTAGCGACAAGATATCGTGGTCCACTGCTTCAAGCTGCTTGCTGAGCTGATACCCCTCTGGGCTCTTGAGATAAGGAGGCAGTGGCTGTCCTGTTGTGATGGATGAAGAAAGGAGAGACAAGAGGGAGGTTATTTCGTGGGAGGTGATGTTGGTGTGTGTGGTTATGCGGCGGAAGTCCGCGAACCATTGGGGAGACGCGTGGAGAGGAGACATGGGTGATAGCGTTGGGTTTTGGTTTGAGGGCGATGGAACGTCTGCTGAAGATTGGTTTGGGTAAGGTTCATCCGAAGTGGAGGGGTTCAGAGAAGGGTGAGTGAAGGTAGTGGAGGCATAGCCTATCAGCGCGGTATAGTTTACGATGCTGGAGTTTGTTAGTACGTGGCTTTTGCATATTATGGGTGAGGTGTGTCAGGACGTACTTGGAGACATAGCCGATGATTTCTTCGTACTCTTTGCGTGGGAACTTGCCTCCGAGCGGAAACTCCCACTTCACAAATGCAGCGTGCGCCTTGAGGCCTTGAAGAGTAAGCATCTGCTTTGCGAATACTTTGTTTCGTGCTTTCACAAGGGCGAAGCCGGGCGAGGTTTTGTCGTTTTCCTCGTCGCCAGCATCGCCTCGGATTCGTGCCATGACATGCTCATGCATGATCGAGTACAAATTGGCGGATAGATAAAGTGCACCTCCGAGTTTTTGTCTCAGCGCAGAGTGTTCCGTGATAGGATAGGGAAAGACGGTCCAGAAGAAGGCTACGGCGAGACCTCCCACAACCGTTGCCAATCTGTAAGGACCTAGCTCATAGATGGGATAGGCTGGCTGTCCAGTCGTGATTGTCGCAGCTCTGACACCAATTTTCCGAACCTGTAATTCGTATCCAACAATCATGGTTGCCGTGACCACACTGATGAGACCTGCGATTACAAGGTCGATGCGCTTCAAAGGGATATAGAAGCCAATAGCAACGAAAACAAACACGAATACCAGTATTCCAGCAGTGTGTTGTCCTGGAATATACCAGATAAGCCAGGCAACAATCATTGCAATAAGGGTTCCGATAATGCGAAGCACGAATTGGAAAACAGATTGCCCAGCTGTTGGTGTCATGGAGATTGCAATCATGATCAGAGCCCAGACAAGACGCTGCTCGACGAAGAATGTTTGCGTGTCTCGGAGGAAGGCGACAATAGCCAGACTCATAGTCGCACACGCCGCTCGAAAACCAAAAGCGGACTCCGGTGATCCCAAAAAGTGCGAGATGCCTCGAATACCATTGCCGAATTTCTCCCAAGCGTTGGCGGGTGGAAGATGCTCTGGATCCTTTTTGCTCTTGAATGCAGCGCCCATGTATACTGTAGTGTTGCTCCGGTCAAATCCAGCGATCGTAGTTTCATCATTTTGGTTCGCATCTTGGTTGCTGAAAATGCTCTTGAGCCATTTCTTGAACCGCTTAGCGCCAGGCCAAATCACCTTGTTCTTCAACTTCGTATGGTCACGTTCATCTGCGAACTTGACGAATTCGATAGTGCTGCGACTGATGGAATTCAGCAAGAACATGACGTACAACAAGACGTATAACTGTCTTTGGTCGCGTTTCCTGGTGGTAATGCTGGGCAGACGCTTCAGAGCTTCATCGTCTAATGCCTCTGGAGAGGAGAAGTAGCCGGAGCCGACCTTGATGCCCTTGCTTTGCACCCAGTGGCGCAGTGTCGGCTCTTTCTTGCTGAAGAAATCGCTGGCCCTCTTCTCGAGCGATGCTGCAAAATCAGCATCTCCAGGCTTGACATCACCGCCTTTTGCCTCTTCATCATTTTGTGCCTGGCCTTTCTTGCCTTTCTTCGTTTTAGGCGCGGGAGCTAACCCTAGCCGTAATAGTACGTGGGCCAATCCGTCATCGAGGCCTTGGAAGATGTCGTTGAACGGCTCATGCAGAAATTGGAACATGTCGTTCCACTCACTTACTGCTTTCTTGCGTTGTTCCTCGTGTTCCGTCTCCTCATTCTCTTCGCCCCAATGATTCAGCTCCGCTCCACGTTCAAACAGATCTATAACTGAAGCGAGTCCTAGAACTGGCATCATCAGAGATCTGAGTTGCTTGAACATAGTCTCCAGGTCATCCGGGCTCAGCTTGCCGTACGCAATCTCACGTTTCGCAAATGGTAGATCGGCCACAAGCTTGCCGTGCAACTCCTGGATTGATCCCACCATTTTCTTGATCTTCTCAATCTCTGGCTTCAGCTTCGGCTTGGCGTCTTTATCTTTGTCGTCCTTGGGCTCTGGAACATACGTCTTGCCAAACATGTCCGAATTTTCTAGGCTGTGTATGTATGCTTTGTGCGCGCCAAGTGTACCACGGAGCAGACCAATGTAGCCCGTGACTTCTTTCATGACCACCTTGCGACATGTTACGGGAACGATAAACAAGCTAACACCAGTGGCTATTCCAAAACCAGTCAGGAAAGCCTCCAAGAGTCGTGAAATGAAGGCCTCGCATTGGGCCGTTGTCTGGAATAGGAATCCGTTGGTGGCCGCGACGTTGACTTGGATGGCGTAGACGATGGTTGGGAAAGCGAGTTGGGGGTATTTGGCCTTGACTGTATTTACCGCCCAGATTTGAAAGAAGAGCCAAACTGCAAGCACAGCAGACTGTGAAGAGTTGTATCGTTGAGGAGGCGCTCCAGCAGTCGTGGTGTGTTCTCTTGCTTTGACACCAGACCAGACCATAAGCATTGCAATAGCTGAGCCAATGCACGTCGCGATAACATTCATCGTCATAGTCTGAATAAACTTTGCGCGCGGCATGATGCAAAACCCCAAAATCGACATAATAGCAACAAGGTAACCCAGTGTCGTGAATTGCCGCGCAATCTTATCTGCCTGATACATCGATAGAGCAATCGTCGGAGGCAGCGCAGCCTTCATCATCATCAACACCGTCGGTACATCCAACCCTAAGTTGGTCCATGTCTTCTTGATGAACGATGGCTTCTTCTCTTTCTTCTCTTCCCTTTCTTGCGGCTGCTCGGTAAGTGATACATCTTGTTGATATCCATTGGTCTGCTGGTCGTGCTCCTGGCTCAATTTCTCCTTGCCGATGGCTCCCGCCTCCTGTCCGTTCCGGTCCGTCCCAGAATTGGCCATCGTGTGAGCAATTCGTCTCGAAGATGACGAAACGAAGAAATGTGAGCTCTGGGACGGAAACACAGGTGCGCCAAAGACACGACTTCAAAGTCAATCTCTCATCGCGTCCGTGTCCGACCCTCCGCACCAGCGCCGCCATCGCGCGCATTGATGACTTATTTAGCGAGTCCGAGCGCGATGAGGCGTGTCGTCATGGCGCGGACATCGAAAATATCGATTGACATTGGCTAAGCTAATGCCAAGGCCTTGGCAATCGGTCCTTTTAGGGCGTATAGTCAGCAGTCGGCAGGGTGCAAACGAGATCGCGTCAGCAAAAGTGCTGGCCTGAAACTTAAGAACGACGTCTGATTACTTAGGTGTTGTATGAAGGGATGTGATAGCTGCAGTGATTTGATGAACAAAATTCTATATACAGACGCTAAATGCTGATGGCAAGTTCGACTATGCTACAATAGCCTAGAGCACAATACGCTCGAAGCTGTATTTGGGTACCTTTTTACTGATCATCATACCAATCTCTCGTTTACTCCTCTCTTCCTTCTTGCCCCCCCTGCCGGACTTCATCTTCTCGATGTCCATGTCAGGCTTTGCGCCCATAGGAAGCATTGGTAGTTCACCATCTTGTTGGATAACCTTGAATGGTTTGCCTTTTCTTTCAATTGTCGCGTTGGAGCCTTTCTGGCTCTTCGATAGTTGAGATGCGTAACGTAGAAACTCTCCAAGAAGACCACGCATATACCGCGCTTCCCAGAAACCATTGAGTGCGGATGACGTATCTTCCTGTAGAGATGTGATGAGGTCCTCGCTAGCCTCAGCGTCGCTTGACGTGCCAACATTGGCGAGCCAAGCTCCGGCACCGATAGCATCCAGAGCACAACTAAGCAAAGAAGCAATGATGGCCACGGCGTGATCATCAGGGCCTTCAGTCGAAGACTCCATGACTTGAGCTCCGATTTCGCTGGAGTCATGGATTTCCAAAGACCAGCCTCCATTCTTCATTTCGAGATGCAAAACACGTATCAGAGACTCAAGGTCGCGGCGAGGGAGCATTGATCGAAGTGTCGAAGTGATACTGTGAGGAGCAAAGCTGTGCAGACGTATCAGAGCAGGACGGAGTGCATGGCTACGGCTGTCAAGACCGTGGTCAAGCACAGACAGAGCATGGTCGATCTCTTCGGTAGCAGCATCGAGCTCAGAAGTAATATCGA
This sequence comes from Phaeosphaeriaceae sp. SRC1lsM3a, assembly GCA_001644525.1. NCBI lineage: Eukaryota > Fungi > Ascomycota > Dothideomycetes > Pleosporales > Phaeosphaeriaceae > Phaeosphaeriaceae sp. SRC1lsM3a. The sequence goes on from KV441706.1 coordinate 595,633, forward strand.
CATCTATGTCTTCTTCTGCAGGAGTGGTGCCGTTAGTCAGCAATTTGGTCGTGTTGTCTGTGTCCGGCTGTTCACTGATACTCTGCATGAGCAGCTTGATGGCCTGAACTACTTCGCCAACTGATAAATGCCCGCTGTGATTCAAGATGGCAGACAAAATCTGCATATCAGGATCAAAGTCAACCAGAGCTTTGACGATGTCACCGTCCGTAATTGAGGATAAGCGCTCGGCGTTCTCAGGCGACTCCTCGAGCAAGGCGTGGCGAACAGACGCAGCGGAAATTTGGCCAATTTGCAGTAGCCATTGAAAAACGTTTGGTGGGAAGAATTTGATCTTCAGTCGAATTTGAGGATCGACATCGTTTTCAACGGCTTCAACCAACATGAAGATCTTCTGCAAAGCGTATGACGCATGCTGGCGATATTGTAACTTGCGACCATCAGGCACAACAATGGGAAGCTTCCATCTTCTCAAATTATCTTGCGTATTGTTTTTGAGGCTCTCTTCCGCTTCGCTCTCATCGCGGTCGAGGTCAAGCGCCATGGCGTCCTCCTCAGGTATGCTGGGGCCGACGCCATTTGTCATGGGCCCACCGTTCAGTTCGTTCTCCTTCAGACGCGATGATTGCTGCAACCTCTTTCCCTCCGTTGGGATACCAAGATTTGCGGCCAAAGCTCTTTCAAATTTCTTGACTTTGCCTTTCGCGGCATAGCGGTCGCAATTTGCCCTTCCTTCCTTCGTTTCGCGAGCATTGAGGGATAGTGTACCTTTACCAAGCGCATCGCATAGCAGGGTACTTTCGTGTCTGGCTCGCTTCTGCGTAGAAGATAAATTGAGTTGCATTCCGATGACCTCGTGGTCACGTACAGCGACCACCAAATCATGCTCCGAATAGTATGCAAGGAGTTGAACGTGACCGTTGCGCTGCTCGATTCCTGGTTGATTAAGTTTTCGCTTTTTAGCGGGGCTTGCGGCTTCGGACGCGTCTGTGTTGACAAGCGAACGACTTGCTTGAAGTGTGTTAAATTTGGTGTCGAAGACGCGGCATGCTTGCTGCGATGTGGTGAACAGAACATCTTGTGCAATGCGCAAGAAAGAGTCGACGTTATTCCCAGGGACGTTGCATTCAGAGCACAGCCGTGGCACGCTGCCTGATAGGTCGTATGATGCCAGACTTGCGCCTGTGAGAATGTGAAGAGTACCACTAGAGGCGTGTAGCGCATATCGGGCCGGCAAATTCGAAGCCTTCAGAAATCTGGCGGCGCCGTGCAATTCCCACGACACGAGGTGCTTTAGCGGAGATGACGGCGACGTGGTTAGATCTTGAGCACGTGGCTGGATCAGATTAAGACTGAGGATGGCGTCACCAGTCGCATTGCGCCCAATGATACACAGAATCTGTGTGAGGTCTTGGAGTTCGGAAGCATCGTCGGCCGTGGGGTTCAATATCGACACGATGTCCTCTCTGCTACGAAGTAATCCCCGTGTTGCTGCCTTGGCCGTCGTCGTCGAAACACTCTCGATCGATACACCGACTTTGGTCGAATCCAGCTTGGCAACCCATCGTACTGTCTCGAGATCGGCCGACAAGCAGATGACGTTACCATTCTCTAATGTAGCCAAGACATCGTGGGTTGCGCCAGCTGATGAGCCACCGGATGCGACAGGAAGTGCATCAAGGGCTATTACGGAGGCGCTTTCGGAAGGAACATATGCGGTCTTCGCAATTTCGGTGCCACCCGCGGACGACTTTTCATGGAAGCAGATTAATTGCGATTTCTCCGCTTGCGCGAGTCCAGACACAGAGACATATGTGAACCTTTGTGAGGGTCCTTTCGATGAGGACTTTCGGTAGATGGAAAAGGGAGCAAGAGCGAAGGTCGTGGTTGGCGGTAGCGCATACGAGGTGATGAGTTGAGGATTTTGCAGCTTTGCGGTCTTAGTAATTTTCACATGGCGACAGTGAGAGGACGTACACTGTAGATGGAGACACCTTCACCATCGAGACCCACGGCGACCTCTGTGCGCTTCCTTTTCTTTATGCCGCTGATACTGCAAACGCTTGCAGCATGCGCGCGCCCATTGGTGAATCCTACGGGCTTCGACAGCGTCGCCAATGTAAACGGAGCGCCAATTCTTTCGGAGAACGACATGTTGTTTGCCAGACCTGCTTGGGGAGGTTCCAGAGGGTCTGCGTGGTCGTTGCGCGCAAATCGGGAGTGTCTGGCTGGTTAGCAAAAATGTTTGAAGCTCTGGCAGAAAATGGGGCGGTCGGGAAGCGCGAAATCTTGGCTGCAGCTGTGACCGTCCCGAGGTTGTGCCGATTACTGGGGCAGACGCGTTTAGTCGCGTTCTCCCGTCTTTCACTTTCGCTACTGACGTCGCGTCATGTAATTGTGCACATCTCCCATACCATACCACCAACCTCACACCTGCTGAAGCCAGCCGTTGCCCAGCAGCCTTACTTCACGATACCGCTCTCACTTTGTGCCATAACTCAAGATAATGCTCCGGTAGCTGTCGCGCAGTCAATGGCTCTCAATGCGGTGCAACCCGCAATGCATCATGAGAGGGCCCAAAACTTGCATCCTTTCTTCTCCAAACCGCTCGCCGTCATAGCTTCCGAAGAAACGACCGCAAACGACCCCAATGACAACTCCGGCAACGACTCCGCGCCCAATGTACAGCCAGTAAAGACACACAAGAAGCGTGCACGCAAAAGTGTCGATGTGAAGGAGAAGACCGAGGGCGGTGCTCAGAGTCAAACATCGCTAGAACGATTCACACGACCTTTCGGAAACAAACCCGAATACCCAGCCACGACAAGTGATGCTGTAGGGACAACGCTGGAGGAAGACCTAAACATAGACCGGAAGAAGCGACGGAAAACTACATCGCCGGCTCCTGGGCATGCTCCAACGAGCGCTTTACCCGATCTAAACAGGCAAGAGCAGTTACAGGTTGAAGCGCATAGAGCTGATGAGGGTGTGACTTCAACAATTGAAACCACACAGCCCAAGGAAGAGAGCACGAAAGAGATCCAGGTCGATGATATCACACCCAAGAAGCAGATTAAGGTCACCAAATCTGGCAAACTAGTCTCGAGTCCGCCAAAGTCTACTGTAGAACCCTCGAGCCCTCCCAAAAGGAAGCGCGGACGCAAACCGGCAAAGACACAGTCGTCTCCTACCGTGACCATAATCAGATATGGATCGGATGCCGACAGCAGAAAATCTCTCGGCGAGAAGATTGATGCTATCTTGAGTAGTAAAAGGACAACCTCTAAACGCTCCACAACTACCAAGAAAGGGTCCGTTAAACCACCTCAACCTCCAAAGGCTACGCATCCTTTCTTCGGTGGAAAACCTATATCCAAAGAGGACGACTCGCAGGCAAAACCCTCAGCAGATGCGCGCCCGCTCACGCCACGAAAGACCGGAGTGACCCCTGGAAAACTGCGAGCCGAGGCTCAGAGAGATCGTTCTTCCCCACCAGTACCATCCTTCGGTTCCTTGGGACGTAGCCGGGCTCCGAAGCAAGCAGGACAACATGAGGCCATGTGGCCTACAAAGGAAACTGCCCATGTACGAAATCTAAGCTCTGATTGGGGCTCTGACATGCATGCGAAGCGTGCTCAACTATCTTCACTTCGCCACAAGAAGCTTAAGAATCGTGTGCATGCACTCAGTGACGAAGAAGACATCATATCAAGATTGGCCAAGGATGTCGCTAGCTTGTTGCAGATCCAACGAACAAAAGTCCAGCGGGACTTCAGTCCTCCTGAAGACGTCCGTCTTCCCACACGCTTGCTGACAACTGGTCATGAGATACAACAAAGAGTCCGTGATCAATTGCAAGTCAAGCCATTGCTGTGTCAAGAGCGAACCTCAAACCATGATGCTACGCATCCCGCTGTTGCCTCACTCTTTGCAGACATTGAGCATACCCTTACTCCTTTCGACCAGGGCAGATGCGATGGACAGACTTGGGTGCAGAAATACAGCCCCAAGTGTGCCGCGCATGTGCTCAATACTGGCTCAGATGCAGAGGTGCTGAAAGACTGGCTTCAGAGCCTGACCGTCATGGCAGTCGGCGGCGCACAAACTGCTGCCAGGGTAGATCCTGCTGACGCGAAACGCCCACCTAAGAAGAAGCGCAAGAAAGACTTCGATGACTTCATTGTTTCAGATGACGAAGACGACGGCGAAGATATGATTCCTATTCCGGAGAAGGGAGATGCTATGCATCCCACTTCTTATCGAATACCTCGATGGACCAGGAATAAGAATGTGGTCGTCCTCAGTGGGCCACATGGATGCGGTAAGAGCGCCACGATATACGCCGTTGCGAAAGAGCTTGACTTCGAGGTCTTCGAGATCAATTCAGGCGCACGTCGTTCAGGCAAGGATATCCAGGATAAAGTCGGGGACATGACAGGAAACCATCTCGTGAATCACAAACGTGCGAAAGCGTATCCTCAACACGAACAGCCCACCCCTAGAGACGATGAAGGGGAGCAAGATAATACTGCCGTGCAAGAGGATATAGACAGCGGACGGCAAGGCATTATGACGGCATTCTTTAAGGCTAAACCCACCACGAAAGTGAGCTCAAAAGCAAAGTCGAAAACGGAGGAACGACCGGTACAACCAAAAGCCACAGCCCAGGCAACCTTGACCAATCTCGAATCGCAATCAAAATCGCAGAAGCAATCTTTGATACTCTTTGAGGAGGCTGACGTACTTTTTGAGGAAGACCAACAATTCTGGGTGCAGGTCACAAAGCTCGCGGCACATTCGAAACGACCGATCATTATTACTTGCAGTGAAGAGCGACAGATACCTCTCCAAGACCTGCCACTAGCTGCTGTGCTGAGAGTAGATCAGCCACCTGTAGATCTTGCTACAGACTACTTGCTCGTTCTTGCTGGCAGAGAGGGCCATATCCTTGACCGCCAGGCAGTCAGCTACTTGTACAAAGCTAAGGGCTATGATCTCCGCAGCAGTATCACTGAGCTGAACCTCTGGTGTCAAATGTCGGTCGGTGATAAGAAGGGAGGGTTAGAATGGCTCTATCAGCGATGGCCTCCAGGAAAGGATGTTGATGCTCATGGTAGACTGCTTAGAGTTGCTAGCGAGAGCACCTATCAGCCCGGAATGGGATGGCTGTCTCACAATGTTTTCGAGAGTGGGAGCAACGCTGCTTTCGACAAAGAGGAAGAATTGCTCAATGAGCTATGGGCTGATTGGGGCATCAGTCCAGCTGACTGGGGAAAGTCCTCGTCTTCTGTCCATCTTGGTCGCGATCCAACCACTATGGAGCATGTAGACGCATTCGCAGATGCACTAAGTGCTGCAGATGTGTTCTGTCGCGTCGGTATGCCCTCGTACGAGCTTTACGAAGAACCTGTCGACCCTACCCTACCACCTATCTTCAGCAAGTCGCGCTTGAGTTATACACTCTCTGCGCCTCTCATCCAAGCCGACCACAAATCCGACTTTCTACAGCTCGACACAGCCATCTACTCGCATACACATTTGCTAGCTCATCGCGCGTTCCCAGACTTGGCAAGGTCCTCCTTGTCGCCTGGTCACAGAGTTGAGAAAGAAGACGACTATGCCCAAGGCATTCTCGAGGTCAAAGAGAATCGGGAGCAGGAGAATCAGCTATCACGACCCGACTTTTCTCAGGCCTTTGACGTTATTGCAGCACTGCCAGATCAAACGTTACTTGAGCGAACTTCCTTCAATCTTACCCCGTCTTCTTTCGACCGCACCTTTAGCGTCATCACATTGGACCTAGCTCCTTACGTACGCAGCATTGTGGCACATGAGCAAGTACTCGAGACTCAACGCCTCCGCATGTCGAATCTCCTTAGCGTAGGAGGTACCGGCAAACGAGCAAGGACGACACGAGCAAGTAGAGTGGCATTAGAAGGCGGTGTCCGAGAAACCAAGCGGCGAGACAGGTGGTTCGACTCAGAACTAGACTTCGGATTAGTCATGGCCACTGCTGGACAGGACTGGGCCGGCATGGGTTGGAGAGGTGAGGAAGAAGGCAGCGAATCGGGCAGCATGACGGGTACGCAAGAGAGTCTTGCTGGCAGTCAAGACGTCTCGATGCAGGGCACAGAGGAAGAGAGGAGCATGATGAACACGACTAATTGATAGGACCACGCATTACATTTTACAGCAGCATATCTGGCATCTGAGTCGCACTTTAGCGCAGCATCGTCACCTCTAGCATATACACCTACGAGATGACAAAGTAGAGTCGATAAACAATACATACACGTTCTAGACGCATGACGCTTACCGAGTTGGTGGACTATTACTGCCATCGGATGTCTTCTAGCCTCTCAGCTGGCACATTTCAGGTTTCAGCCACCTGGGCGCCTATGCCAGCTTTTTCAAATCATGCTCCCCCTGGCACAGATGCTAGCTCACGTGCGAAGCAGAATGTCATAGACGATGGGCAAGGCCAGCTCTATCGGTAAGACTCCGAGCAAAGAAGGACTTTGTCCAATTGTAGATACCATGGCTTGAAATCGATCATTTCCAGATTCGTTTCCGTCAACTAGCTACATACACAGTAAAGCAAGGAAAAAGCGTGTATACATGACAAATAATTTCCCCTTCCACTCGACGATCCTGACTTCGCACTCGCTGTCAAAATGCTTTCCACAAACAAAAGAAAAAGTTCAATCGCTGATACATATGCATTCGAACTGATGATAGATGGGTACTAGTATAGATATCTCTGAAATTCAACGCAACGCAAAAAATGCAGCAATCGCCTTTGATATTCCCTACAATCATTCACACTCACAACGCCGCATTCCGCCTCCCCATATCCAGCACCTCGCTCGGCACCGTGCTTCGCGTGCTGAACCTGACTTCCGTGCCTGGGTGCGCTTTGAATATCGGCGCGGTGTCGACTGTGTCATGCCGTTGGTGCTTCGTGCTCTTGCCTTCTTTGTCCTTGCCCTCTGGACATTTGGGCACAGGCGGCATTTCAGGCACGTTGTCATCATCGGAATACGTCGTGCTCTGTGTCATGCGGAATTGTTGCTTCAGGCGCTGTTCCTCGACGCGTGTGGATTGCTGGTTTACCCACGAGTTGATGGTGCGGAAACGTGGTATCGATGAGCGAGACGTCATGAAGCTGTCGCGGCCGAGCGCGGGCGCTGCATTCACCGTGTCCCGTGAGGGGTCGTGTGGTGTTTGTGGCGCGTTGGAGTTGGTCCAGCTGAAGCGGCTGGCCATGGCGCCGCCGAGGCCGGGGCGTTGCGAGATGGAGGGCCGGTTTGAGAGAAATTGCCGGAAGGTGGGTGGCGCAGGAAGCGCGGACAGTTGGCGGGGTGGATCGACGTAGTCAAGAGCTTCTTCTTCGTCTCGCAGAGACCGGGTGTTTTGGGTTGAGTCGCTGCGTCGGGTGCTTTGGATGGGGAGAAGGGGTGAAGATGGCGTAGCGCTGATGTCTCGTCGATGGGAGTTTTGCCGGGCAGGTGCATCGGCAAGGACAAAGCTCTTGCCTGTGGAGTTGTTCCGGTTGAGTTCTGTGGGGTTGAAGCTGTGGAAGTTAGCATATAGGTCGATGATCCTTGATTTCTACACGTACCTGTTACTTTGCGCCAGGGGATGAAGCGGTGTTTGCGTAGAAAGCGAGCCAGATCGAGAACCAGCGGCGGCTGGCCGTGGCGGGTATATGTCTTGCCCAACATACATGTGATCATCAAGGCCTTGTTTCTTGTCCATGTCATACTTCGGAGGTAGTGGCGGAGCGCCTTTGCCTCGCAAAGAAGCTTTGCAATTCCGCATAACATCACGGAACGTCAAACCACGCTTTCGCATGGTGTATAGACCCAAAATAATCATTACAAGGACAATAGTCGCTCCTTCAAAGTGTTAATGATGTGACTCCTTCAAGAACAAGTCCATGTGGCATTACATACCAATCGAACCAGCAGCGATGAGCAGATGCTCAGTGCCTTGAGAAATTCCTCCTTGACGTTCGCCCATGGCAATAGATTCGGAACCAGAATCAGATGATACGCCGGCAGTTGATGCTGGGCCTTTGTTCGCAGGAGCGCGATCTGTGGGTCGAGGCAGAGCCGTGTCAATTGCAAACTGAATACGTCAGTGTTACCGCTCGCGCGTTATTCTTGATCGTTCTTACAGCAGGAGTGGCGGTAGGAGCAGAGCCTGTCAGAGTAAATGGACGCTTCGGGGGTGCGGCACTTCCTTCAAAATCCTCATAGTCGCTGTCATCGTCACTTTCAATCTCGACTTCGGTCGGTGTTGGCATTTGTCGTTTCGCATGGGAGCGTCGGAAGATGCGGTTCGCGATTGGCGTTGGAGGTTCGATACGGATTCCAATGGCCTCCCGTCCACCATCCAAACCATCCCTCTCAACAACCACAGATTTTACACGATCCTCTCCCCCACGGCGCCTTGAAGCAGGCATGGCGTCCAAAAGTCGATCGTGTTCGGTAGGGTGGACCCCTCGCAGTCCTACAGCCGCTCAAATGTTACACCAAAATACATCTGCAAGTCGGCCAGCGAAGTTGATCCCCAAGTCCAGTAAGAGTACGGTCCTAAGCCTGCCAGGACCGTGATGAAGTGCCGTAAAAGAATGTGGAGGTTGAACGGGAAGAAAAAGATATTAGCAACAGCAGCCCGCTGCGGAACGAAGGACAGAAAGAACGAATGTCAGAGACGCAGCAAAAGGCTAGGCGAACGCTCAGGACGAGACAAGTTCATGCGACTGGGAGAGGGGTGGTCCATTTGAGATGCCGCATGAATGACGCTAGTGGTGAGTCGCGACTGGTCCCATGTCAGTTTGAGGTCTAGATACAGGCGTGCGGGAACGAGCAAAGGGGCACAATTAGCATCCATACGGGCACTAGGGTAGCCACAACGAGCAGCTTTGTGCATGTTCACAAGCATAATTCCGCCAGATACGGTAAGACGCTCATCTGATGGAGCAAATGTGGGTTGTCGATCGCGAGAGCCTGTCTTGGAGTTGTCTCAGGGCGCCATGGAGGTGTTTCAGCGTCCGCTTGGCTTAGCCCCAAGTAGCAAGGCAGCCACAGGGGCACATCGTGAGACCGTTGACGACTTTGCGATAACTGGCTTTGCCTGGCATCGAATTTAAGGTTGAGGAATCCAGTACCGTGCAGCCGCACACCCTCAGCGTTCCCCGCAGAACGACCCTTGTGTAGGAAAGGAGATTACGGATATGCCTCCCCGCGGACCCGGACTTCGCTCGTGACGAACAGCAACGCCACACATGAGAGCCCGCTGCTGCGCCTCTGATGGCGCACTCGTCCGGTCGGATCTAACAAAACTCTCGGCAACGCGTCACAGCGGCATCGGAGTTTTCGAAATGCGATAGCAAGATCCAATACCTGTGGACCTCTAGAGGCAAAAGTGTAAGGTGTGTAAGAAGCGCTTGTTGTTTTGCGAGGTGCTTTGGAGGCCAGAATGTGGTGATCTCTGAGGCACGCGAGGCAGTGCGAAGTGTTCAACCTCGAAGACAACCTTGGGAGACGCCAGTTACACCTACACCGCATATGATTAATCCTCGACGAGCAGGTGCGGCCGAACTTGACATCCGCTGCTCACAGCTCGGCAGGGCTGATGATTTTTGGGATGGTGTGGCTTGTGCTTCGCCGTTCGTCAGTCCCTAAGGAGCCGTCGTAGCCGGTCACCTCCGCAGCAGAGGCTCTGTTTGGTTGAGGCTGAGTACAGCTCGAACGTTCGTTGGGCGCTGCGCCCTCCAAGAGGCGGTGGATAGGCTCGGTCATCCACATGGCTGAGCTCGGCCGTGATTGAGTATAAGTAAATCGTTTGCCTGCTGTTAGTGTATTGTGCTGTTCCACAGAGTTCACATTCGTCTTCATCGACATCTTACGTCAACCCCGCCTTCCTCCAGCTCTTACCCCTCCTCAACCTCACTACAAAGCCCAATCATCGGACCTCGTCCTACATCCTCAGACCTACATAATAATCATGTCCGGCCCTTACGATCAGTATAACCAGTACGGCGGCCAACAGCAGTATGGTCAGCAACAGCAGTACGGCCAACAATACCCACCCCAGTCCCACAGCCCATATCCCCCTCAGCAAGGCGGATATGATCAGGGCGGCTACCAGCAGCAGGGCTACCAAGCCCCGCAGCAACAATATGGTGGCGATCAGTCTGGATACAACCAGCAATACGGTACTCCCCAGCATGGAGGGTTCCAGCACGGTCAACAGGTAGCTCCATATGATCAGCAGCAACAGCAAGGGTATGTCGACGCCGGAAACAAACGTATCCGGAAACATTACTGACATCCGACACAGACAATATGGACAGCAGCAAGGCGGCTACCCGGGTGCTCAGCCCTCAAACCAATTCCCCCAGCAAGGCCCATACCAAGGCGATCAATACCCTCAAGGTCAACAGCCACACCCCGGCCAGCCCGGATATGGACCTACCGACCCAAACATGCAAGCTGAGGGAGATCGCGGCTTGATGGGCGCTCTTGGCGGTGGAGCAGCTGGATACTTCGGTGGTAACAAGATGGGCGGCCACGGTCTCATGGGCGCCATCGCAGGCGCATTCCTCGGCCACAAGCTCGAAGACAAAGCCAAGGATCACCACAAGAAGCCCGGTGGTGGCTGGTAATTCTGTTTGATGCTTTTGATTTCTCCTTGTCTTGGGTGGCCAATTTGAAGGCGTTTTGGGACTTGCATAACATGGGTATATGTTCAGCAAACCTCACGGTATTGAGTTCTTAAGATACGACAATCATGACTTCTAAATAATATCCATTTTCACACGTCGTGCTCCCTCGGCTTCCGTTCTAAAACCGCACAGCGCTCACGTCTGCAGCTCCTTACCATATACGGCATGTCATCGACATTCTTTTTCGCTTCGAGCTTACAAATTACCAAACATCACATCCACAAACATTCCAGGTTTCCTCTCTTGGCAAACAACCAGTACAGCTCATCCAGCAGCACCAATGGCTTTGTCCAAAACGCCATGCAACCGACCACGATCCGTGCCGAGAGCTACCAGCCGCCCAAGAAATCGAACCACTGCAACCATCCCAACACCACATGTTCACTACTTCGCCATCGCAAACACACGAGTCCGGATCTCCGACAATCTCATTAGAAACATTTGGCGCCCGCACGGCACGCTCCCATTCGCTAGTCCGCCTCGAAACGCGCTCGGAAATTACTCTAAGCGGACGCTGAAACATGATCCGTTTAACACGAAGCCGCGCGGCGGCGCATCGCAAAACTCAATTCTCGACGCTCAACACATGTACATAACTAATTAGGGACATTTTCGTTTCGTTCATAAACTTGGCTGCGCGGCTTTGATGACGACAGCCTGCCCAAAAATATCGCCGTGCAACTCGTATAGTGCTTTAGCGGCGTGATCGTCACTAAAGCAGGTACCCGTGGTTTGACGAGTGTACGGACCGGAGACGGGTTTCGCGGGAGCGCGGTATGTGTGGTGGTCGGCATGATGCCGCCGTCGGAGTGATCACGGGCTGATGTTTGTGGTTGTTTATGATTGATGTGAGGGCGTTTTGAGGGATTGAGATAGATGGTAAGAGGCGATATGCGCGGTGGGGAAACTTGCTCACGACACTTGAGGACGAGGTAGGTGCTTGCACGTTGTCTTTGGACGGACTGATGCAAAGATCTTGAATGTATTATGTTTATGAGGCGTGTTTGGTGCGCTCATGCGCATGATGCGCGGTGTAGTTCTACTATGCTGGTGGCAGCGCTACAACGTCCCAGATGTTCTTGGACGCGATGGTATGTTGGGTATAGAGTACATGTGCTTCAACAAGCGAGGTAAGATAGATCGACTAACGTCATCAAGCTTGTCACGCTTTATCGTAGCTCAGTGCTGTAGTCCTCCTCATCGATTGCAGCGCACGGAAACGCACACTGTAATTGTCGTTCCTGTTCACAATTAGTCACTACCCAAAGCAAGCATCGTCGAAGAACTTACTCTTGACCCCACACCAGATTCAATAGTAGTGTCCCACCCCCCAGTCTTACAATACGCCTCAAGAGAATTCTCCCTTTCCTCGCTCGAAAACCTCACACCATTATGCTCGCACCTCACTTCATCGCTCTGGTCTTCGCCTCGAATGGTAAGGTTCGTATTATCCAGCAAACCCTCGACAGCGAAGACTTGCCGCTCCGAGATCAATGAGTAGCTGTTGCGGGCCGCGACGGGCCTCAGAGCCGCAATGTCGATGACAATGCCGTTTGCATGATCTTGTAGTTCATTGAGCTGGATGTAATTTGTCTTTGTCGACTTGGTTTGGATCTGCTTGTGCCACAGCGAGAAAGTGCATTTGTTTGCCAACGCCGGGTCCGAAGGCTTGTATGGCGAAAAGCGAAATTGTGGAACAGAAAGGGCGGAAATGGATGTGCTGAGGAGAAAGAAGATGGAATAGAGGACGGCCAGCGCGTTGTGCATGGTGAATATTTGAGATGTGAAGTCGTTGCTGAGAAATGCCAGAACGTTCTCGGAGATAACGAAACGGAAATTCAGAAACGTAAAATGATTCGGCCTGCGGAATTGTTTCTTTCGAAGGTGGCGTTCTTTCACTTCTTTATGATCCCGTAGCCTTGCTGCGCCGTAATACGCGCTGAGCAGGTGTTGGGCGTTGCTATTCTGATGACCCAGCGATGTGGTTGTCGCGCCTCATGCGGGGGTGCGGCGTCTGCGTCGGGTAAAGTGCAGCTGCGGCGGCAACGCCAAATGCTGAGCACAGGATTCGCTGGGTAAACAGGTTTGAATGAGGCGTAGACGCGGGACTTTGTTGAGTTCCTGGGAGGGAAATGCGCAAGATGAGCGAAGAGGTGTCGTTCGGTTCCCGTGCTAGAAGTCCCGCCTGGCTATGTACCTTCCTTGCCTTACTGTGACTACGCCACTCCCTGCCGCTCCCTTGACAAAACCCTTTGATGCGAAATCTTAATTTTCAATTGCTGCCTTGATGGTTTGATAGAGCTGGGAATCATTCTTGTGTATCAGTCGACCTGTTTCGAAGCATGAAATCATGTCTCAAGACCCCACGATGATCAAAACTACATTGGGGCGGAAAGCGACAGGTTGGTGGGGCTGAATATCTAATGGTACATTCGAGCTCTGTGAGCTTGGTCATATCTTGGACGATCATAATGTCGAAGGATCACTTTGAAGAGTCGCTGTCCAAAACCCATTCATCAAGCTAGCAGAATTCACAGGAGTTCCTACGCCTTCAAGAAGCAGTAAAACTAGGTCATCAGCATACAGTCGCGAGTACGCTCACCGGTACCGATTAAGGCATTAGCGTAGACCAGAAGTAATTGATACCTACCTTACCGACGATTAGGCAGCAGTGAACGAACTTTATCTTAAGATCCAAGAGACTCCTATAAGCAGTGGAATTAGCGGATGTGGCTATTCTGTTTTCGTGTTTACGGTAGAATACTTCAACGGCTCCCTGATTTTTTCTTTTCAGCTGCGTCAACACTGGCCCTCCATCTTCATCAATGTCAGCGGTTTCCTACAAGCTGCCATCGCCACCAGAAAGCGTCTTTGCCAAGAAATTCCAGGACCGTGTTCTGGAATCGACAGGAATTGAACTTCCTAAAAGAAGATCAGCTAAGAGCAGAGTGCGGCAACGGAAGCCGCATGATTTCATACATCCGATTGAGAAAGCACATAATCCTCTCTTCGCTTACTTCCAAAAGGAAGCGGAAAGAAAGGAAGACGCCAAATGTGTCTTTCTCTTGTGGGGATCCAGGAATTCTGAAAGTTCTCCAACTTGGGCTGTAGATGTACAGGTCACTGGTATTGAGGATGAAGCCAAAATCTTTCAGAGACTGGCCCAACGATATTCCGCCGAGCAAGGCTTCTTACAAAGATATTTCTCTTTTAGAGAGTACGACAGACTTGAGCCTGTTACCGTATGCTTTCTCTGGGTCTTACTGTACTTCACAATGTTGACATTAAATGCAGTTCCGGTTAATATGGCAAGCCTCCGGAAAATTCTCAGTTTTCATGGAGTCCCTAGATCTGGCTGGATGCCGTGTAGAATGTTTAAGACTGCAAGAAACAGCGCAAACAGAAATCAGTAAGATGGCGGATTTCGACTCAGGTGACCCTTTTCCGGTCTTCTGCTTTCGTGACCAATCCGGGCAGTACGAGCACGACAACGGAGGATGCCCTCTTAACTCTTCTTCAGACCTAATTCACAGAGCATGTCCGTTCGAGTCGTGGGATACTTGTAACGATCAATTGCGCTGGATTGACACCGCAAATCTTATCTCTTGTTACTTCCGCCAACCAGCCAGCGCCTCTGCCCAGCAAATTCTTCACGGCTTTAAGGACCACTGTTTTGTACACTATTATAGGTGTGTTTTCTCGCCAGACGATGGAACAGTAAGACATCAAGTAGTATTAACATTATCAGAAATATTCGACGGCCACCAAATAGTTTTCAACCGCAGAATCGGGATTTAAGTTTAGAAGGCTTGTATTTGAGAACCCGTCTTAACATTAGTAAAGGTATATTTGTGTGTGTAGGGCTGATACTTTTGACGATACTGGGAGGGAAACTTATCTGGAACAGCTGGGAGATAGTGTTTGGCGCGGGAAGCTTTATTGTCGCCATTCCGATGCTGGCCATGACGGCGATCACGTTCTTTGATGCCTAACTCGCATGAGTATATCATTTCGTATTTAAGCACTCGACGCTCGTTGTTGAGTGTGATGACTTAGGGTCCGAAGTACAGTATTGAGATGTAAAATGGGCTGTTCAAATGAGAGGGGTTTCCTAACACCTCTAACAACCATAATCAGCGATTCCCAAACTGCCAGACATTCCTACCCCCAAACCACTCTCTTTGCTCTTCTTGCTCCACCTTCTTCCCGCATTCCCCACACTTCACAACCCTCCCCTCCTCCTGACACCTACACAATTCCTCCTTCTCCGCCTCCTCCACCGGCGACATCATCCTTTCCTCCAGCCACCTCATTAATTCGATGTTTGAACTCCCACACACCTTCGCCACCTTCACGCCCCTTACGCCCAAGAAGAGCTTCAACACTGTCGGATCGCATCCATCAAACATGCTTTGCCACACACGGATTTCTAGAAACTCCGCGCCCGAAAATGCAGCTGTCGCTTGCGCCATCGTGAAGCGCGGGTCGGTGTCGAGGCGGATGGTGAGTTGCCAGCGTCTGATCTTTGCCAATACAGCTGGGTAGAGGACCGGCTTGGCTGAAGAAGTGAGATGTGGTAAGGATGTGAGGAGTGAAGGATGAGCATGGAAGACGTGTGTTGTGTAGAGAAGGTCTGTGGCTTCCTCGTGGATCCTGCGACATGTGGATAGGATGGAGGGATAGAGCTGAGGAGTTTTGGTGCTGGCGGCTTGGTTGGGAGGATGCGCCAGGTCTTTGATGCTAGGGGTGCAGGGGCAGAGGAGGTCGTCGTAGATTTGATTGCGAAGCTCAGCGGGAAGACGGAAGAAGAGAGAATCTTCTTGTGGGTCGATCTTGCCGTTGGCGAAGAGGATGCGCCGTTCCGTAGGTGATATGATGTGGTTTTGTGGTTGAGATTTGGCAGGCGTAATTGGGAGGTCTGATGGATGTGACGAGATGCCTAACGGATGGCCTGCACTCAGGTCGGCAGGTGACTGATGTAATGGTGTATTGAAGTATGCCGCATAGTAGTATGCTGCCATGTTGGTAGATTGTGTTTTTTTTGGCGATGCAGTATATCGTGACTCGAAATCTTCAATGACGAAGCAGAGATCGAGCAGTCCGGGTGTGATGCGTCGGCAATGTGTACTATGTGTACTCGAGCTTGGAATACTAGTCCTTGACCAGTACAGAAGGTATCGCGATATATCGTCCCAGTCGGGTAATGCACGTTATCGGATCGTTGGTGTGTCAATTGATGCTGTATTGTTAATGTTGACCTACGGAGCCTCCTTCACGCTGTTATATAGAAGGAGCAATGAAAACAAGATTGGAGCACAATATCGTCTATGCGTGACTTTGCGCATCGATATCACGTTGTCTCTAATCGTCGTCAGTGATTGGGTCGGGCCGATTCGTGATAACGTGAGGGGACATGTGAAGCAACGCCACATTACTGGGCATATCACACCACATGCTTACGGGTGGACTAGGAACGCGACGAGCGCCATTCGATGTCGTACTCTATGTATCGAACACTCAGATGTTATCCAGAAGAGCCTTGCTACTACAATCATATTCTTTTGTTATGTTCTGGCACCCTTCGCCTTGCACAGTACCTGCCGGTTCCCAAGGCATCGAAATGCGGGGTCGCTCGACAGCTCCCGCTGATCGCAACCCCAGCCCTCTCAGTACATTTTCGTCAATTAGAATCTCCAGAGAGGACCGTCCAGCATCCCATGTGTCTTGCAATTGGTCTGTGTTATGTCCCAACGAAACCGTACTGACCGCTTGATTGCGACGCAGTGGTGTGATCAGGTCACTTTCTCCGAGTATTATCCTGTACAGCTGGAACGCACTACCCGTGCATGCATCTTTGGCAGAGCCTTGAACGCTGCAAACGAGGGTCAACAATGCAATATTGACAGTGAAAACAAGAAAGTGTACTTCATGGGTAGTGTGTTAAGCTGTAACAAAGTACTGGGCATGCTCGGCACATACCGGGTACGTGAAGGAGTCCGTCTATTACATATGGTCGTAGTTTTTTCGAGTATTTGGTACAATACTGCGCTATATGCGTTAATTCCTTCTTCGAATGCCGTGTTTCCACCCATAGCACATGCCTCTCGAACTCCTGTGCTTATCATTCGACATCTTCTGCGGTACCCTTCCCAACTTACACGTATACGTCTGCAGTTCCTGCCCACCATACCATACTCCTAAGCCCCGTCTGCAGCCCTGATAATCTGATTACTTACCCCGATAACCTCTTACACAGCCGCTCCCATGACCCCAACGACAATCACAACTCCGACTCCCCATCCTAGACCCTGCGTTGGCGCAGCGCCCACCACTACCACTTCTGTCTGTCCCAGGTCCCCCGACGCTAGCGTCCCCATCCCAATCTCTCCCTTTCCTGGCCGCGGCGCAGGACTGTTCGATGGGAAATGCAGCGTAATCGTCTTAGGCACCCACGTCCTCGATGTGCTGTTGATCCACGTCTCGACCCACTGAGTAGTAGTGTACTCTGACTCGATGCCCCATGGAAGGGCAGATGTCGTGGAAGCTGAGGGAACGGTGGTGATGGTAGGCGCAGCTGGGTCTGTGGGGAGGGTGTCGAGTGCCTTGGCACCTCGAAGTCTATACGCTCGATCAGTGTGGGGTGCTTTGGACAAGCGCCACTGTGTATGCTCACTCGAGCACATCCAAGCCGATGGTCGATGTTTCAGGTGGAGCATCCGAGTTAGGTGCTGATGCGGGTCGCGCTGATAGTGGAGGTAACGCATTGTTCGCAGGTGCTACGCGCTGGAGTGTGAATCCAGTGACATGAGTGGGAAGCAAGAGTACGAAAGGTGTGTGTTGCCGCATTGCTATGCTCTCGAACAATCGTCGAAGTATGTATCTGGTACAATGGTCTTGCGAACCGAACGTTGAATGGTCGTGAGCTGTCGGGTTCCGGGTGAAGGCGTGGGCCCTCCTGCGTGATATGATACCAGAATCAAAAGAAAAGCAGAGAAGAAGAAGTGCACAGCGTGGACTAAACTTGAGAACTTGTACAGCAATCAAAGGAAGTTGCCAACCACCGCGGGTTCCGCAGTATCACAAAGCGCAACAGCCCTCCTGCCGTAGCCTGTCAAATCAAGCAAGAGTGGTCCATCTACGGGTAGCTACATCTCTTGTGTGATCGTTTGTTCGATTTACTTTTCTACATCCATACTCGTACCTTACAATCCCGCCAACTTGTCGAAGTACCCGTCGACGATTCCGTGGTACGCTTTCGGCATCTCCCCTCTGCCGGAGCTGTTGAGCAAATCTACTTCGACAATGAGAAAGATGTTAGCACTTGTGAGACATTGCGACACGAATGGCGAACACTCAAAAGAGTGGTTCAATAGCTTATATCCTCAATATTGACATGTCGTGATGTAAGGAACCAACTCGTGCGTTTGATGGTCCAAAGATGCAGGAAATACCGAACTCTCATACATCCGCCCACGTACCGATCATGACCGACTCAACACAATCCCAATCCACCATCACATCAACAACCCAACATCAAGGTATGCGTTACGCACACACGTCCCAACCACCCATCCCTTCCTCCATTCCTCAAAGCTCACACAATCCCAGACCTAGCCTCCCTCCCCTCCCCAAGAGGGGATTCAAGCCTCTCTCGTCACACCTACCTAATCCCACTTCTACCTAGCTTTCACGCACTAGAGGAAGCTAACAAAGCTTGTGTCTCGCCACCAACCGGCTGCGGCGCAGCGCGCAGCGTTGGGGCTCCGTATGCAAGTTCGGAGAATTTCTGCGTTGGTTCCGTCACTGCTGGGGAACGACAATAGCTTTGTTTACGTTCTACGTTTTTGCGATATGCACTGTCTCACACTGTTACGGTGCGATTAAGTGGGATTTTGAGCAATGGGCAGTACGGTACGACGAGCTTTGATACGTAGAATCAATAGTCTAGATCTAGTGTTGCCAAGGGTGTGTCTTGTCTGTCTATTCTTCACGGTCCTACCTCGTGTACCGTGTGCATCTATTCCCACAATTGTCAATTGAACATCGTGTTCCCTTCGTGTGTGCAGTACCCACACACCCACTCCCACACGGACGGCAAGACCCATCTCCAGCTCTTCGACAATGACGATCTCAATACGCGAAGTCCTCGAGCTGACTCGGGTCCGTCTCCACTGTAACATCGTGTCGAGATATGTCGTCTCCAGAGCCACCAAAATGTCGTATGTGAGTTTCACGCGAGGAAGCAATAACACACGTAAAGCTATAGCCTATCTGCCATTGCGCGCGTGCTTTGGACAAGGGCATGGGCAGGTTTTTGTTCTCCAGGGATGATGCTCAATCTTAGTCTGTGGGGAAGAACGGAGCGGCTGGGCAGCGTCATGATATTATCGCAATTACCGTATCGGCCGACTCGGCGAAGGTGCGAGCAAGTCATCGTGCCTAGTGAACCAGCCCTGGCAGTGCAATGAGAAGATGCACCTAAAGAACCAGATATGCATATTTGGACTATAGTATAATTATTATGTTTTGAATTCTTTTGCTGGGTATGATATATTCTTCGCACCCGCGGAAGGATTTCTCCGCCAGACTAGACCACGCGTTCAAGCTTGGTCTGTCTCTCTCTCGTCCTCCACCCTTCCATCGCCGATGGGGCAAGTACACACAGACCATTCGCTCTTCAGAATGCCATGCCAGAGGAAAAGGAAAATATGCTGTGCAGGTGCACGTGTGATGATGTTGCAAGATAATAGCTGCTGGATAATGAAGAGAACGAACAAACAAGCCCAGCTTCCATCGACTTGGCGACGAAAGCTCGGTAGTAAGAAACGGGGGTATTTACAAGGAGTAGAAGTTAGACACTGCGCGGCGGGTATGAGGCCGGAAGTGTTGTTTAATGAAAGGTGGTATCCAGAATAGGATCCAGCAGCTGTGGGTGAAGAGCGCAGATGAAGCCCGCTAAAAGTATAATAAACAAGGACAACAAGCCCAGTGGATGTGTGGGATGCAGCTTGATAAATCGCCAGAAAATAACGCCGTCGCCAGGTGTCATGTGCTCGTGAGGTTCGGATCGAAAGGGTTTCGCGCGTATGGTGGGAGTCGATGAGAACGGATTGAGGCAAATGTAGTGATTTGAAAAGTACTCAATTACACGGCATCATGCCGTGGCACTACCATGATAATGACCAGCTGAGCAGGGTAACTAGCAATGGCACAGCGAGAGACAGCGATGGCATCGCGAATCCGTTTGCTGCGCTAACGTATGTAGTCTGTCCAGGCGTCATGTCTTTCTGGTGCGAGAAGAAGTAGGTTTTGGCACCTTCTTTCCCCTTTGAGACGTCTGGAGCAGAACTCTGCGCGGGGATGGCGCAAACCTTGGCGGGATCGTATGTTGGGCATCGTTCCCGGTAGGCGTTTTGCGATCTCTCTGTGTCGGTCGAATTGAAGTAGGCCTTCAAATATGAAATTGTCATGACCGTATCCTGCTTGGGAGGGCCACCTGACCACTTCTCGTCACCATTGCTCCAGTGGTTGAAGAAAATGCTGCCACCCTCGGTTGGGACGTTCTCGGTCATCTCGTGTAGGAACTCGCCATCGACGTAAAAGGTAACGCGCTCTTTGGTCCAATCGAAACGGTACTCGTGGAACATGCCATCCGGGCGGAACGGCAAGTGCTCAACCTCGAATCCAGATGTGCCAGACGCGTCGTAGCCATGGGAAACGGATTCAGGTGTTTGCAAAACAAGATTAACGGCGCCTTGCGACTGATTAAATTGGTGTGAGAGGAATTCCATGTCGATTTCCTGAGAGTTGTTGTGGAACTGCAAATGGTTAGCGCATGTCAGATTGACATAAGCAAGGCCAATCATACGAAGAAGAATGCGCCGCAGGTCCCAGAAGAGTTGGACAGCTTCATGCCTACGCGGAAGCTCCCGAGAAGTGCATCGTTGCGGGTCGTCACGATCTCGGAGCCGCTGACATGGCCATCAATGGGAGCGCTGCGCACCCAGAGCTCCAGTCCTGCATCACCACCGTTCTGCGAATCTCCCTCCCACCCTGAGCTCTTCAATGGATTTGTGACGATGTTGTCAAGCGCAAAGTTCTTGCCAAATGGTCCTCGCGCATCCTTCGACGCGACATCGTAGACCTGTGGCTGCATGCCATGCTTCTTCATATCAAGCGCCTCAGCGGAGGTATGCAGAAAGTCATTTTCGATGAGTTCGGTGAAAACGGCGTGTTCGGCGTCGCTCGTTTTATTAAGAGAGTAGCCACATTCGCATGCGGCGTTGGCTGGGGGTCGCGAAAGGTCAGCTGAAGTATGGCGCAAAGCAGAGCCGCAGCTAAGTTAGACTCACCCAAGCGAGAAACGGCCAGAAGCAGGCAGGGCAGTGCGCCCTTAGTAGCAAAGAACATGGCGACGGGATTATTACAGCGAGTGACTATGGTGAGTGAGGTATGTTTGGCGTTTTAAATTTTTCAAAAGAGTGACAAGAGACGTGGCAGGCGACCCGACAGAGAGCGGTTGAGAGGGAGCAGCATTGGCTATGGCAGTAGCAAAGGGTAGGGGCCTTGGACCTTCTTGGGGGCAGGCTCCTCATGCGCACAGCTATCCACCCATGCCGACGCCCTGACCAGAGCCAGCAATTATCTTCGAGCAATCCGACCACTCATGCGCGGTCCTGCGTAGGGGCCCCTAGCGGCACCGTTTTTCTCCAAGACACCATGTCCCAGAATATGGTCCGTCAGACGCGCCGAAATGGCCCACACGAGCATTTTGTGGGGTCACTAACGATGGCTTTCTGGGCAATCTGAACTGTGCGCCTGTCACAGACGTGCTGCTCTATGCCGTCTGGAGATCGTCGAATTCTCGAAGAGAGGCGGTAGCGAATGCCCATTTGCCCTTTGCCTCCTTGTCAACAAACACATTTCAGTGTTTTCGAGGACGCGCATCAAATGCATCACCCCCTCCTGCACGAAAAGAATGAATGGACATTGGACCGCTGGGAGGTCCATGGCGTCCTGCATTGTTCCACCACATGAGCATCTCGATAATCGCTTGCAGGTAAGGGAGACACCGCGTCCCCAGACTTGGTCTGGATCAGCCACTGCCAATAGGGCGACCAACATTCATGTGCCAGAATAGCATTGTCATCGTCAAAGGATGTTCCTCAAGGAATGACCTAATTCCAAAGGCTTGGGCCCGCGACGCGGCAGAGGCTGAAGGCTCGTCTCTAACCTGCTCTGTCTGGCCGTTGACCCGACATGTCGAGTGTCGCATGCGCCATCCAAACAGCCTTGGAACCCATGGTTGCACAAGCCGCACTACTTGTCAGGTTCCTGTCAGACAAGCCAATCGAAGGGGTTCTCCCTGTGCTGCAACTGGGATAGTCCTGAAACACGCGCAAAAATGCCCGATGTGCAGAGCGAATGACAAGGCTGCCGGCCCTGGCGATCTCGGCAGTCACCCGAGTAGGGAAAGTCACAAGTGCAGGAAGCTGGGCACTCTTATGCTCATGAAATTGCGATGCCTCGTTCGAATATTCATTGCCTGATGCCAACAGTAGACACGAGGGGAAGGAAGAGGCCCAGTCGTAAACGCTTCAGCCCAAGAACCGCGGTTCCACCATGTCAAACTTCGCCAATCCGTGATGCAAAATAGGATGCAACAGCGTACGCCAGCGGATAAATAATTCCCGTCCTCATAATCATAGCTGAACGTGACCTTACGCCAAAAATCATATCGTTGGATAAACATGCGCGTCGTTGGGGGTATCATCACAAGAAACCAGACTCGGAGAGAAGCCTAAAAACGCGAGTCAGCCGCCGAGGATGAAGGAAACAGAAAGTGGGCGTACCTAGCAATCTTCTCGTCTTCTCGCTCACGCGGCTCTACGGACAAACTCATTTCGTACATCTCGTGCACGTCGCCTGCTGATTGCATATTGGTCAAGATGTAGTCTTGGAGCTCTGGCACTGGCTGTAGTGGGTAGGGGACATTCTGGTACTGCTGAATGTCTCGGATCACCTCTGCCGTCTTCGCCCGCTTGGCAAAGTTGATGAGGTTCGTCTTCTTGATGAGGGAAGGTATGCCGTCTTCAATGAAGGTTAGATCAGTCAGATAAACACCTGCCCTTGTTAGTCGTGCCTTGGAAATAATGACATTTGCCGGCCTACCAAAAAATGGGATGCACGGGGGATTCGCCCTGTGCAGGGTGTCACGGTACTCTGCAAAGTTCTTGGTGCTACCCATGAGCTTGCGCATACTCTCTAACACACCCATGGAACGCTGATTGACTGCACTCCATGTTCTGTTTAGGCGATGAATGGGCGCCGTTCCCAAAGCCGAGATGATCGACGTTAAAGTCGAAAAGTTGTTCAATTGGCGGCATTTCTGTATGGCATTAGCCGAGCATATTGCAAGGTTGCACAAAACAACTTACATCAGCCACGTTCACGAAGTGCTTTATGACGATAACTCTCCTTTTGACATCCTGCTGGGTTAGAATCATCTGAGCCACCCAGTTTGTCAATTGGTTGGAGTGCAGAATCAATGCCTTCACATTTGCAGCAGGGTCTGGCTCGCCAGGGGCTAGCTTCTTTTGCCAGGTCTTGTTAAGACATTCGGTTGGTCGGATCTTGCCGTACAATCTCGATTCAATGGTCGTGAGTTGGCGAGCAAATTCTGTAGCATCAATGTCCAAGAACTTGAGCTTCTTCATATGCTTCGGCAAGATCGGCTGCGGTGTCTGCGCGTTCAGGGTTGGCACCAACCGCTTCGTGGGCATGTCCGGACCACGCGATCGTTGCTCGACCGAGGTCATGAGAGGGCCGGCTCCGGGAGTGCTTGTCGTTGCGACATGATCTTTGGCAAAGTTGTACACCCTTTGGATGAGAATCCTGGCCTCTTCGTCATTGCCTTCCATCCAGTAATTGTCAAACCAACTCTTCAGGATGTTGACCACACGGAATCGGATTGGCTTCTGCTTCTTATCCACCCACACTTGGTAGTCTTCTTTGGCTATGCCGTGAGGGGGCTGTATGCTCCACCTCTTCACCAGCATTTCAAAGAGTTCAGACGCTGTAGTGAAGGATCGGTAAGTGAGGAGGAATGTGTTGTTGAACGCAGGATCCAGGCGGTCATGCCGAGTGAGCTGTTCGACCAGGCCCGCGAGAGTGCCACCTCGCAGCTGTGGCGGGACTGCTTTGATATCGTACGAGATTTCGCCTTCATGGTCAAGTCTGAGATATTCAGGTGTTTCTTCTACGACTTGTGTTGTTGGAAGAACCGGGACCTCACCGAAGAAAGCCTTAATTTTATCATTGTTGTTCGATCGTACGGCCTTCGTCATGGTGTCTTCTAGTGAAGTGCCTTCAGTGTACGTCTGGGCTTGTGGTATGTTCTTGAGAAGAGGCCTTTCTGATCCCGAAGGCCCACGAGCGTGAGTGTTTTGCACTTCCGAGTCCGTGTTCCTACGAGGGTCCGTACGAGGCGCAATGTCTGCTAATGGCACGGCGTCGGACAGGTTATGCAGCAGTCCATACTGCTGGGCGATAGTTGCTTCAAGATCACGAGAAACAGACCGAACAGCATTGATGCGATCCTCGAGTGAATCGCCCCGCAATTCTGCCCACTCGTCTCCCAGTGGTGCACCAACTCCTTGACATACGACGACAAGCTCAGAGACCATGTCGTAGGCTTTCTGCTTGTGCACAGCAAACTCGTTGAGCTGTTGTGATTGTAGCGGGGAGGACAATGATGACAAGTTAATCGACTCGACAGTTGAGATCCAAGGTCTGCAGACTTCCAAGACTTTGACTGCGGCATTGCAAACATGATCACTGACTGCCTGATGTCTCTGATGGGTGATGACCTTGTCACGGACGACCAATTGCTCTTCCAACCGTCGCAGACTCGACACAATAAGCCTCTTAATATCCTCCAGTCTCTCTAAGACGCGCGAATCCAGTTTAACGGTGGGTTCTACGAATGACTCGTAGTCGTCCTGATCTATAAACGACATGGAGGCGTTCGCGTTGCGATTATCAATACCGTTGTTGTGCCAGCCTCCACCATTGGCGCTGCCTACAACAAAACCCGGCATCAGACGGGGAATGTCTTCGCCGCGCTGTTGCCTGGCCACCTCGACGAAGCCGTACACGCCGTTCAGGACCCCGTCTGCCTCTTTCAAGCATTTTGAGTATGAGTCGGGAGGCGGGAAGTCGGAGGCTGCAATGTGCGAAGACAAGACCAGCTTGGAGAAGCGCGACATGGTTTCTCGGAAATGGGGGTAGAGGGCCTTGTTGGTGGATATAATCGAAGGATTGCCGGAGTGGTTGTCGGTTGTGCCTGAGCCAGCGGCGAGCAGCAGTCGTAGATGGTCTGAGATGTCCTCGGCGCGCTTGACGAACTCGGAGCGGTTGCTGTTGTTGATGGCCTGCCTGTAGCGTTCGATGGCACGGCGCATGTCTTCGACCATCCTGTTCCACGTCAACGGCACGGGATTGACGTCGTCGTAGAATTTGGGGTAGTTTGCAGAGCTGGGAGTGCCGCTTGCGGGGTTGTGGGCAAAGGAAGTGGCCGTGGTGCCTATGGGAGGCATGGCAGCCGCGGAGAAGCTTGTGCCATTGGTGTCGTAGGATCGCGAGGGGAAGCCTGCGTTCATCGACTCCATTGAGGTTGCGGGCGACACGCCGTCGGATAGCCGCTGTCTTGTGTGCTGTGTAACGCTTGTTAGCCTTCCCTTGGGTCGTGACACGCTGTCTGCTTACCACTGAGCTATAGGAGCCGTGGGCGGCGTGCCCCTCGAACTCAGACGCCGATGTCTCGTCGTCGGTGTCGTCGACGCTGTAGCCCGAGGCGAGCATCTCGGGCGGCTGCCGGGTCGAATCGGGGATATATACATTGACGCGGTCGCGCGGCCCACTCTCGTTGGGCGAGGGCGACTCGAGCGGCAGCTCCATGGTGCTGACGCCCGTGAGGGTGTTGAAGTAGAAGAGGCGGCCGTCGGGCGTGGCCTGGGGGATCCAAAAGGCAGCCTCCTCCTCCTTGTTGGCGCTGCCATTGGCGTGGGGGCCGTTGCGCTCGATGGGCAGGATGGTGTCGTTGCCGCTCAGCGACTCTGTGTCCGAGTTGGTGTAGTCGGTGCCGCCCAGCGACTGCGCATCGTGGTCGTCGTCCGCCTCGCCGTTGCGGTCGTCGTCCAGGTCGTCGCTCGGGCGCTGGACGACGGCGCAGTAGTTGCTGGGGAACCAGCCGCGCACGCCGTTGATGACGCCGTCCCACCAGCCGCTCTCGAGCTGGGTGATGACCTGGATCATGTCGCCCTGGCGGAAGCTCAGGCTCGTGCGGTCGTCGGCATCGTAGTCGTAGAGGGCGCGCACATACATGCCGCCGGGCGACGTCCCAGAGAAGCTGTTCATCGTGTCGTGCAGCCGTGTCGGGGCCCCTCGCAGCCGTCACGTACGTTTGTCTCGTCCGGCTCGTGTCGTCG
The DNA here is from genome assembly GCA_001644525.1 of Phaeosphaeriaceae sp. SRC1lsM3a. NCBI lineage: Eukaryota > Fungi > Ascomycota > Dothideomycetes > Pleosporales > Phaeosphaeriaceae > Phaeosphaeriaceae sp. SRC1lsM3a. The sequence continues at coordinate 621,856 of KV441706.1, forward strand.
CGTCCAGTGCCGTGTCGTCTCGTGCAGTTCAGGAGGGGAGCTTTCTGTCGACAAAGTTGACGCTCGACACTAGAGGTCCCGCCGTCGCCAGGGTGGAGGTGCGGGTGCGATTGGCTGGACACGCCTGGGAGCGCTGACTCGCATGCGCTCGAGGAGCGAATAACAGTCCGCAACAGGCCTCTCTGCTTCGCAGCGCTTTGCTGCCGTCTGCTGTGTGATGTTCGAGCAGAGAGCGTTGAGGCAGATTCTGTGCTGTGGACACAGCATGCACGTCGGTGGGGACAGGGCTGACCTGATGGCTCAGAGTGCTGCTTGCTCGATCACGTGCGCGGTGGGCCACATTATCCTGGCATGAATCCTTCCACTCGTCGTATATGGGGCATAGAGCCTGTATGTATGCGTTGCCCTGCGGCCCTCCACGGCGCCCAGCCCTGGTAGACAGGCATACCTGCAGCCCGTATGTGCAATCTATTCATACCGATGCACAATGAAACGTGTTGGACCGGCCGTTTGCTGCTTCTACATAGCCTTGCGCGCATCTGACTCTTGCACGACAATGCAAACTGAGTGCACTGCGAATGCCATACATCCTCAACAGTCGAATCGCATCAGCTGAAGATGGTGGGGCATCAGCCGGTACGAGCTCCAGCCAGCGATCTAGAGCTTAGTGCTTGACTCGTTTCATCTTCAAAGGCCCGACATGGGACGATGAGCACTGTGCAGCCAGGCATCTTGCCTGTCCACTGAACCTGCCATGTTCCAGGAAGACTCGCGCGAGCAAGCATACCGCGACTTCGAATCTCTGCAAGTCATGGCGACCGTTGAGATCGACCGATCCTCCAGTGCACTCGAGTAATGATAACAACGCGGATTGCAGAGCGACAAACATCTTCACAAGAGCCGACATGCAGAGGACAAAACGGCCTGCCACATGAAGCAAGAAGGGCCGATGGAACACCAGTCGAATTCTCCTAGCGAATCCTCTCATCCTGAAAAGTGCTTGGTGTATCGCGTGGAAGCGGACGAGTATCTTTCCATAGCGTTCTGAATCGTGAAACGTCGGTAGTGCTTGCTCATCCTGAAGCATCCTGCACCAGCACATGGGCTCGGAGCAATTCAACCTAATACACGTGGGAAGCACATCGCACGTGGGTGCGCGTATGTAGTCATGTCCTGCAGATCTGGGGAACACGCTTTACGATCCACGAGTGTGCCTCGAGTGGTGTAATTTCGGCGCTGCCTCTAGGTTCTACCTTGAGACCAAGGCCAAAGGTGATGCGCTCGTCGCCGACCACAACCACGAAACTGCATCATTGGGTGGCCCACGCATCCGCTTCCACAACTTCAATGCCGCTACATACCTGGACTGACTCTGAACGCTGTTGCGACCTTCACCGCCGCGAATGCTCGCTTGTCCGCTCGGACCGCCAAAGATGGCCATAAATGGCCACGGCAACCTTTTGGAAGCGGCTGCGTGCCGTCTCTCCAGCGAACGGGCCACCTTTTGATTCTCATATGAAACCACGGGCCGGTGGCAGACCCGTTCTTCAAGAACATTACGAAATGTTTTCTAGCGCGGGGGTAATCTGATAGTGGTTGTTTTGCTTCCTTTAGATGGAGAGCATGTCATTTTTTTTCTTGGAAGGAGGACTGTTTGTATGCAATCCCAACTGATGCACGCGATGTTTGTGACAGATGAACGGTGAGGCAGAAGAGTTGTCACAGAATGCCATTCCTTTTTACGATTAGCTTGCATGCCACAGAGCCCGGGGGACCGCGACGCGAGACTGAAGCGGGGTCTTACAGCGCATGTTATTGCTGCTGAGCAGGGTACGGCACAGCACTAGATACAGACGACAATCCGGAAGACGATGGAGAAACACGCGAGAGCTAGCTGTCGGCGCATCAGAAACGCGTGCGATAACCTGACCAGTGCAATTAGACACTCAACAATGTCGGCAATCGCCGTACGAAAACACTCCACCAAATACCCAAGCTTATGTAATCTGCAAACATTCAGCACCATCAATGCTTCCTAGGTCCTACTGATACTGATTCTATTCACGTGCTACGTCTTCTCATTAGACTAGTCTATGAGTCTTCTTAATCTACAGATGGGCTCGAAGGGGTGTTCTGAATTCCTCACTGTCCAACATCTTCGAATGCACTTCGACAGTCGGAAACTCACTTGGCGAGGCAACTTCCAACATCATGGGTCGTGGAGGAAGATCAAGGAGCGCTTCTTCTACCAGAGTGAGAACATCACCTGCACAGCCAAACGACAGCGACCAACCAGCTCCTCCCTGCCCGTAGCTGTGGACTATGCGACTCATTGAATCGCCCCCACTCTTGCCTTGAGCGTGCGATCGCAGCTCTCGCTCCACACGAACGTTGCGCTGTCGGAAAGGCCTCAGACCCTGCGCGAACGGGTATACAGGATCCAATTTTGCTTTCTTCAAATCCGGGAGGAATCTCTCGCAGCGAGCTCGCATGCGCTTAATGATGGGAGACTCGAGCGTGAGATCCAACGTGTCCGCATGCGACTCAGCAATGCCCCCGATAAGCAAGATGTTGTCGTTGCGAGGAACGAGAAAGACAATCTCACTAGCATCGTGTACCGCATCCGCTGTAATGGTAAGAGCGTGATCAAGCTTGGGAAAGTCACTGCCATCGTTAATGACACGGATCAAGCCGCCGCGAATGGGATAGCAAGACTTGTCGCCTGCGAGCTCGGTGCCAGCAAGTCCAGTGCAGTTGATGATGACATCTGCGGAGAACTCTGCTCGCAACCCATCCTCTTGATTACACAGATCTCCAGTGATAGTCCGTGTAATCAGCTTCGCGCCCTTTGCCGTAACAAGCTCTTTCAAAAACTTCATACACACATCCGTATCAATGATCGGCGCAAGATGCTCATACGCATCAACAGCTCCATATGCCGGATCGACACGCCGCTCCTTGATAATAGCTGGATCCCGTCGAAAGCCTCGTATCCCCTGCGCCATGATCTCGAGCATCTTGGACATCTGCGCCTGGTCCTGTTCGATCGGGACAGGGAAGAAGAAATCTGCGCCCTTCATACGGACGCCTGAGACTTTGGAAAGCGTCGGCGAAGCTGCCATAGCGTCCCAGATGCGGTATGCTACCATGCACCATCTCTTCGAGTGTTGGAGCGAGATGGCGTCGGTGTGTTGGCCGCAGACGGCGGGCGGGAACTCCCAGAGCGCACCAGCGATTTGGGAGGTTAAGCGCTGAGAGGTGCCGTAGGAGGCCCATTCTTTGGCGAGGATGGTGACGTGGTAGCCTTGATCAAGGAGCGTCCATGCATTTACCAGGCCAGTGACCCCGCCGCCAATGATGAGGATGTGAGGAGAATTGGCGCTGGGGGCTTTGAGAGGTGTTTGGAAGGGAGTGAGGTCTCTCCAGAAGACCAGGCCGTCTTTGTTTGTTGTAGTCCTCATGTCCATGGTTTAAAGAAGTAGTTTAAATGTACTGCGTACTGTTAAAAGAGTACTTCATCCACGAAATATATAGAGAACAAGAGAGGGCTTATGATAGCAAATATGCACTTTGAGACAGTCTATATACGGTTTGTATGTTGTTCGGTGGCTAGAGCTACTTATATAACACCATCTCCTTCATTACCTCCATACGTTTGGTCCCATTCACAGTCTGTGTCACTGAACACCGAGTACAGCAGCGAATGTTTTTAGTAACAAAAATTCAATGTCTCACCTGTGATTCCCTAGGACATGTAGAATTCTAGCCAAAGACGTCGGTGATTCGCATGCATACGTTGGACAAGACCATTCTTTGAGGCAAGATGTGGGCAAGGATGACGATGTAAATCCTATCTGACTCATCGTGTGCTGCCGCCCGGTAGGACAGAGCCTTTTCTTTACTTCAAGATAAGAGCAGCCCTCTGGTCCATTTAGAACACCGCCAATAAGAGGAGTGCTCGTTCCTTCATGGGATTTAGGACCTTGTGTGACATGATCCTCCTTCCTTCACCTCGCGTATGGTGACGATATAAGCTCTAGCCATTAGTGCAGCCGCATGCACAAGCTTCAGGCTTCCCACGTCCTCTGTGTCAATCCTACAATTCTCATTGACGCGTCCAGCAGGATAAGAATGTTCACAGCCACTTGCAAATCGCGATTTGCGCACGAAGTAGGTCAGGAAGCTGTCAGGAAGCTGTCAGGGCAGTCACATTGGATGATGGAGTAGCAAATGTGACACGATCATGCTCTTTGACCCTCGAATTGTTAAGCAGCGTCTCTCTTTTGCTTGCAATGGATGCTCCAACAATCCTATCACTACGCACCTACGCATTCCTTCGTCCTTCTGTCTGTTCCTGCGATCCCGTCGGGCCTATCCAGCAGCCGGCGGTCAGATCCGTCCCCGTAGCACGCATTTCGTCCGACGCTTCTCCGCGAGCAATTTCTCACCCATCAATCGTTCGTACAGGCTGACGGACATGTTCAAGATGAAGTTACACGCGGATGACGCCCCATAGCTTATCTAAGTATCTAGCCTCGGACCTTCCCCTTCGAAGTCTGCCGAACTCCTGAGTTTATTTTCGCGCAAAGCGGCATCTATGCCGATTTCGGCATCGTGCTCGACACAAGTTCGTCACTATGGAAGGTTTAGTAACAGTCATCTCTTGTGATCCTTCGACACTTTTTCCGTCGCAAAGAAGATTAAAAGCCGTGGTGGTCCTGAGATATCCGCGGCTCTTTTGGACGATGCGCGCTGAGTCAATTGTTTGAGCGAGAGAAAATCGCATACATTGTGGCTGATGGCATGCGCAACAACATTTTACTTCATCGAGATCTTTTCGCCACCTTACTATCCTTTACTCTCTGATGGCTAACCCTACCCCTGCCGCGGTGGACGTTGAACACCATACCACGCCAACATTCAACCCATCTGCCAACAACGAGAAGATACTTCCAACCGCTATTGACAACTCAAGTATTCAAACTTCAACTCCTTCTACCACCAACATCATCGACCCGCCCATCCCTCTCCCTCCCGCTCCCAATGGCGGCCTCCAAGCCTGGATGCAAGTCCTCATGGGCCATCTCGTCCTCATCAACGGCTGGGGCTACCTCAGCTCCTTCGGCCTTTTCCAAGCGCACTACACCGAGACTCTCGGTGCCACGCCCTCTGCCATCAGCTGGATAGGCTCCATGCAAATCTTTCTCGTCTACCTGGTTGGGACGTTCTCCGGCCGCGCACTTGACGCAGGCTACTACCACAAGACAATTGCTCTTGGATCGTTACTGCAGATCGTCGCTGTCTTCACGACTTCGGTGTCGACGCAGTACTGGCAGCTGTTCCTCGCGCAGGGGGTGTGTAAGGGCCTGGGAGATGGACTTGTTTTTTGCCCGACTGTCTCGTTGGTTGCGACTTATTTTACGACGAGACGGTCGCTCGCTATGGCTATTACGGCGTCGGGAGGCGCGACTGGGGGTATCATATTCCCGCTCATCGCTCAGCAGATGCTGCCGAAAGTTGGGTTTGGGTGGACTGTCCGGACGATGGCTTTTGTTATTCTCTTCAACACCATCATTATCCTGTGCATTGCACGAGTTCGTTTGCCGCCCCGTAAAACCGGTCCGCTTGTGGAGTGGAGCGCATTTCGCGAGCCGTCGTATATGCTGTTCTGTATCGGCATGTTCTTCAATCTCTGGGCTGTCTATTTCGCGTACTTCTATGTAAGTCTTGTACCAAACACTTCATGTAAGCATGACTGATCCTTGCATAGCTGAGCTCATACGCCAAGCACATCATCGGAGTATCCTCATCAGAGGCTTTAACACTCCTCCTCGTCATGAACGCGCTCGGAGTACCAGGTCGCTTGATATGCGGTCTGACAGCTGACAGACTTCTTGGACCCGTCAACACCTTGATCCCAGTAGCGTTCTTCGCCGGTGTACTCTTCTACTGCTGGGCAGCGGTGAACAACGTCGGCTCTCTGTACGCATTCTGCGTTTTGTATGGCTTCTTTGGCGCAGGTATACAGAGTCTCTTCCCAGCTTCATGTGCAAGCTTGACCACGGATTTGTCCAAGATGGGTGTCAGGACTGGCATGTGCTTCTCTTTCATTTCTATCGCGTGCCTGACTGGACCGCCAATTGCGGGTGCTTTGATACAGCTACACGATGGGCACTATCTGTATGCCCAGCTGTTTGGTGGCTCTGCATTCATAGGGGGCACTTGTACTTTGATAGCAGCTCGCATTGCGAAGACGGGGCTGGACCTCAAAAAGCGTATGTAGTATCACACAGGCATTGGCCGTCAGATGCCGTCTTACTTTCAGCTTTCAAACCATACACCTCGTTCGCCGTGATCGCCAATTCATATCTGTACAATGGCTTTGTCAACCTTAGCTTTTCAAGTATATAGCTCTTTGACATGTCGTTCTTGCTGACTATACGCCATGTAAAGACCTCAACTTATTGAGGTTAACGCCATTACTGGAGAGGTAACTGCGCCCCATTGTAGCAGGCAACTGTTAAGGTTGTGGAGCTAGCGTGGCGCTTATGAATAATTTCGAAAGAACAAAAGAGTGAAGAGCAAGCGGTGTTCGTCTTCAAATTGAGTTTCCACGTTTGGATCGCGTGATTAATCCTGTTGCAAGATGGTTCTGGCGATCCAGGGGATATAGATCTGACATGTGCTCGATGGCAGGCATTCATGTCTGTTACACCTCTGCAGTGTCTATTCGTGAATAGAGAAATAAAGGAACGCGGGGCAAGAGGGGTCTGCGGACAGGCGAAACTAAACGATGAGGGTAAAGCCGAACAAGTGGTGGGCATTATGTCCAGCGATTGCCGCGAACATGGTCAAATACCGATTTGACTTCGAGACGCACATGTGGCGCATTTGGCAATCTCAACATGGTCCAAATCAAAGTTGGTGCTGATATATGTCTGTTGCTGTGTCCGGATCATGACGATTCCATCTGGCTCATGTGAAATATCGATGTCCCGCCTTCGCGACACGTGCGTCCAATTTCGGCTAACGGTATTCCGCGTGGTGCCGGTACCGCGTCCAGCCCATCCCTGCAGACTCACTTCGATTCCCACGTAAACACACGCCACGAAATAGCAAATGTCACCCCTCCTGGTCTGTGTTCATGGCTGAGGATCGGATGTCGCAAGAAAAGGGGCAGCCCGATCTTCTAGAACGCGTGACGAAACGAGGGGCTCGGATTTGATGCTCTGTTGCATACGAGGTTGCGCCCTCGATTCATTTCCAGACGACACGGACGCGCGCACTTGTTCCTGGAAACAGTACCCATTCTTCGGGCTAGGATTCCCGCTCCCCGGACCCACCAAGTCCACTTAGCACTGGTGCACGGCTGCCACGGCTGCGTCAAAATGCTAGTGCATGAGATGGTCTGGATGTGATGCGTGATGGACGAGCTGCTCAGCATTGAGGATTAGAGTTACTCCCGAGATGGGATAGTGTTCGCTGAGTGGATGCTGCCAGCGTAGGTTTGAATTGGGACGATGAATGATAAGCGTGGTGACGGGTGCACATCTCAGTAAATAAGGTGGCTGGGAGGGCGCACGTTGGAACGGTCGGCCAAATAGTGAGGCGGTGAGGACCTGTACGCATTTGATGCGTCTTTCGACTGGCCGAGTGTAGACTACGTCTTCAACGGGGAAAAAGTCGCTTGAGCATTCTTACCGCTCTTTACTCGACCCTGTGCGACGAGGAATTGTTGAAGAAGCCAGCTCCGCTGACAGGATCGACCTTCCTCCAAAAGGCGCACGGTAATAATGATGGTTGGATAGCGAGCAGCCATGTGGCGATCTTGCTCTAGCAGCATCACCCCTTTCCAATTCACGCGGTGAGGGGAGAGTTGAGGGTTGAGAGTTGAGGCTCTGTTGCGACGATGTGATACTCCATGATGTTGTGAGGAGTGTGTGCTTGATATAAGTGACAGGCAAGGCAGGAGCGACGGAGCAACAATAAGAGCAAAACGCCTCTGATATAAAGTTAGCTGACGGCGCGTATTCCAAGGAATGCTGCTGTCATTAGAGGGGTAATAACCATCGGAGAGCAGGGTTGGCTGGGGACTTGAGGCTCAGGGCGGCGGGTGGGCGGTGGTCTGTGCAATAGAGCATTTGAGCTCAGTGCTCACCCCTCGCTCCTGCCCTCCTTTCCCTGGACTGCCCACTTTCAACATTCATCACCACCACGCTGCTCATCCTGCGGGCGCCCACTGATAGCGCCGTCGCATCTCTACATCCTTTCATCATCGGTTCTTCCGGTGTTCTAGCAGCATTCTATCGCGAAATTCGAGGCGGGATGAGAAGTCTCTCGTGTTCACCACCCACGCCCACGACCTTCGCACTTTAACACCACGCGCCTCGACTCAACACCATCGTCAACCATCCAAATGGCGTCGAACGCAAGGCCTGCCGGTGCTAAAGTGCCCGACAAGAAATACAAGTGCCAATTTGTAAGCTCTTTGTCGCTTGCAATGTCGAGAAAGCAGACTGACCGATTTGCAGTGCAATCGCGCATTCAGCAGGAGCGAACATCGCAGCCGTCACGAACGATCTCGTAAGTGCATCTCTATCTTATGCGACGATGGACCGAAGGAGCTCATTGTTTTGAGCGGGGTAGCTCTGATGCGGGACACCGCGTTCGCGACGCGGGCACGGCGGGGTTGAACATCTGGAATGATAGACATTTGCTAACATTGCCCCTCACTCGACAGACACCAAAGAACGGCAAGTCATCTCACAACACGACGATACATCCAAGCTAACGGCATGGCAGACCCTTTAAATGCTTAAAATGTCGGTCGACATTCGTCCGCCGAGATCTGCTCCTCCGACATGATCGTACCGTCCACGCCAAAGATGGTGGTGCTCCTCTTCCCAGCGAGCAGAAACGCCGCACCAACAACAAGACTGCCGACGCCGGGCCCTCGAAGCCTGCTGCGCCTCTCGAACCGACGGCCCTTGGTCACATAGATGACAATGAAGATGACATGGTTGATGCGGACATCGAGGCTGCCGCTATGCTGATGACCGACTTCCATCACCGCGCCATGGCGAGCCAGGAGCCCGAGATGGTTCCCTCCCATGCCGAGCCCGTCATCTCTCCCACCGGCCCTTCCATGATGGAGCCTGTCGTGCCATACACCGCGCCCGGCCAGAACATGCTGCCGCAGATGCCTTGGAGGGACTCGATGGTGCCGCAGCCAGAGCCAAAGTCGCAGCCAGACCCGCACTCAGCCTTCACCAGCGCAAGCGCCTTAAGCTCGCACCCACACCAGCTCCCGCCGCTGATGGAGCGCACAATGTCCGGCAGCGACACCTTGGCGCCCACCTTCCAATCGATGAATGGAGGCAATGGGCTAGGAACTCCCGGCGCTCTGTCGCCTTACCCCTCAATGCTGGGGCCTGTCTCGCCTGTCGACTATCGTAAGTCGCCCGGCCCCAGCCAGGCTTTGACCATGACCAGGGCCCCTCAACTCGAGTCGGAAGAGCAGTGTGTGCGCATCTACGAGAACATTAAGCAGTACGACAGCGAAAACGCGCTCCTCGAGACCTTCCATCTGCCCAGCCTCAACACTCTGAATCGCCTGCTTAAGACGTACTTCGATCTGTTCCACCACCACCTGCCCTTCCTGCATCCTGCGACTTTCAACCCGACCGAGGTGTCTGCGCCCCTTCTGCTTGCAGTCCTATCCATTGGCGCTCTGTACATCTTCGATCAAGACCAAGCCTACATGTTGCACATCGGATCAAAGGTCCTCGTCAACCAGTTCCTCCAGAACAAGGAGAACTTCAGCTCGCGCAAGTGCCCGCTGTGGACCATGCAGAGCACGCTGCTGAACATGATCTTCTCGAGCTGGAGTGGAGATCCGAAGGGCTTGGAATGGGCCTGCTCAATCAAGAGTCTTCTTGCCAACATGGTTGCTGGAAACCGCTACGAACTCAAGATTCGCACAGAAGCCCGTGAAGGTGCGCAACCGAGCCACGAGGAGTGGGTTGTTGACGAGCAATGTCGCCGCACTTATTACGCGGTGTACATTTTCTTCGGTCTTCTGACTTTGACGTACAACCACACGCCAGCCATGGGCTTCAACGAGTTTGATACATTGGAGCTGCCATCTTCCGAGTCACTGTGGACCATGGAGGTTGGGGATGATGAAGCCTTCAGCGAGAATGTGGCTGCATCGAAGATCATCACCTTCCGACAAGCGCACGACAACCTTTTCCAGGGCGAGACTGCTCGCTACAGCGCCTTTGCTACGCGCGTCATGATCAATGCACTGTTCCTTGAGGTCTGGTACCATAAGCGTAGTCCCGAGGCTTTACAGGACGTCGTTACCGAGTACAAGCTACGACTAGCTCTAGAGACCTGGGAGAAGTCCTTGGAACTGTGCGAGCCAGAAACTGTCGTTGTGCAGCTGAGTGCACCTCACAAGGGCCACCCTCTCATCTTCAATGCCATGGCACTCTATCGGAACACTCGTGCTCGCCTTGTCGTTGATCTCAAGTCTATTCAAGAGGCTCTCCGCTACCACGATTCTTACGAAGTTGCCGCGGCTATGACGAATGCCCGCGACAAGGTTCAGCGATCCCAAGAGATGATCAAAGTCATCCAGGAGTGCTTCGACTGCATCGAAGTCGCAGCCGTGCAAGGCATCCGCTGGGTTGCGCGCACCTCGGCTACGAACTGGAGCATCGAGCACCCGCTTACTGGCATGGACTTGATGGTCATCCTCACCCTATGGCTTTATCGTCTGGAACATGACGAAGAGCCTGCTACCGAGGAAGAGCTGGCTATGTACAACAAGCTCCGTAACCTGTTCGACGATGACTCCGTGGATGTCTACGGCGCTAAGCTGAGCTCCACTGTTGCCCGACTGTGGGGCAGCATGATTGACGAAGTCGTTGTTTGGGGGTATGTTGTGTCCTTCCATTCTTGATATTGCGACGTTACTGACATTTCACAGCATTACCAAGCTCATGGGTGAAGCCTTCAAGCTACACTCACAGGCCCTGGTCGGTTACGAGGACGCCATGTCTTCTCGTTCTGGCTCGGCGTCCCCATCAATGGCAGCAGGTGGTGTGCAAGTCCTCGAGATGCAGATGGCGTACTAGTGCCTTCACCACCCTGCAACTCTATGATCTCGCAAAATCCCTCTCCATATGTCGCCAATTTCTTTTCAAGACTGTACATGTTTCTGTCTGATTCGTCATCTCCATGTATCTGGGAGCATGGCTGGAGTTTGATATGCATTATGGCGTACTGGGTCGAGTCTTTCTTATTATTTCCCTTTACTCATGGCGCAACGGGGGCACAGTCCAGTCCAAGCGTACACATCCGAGCTCGGGCTCTTTTTTTTCTTTGCAGCATAATACCTCTTTCCCTTTACCATACCCGCTCGCTGCTTTTGGACTTTTCCTAGAGGCTGGCCCCACACGCGTGCAATTTCTATCTCATTTCTGCTGCGAGTTTGCTGCTGTTCTCGGAGCGCTTAATACCTTCTCTCCTCTACTATTCATCTCCTTTGTACGGACAGGTATGGATTTCGTGCTGCATATACCACAGGGTTTTGATTTGCTGCTACATACGGGAGGGCGAGGGCAGTCGGTATTTAGATTGATGAAGCAGATGCAAAGGGGTTCTCGAGTCTGATATGAAAATGCAAATTATTCCTTACATTTAATCACGAAAACCAGATGATAAATGTGCGGATGCTCTTTAATACATGGTGTTGGTGGGCCCTTAGCATATCAGATGGCGCTAACCAAGGGTGGCCTCTAGCGCCCTGAAATTTCTGGGAAAAGTTCGAACGGAGCTCTCGCGAACAAGCTCCAACGCCCAACCAGACGCAGAACACACTGCAGCTTGCCAACGCATCTGCATAGCTTTCGAATAAGTCGTCCATTCACTCGAAAACACAACTTGCGACCTACACAATCACAATGGCGAAAGACATCAAGAAGGAGAAGAAGGAGAAGCGCGCCGAGGCCGATGGCGTGAAGAAGAGCAAGAAGGATAAGAAGGAGAAGAAGGTCAAGGTCGATGCTGAGATGGTCGATGCGCTCGAAGCCGAGTTGGAGAAGGCGCCCGAAGTCTCGCTCGTTAACGTTGTAGACGGCGAAGACGGTGAGCCGCGCGGCGCACTCGTGCCATTTGCGTTCCCACTTGCGGATGAGCAGAAGGAAGTCAAGAAGATTTTGAAGACTGTTAAGAAGTGTAAGTCTTACCATCCACACCAATTCTCCCGGATTGCGCGCATCGCTCCTCCCATTGCGCAGATTGCTCAAGACACACCGCTAACCTTCCCCCTCCTACAGCCGCAAAATCCAAAACCCTCCGCCGCGGCGTCAAAGAAGTCGTCAAGGCACTGCGCAAATCCACTGCCCCGACCTCCCACGACCCATCCAACCCGCCCGCCATCGTCGTCATCGCTGCAGACATCTCGCCCATGGACGTCATTAGCCACATCCCCGTGCTCTGCGAAGACCACAACGTGCCCTACATCTACATCAAGAGCCGCGCGCAGCTCGGCGAGGCCAGCGCGACCAAGCGTCCCACCAGCGTCGTCATGGTCAGCCGCGATAGGAGCGCGAAGGCGAAGAAGGAGGGCAAGGAGGAGGATGCGGAGGAGTTTACGGAGGCGTATGGAGAGTTGGTTAAGCTTGTGGGCAAGGCGAGCAAGACGGTTAGGAAGTAGGGTGCTGTCGACTCGTGGGTTTTGTGTGTCGATCTGTAAGAGGATGTGTCAAAATCGGATGAAAGGAGTTTCTGGCGTTGTGCGCGACAGCGGCTGATGGCTGGATGTTGCTTGCTTCATTTGTCTTTGTTAGGGGTCTTGGAACGGCCTACGTGCGGTTCGGAACCATGCTATGTACGAATCGATCCTGATAAACACTGAAAGATCACTTGCACATTGCGTGAAAGTTGATGCAATGCACTCACAATTATGGAGCGAGGCGAAGGCGTTCCAAGTACCCATTATATTGTGCTAGAAAGGCACGGCTATTATTATTATAGAAGATCTAACAACATACATCCATACAGCGGCACAGGAACGATGGGTATCGCACGCGCCTATGCCCAATTTTCGAAAGAACAAGCCCAGCTAGATGCAACAGTACAACGCCAGCGCAGTCGCAAATTACAATCGTCAGACAAGACATACAAAAGGAAAGGTAACATGATCGCCTACTACCGCCTGCTGTTCTTGGTGCCGTTACGGCTTGGCCTCTCATCGCGCTGCCTGCGGCTCTCTTGTCGCGGAATGCCCATCTCTTCGTCGTGAGGTCGGCGTCCAGAGTAGGCTTGCTGCGGTGCGCGCACATGATCTGAGTCCGAGTCGAATGTGTTGCGGCGCTCCTCGGCCTCATCGTCAAAGTCAACATAGACGGACGCAGGGCGAGGGCGGCGTTCACGAGGTAGCTTAGCGTCGCGAGCCTTGAGGTCCTCGGGCTTGTACACCGAATCGAGATGCCTTTCGAGAAGACGGACATTCTTGCCATTGCACTTGACGGCGGCGTCGGCAAGATCGCCGATGAAGGGAACCAGACCGACGAGGAAGTCGATGGCTAGGTTGACCATCATCATAAGGAGGACAGAGGAGGGGAGACCGCATTCGACTTTCCTCATGTTGAGAATCAGGTTGAATGCGAGTAGGGCATCCGCGGCATCTCCAATAGCTGGGACCAGGCCAATGACTGCAGACCAACCAAAGCGAATTCCAGCAAAGGTAAAGAGTGCGTAGTCGAGGCGGTAGGCGGTCTTGCGGGCTTTGGCGAGGATGTTGGCCTCTTGTGATGGAATGTAGGCAGGGATGTCCTTTTTGACCTTCTTCATCTTCCCGGGCTTCTTAGGGTGTGGAATTTCCTCATAGTATGGGTCCTGTGAATGTCAGCTTTGGTCACGTGAATACCGAGAATACTTTGGGAATGATACTTACATATGCTCCGGACACCTCCTTTGATTTGTATTTGTTCAACTCGCTGTTCAACACCTTCTTCATCGCATACTTGGCGACGAGTTGCGTCATGATGGCGGTGTTGGTGTATTGACGATAAAGGGGTATATGATGTGGGCGACGTAGGAATAACTCTGAGTATGCTCGTAATTGCGACCTTGAAGCCGGCCTTATATGGACGTCTGCTTCAACAGGGCGACAAAAGAGCTGGTGTCGTGCGGCTGTCTCAAAGGGATTGTGTTGTCTGGTTGGCTGGCGCTTGTCGTCTCTGAAACCTGGGCGCGTCGCTGCCTATGTATAGCGACGAGTGCGATTGCGACAAACAAACAGCGGAGCTGTGATGGGCAAGAAGGTGAATGAACGAGAACGAAGCGAAAGGTCTGCGCCAGCGTTTTTAATGCTTTGCGGTGTGCTGCCCAGATGGGTCGTCATATCAAGGCACGGCGGGTGTGACGTCTATGAGACATTAGCTTGTGCTAACGCGCCACCGCTAAAGTGCTGCGCCACATCGCGTCTCTCCCAACTCACCCAAGAGGTCAGAGGACCACCAAACAAACTGCCGCAAACCTCGGCTCGCCCAACATTATTCCACATTCTTTGCGGCTATGCGCGCCGACCTCACCACCACCGTAATCTAGAACGTTCGCTATACAACATCCACGCAGCAGCTGCGCGACTCTGCAAGCTCCCCGCCTCGCCTCGACCGCGGCATGCCCAACACGAGGACACTCAACTACTATGACTACCATGACAAAGATGACGCTAGTTGACTGGCTCGACGACCTATGTGTGCGCTTCATAGTCAACCTCCCGAATGAAGAGCTGCAGTCGGTGGAGCGAATATGCTTCCAGATCGAAGAAGCGCAATGGTTCTACGAAGACTTCATCCGCCCGCTCGACCCCAACAATCTGCCGTCGATGCACCTGCGCAAGTTCTCGCAACTCATGTTCCAGCACTGCCCGCTGTTCTCCGCATACTCAGAAGAGCTCCACCAGCAGGCATATGAGAACTTCCTCGCCTACAAGACACGCGTCCCCGTCCGCGGCGCAATCATGCTGAACCAGGACATGACACACGCGGTATTGGTCAAAGGATGGAAGAAGGGCGCAAAGTGGAGTTTCCCGCGAGGAAAGATTAACAAGGAGGAGACAGACCTGGACTGCGCCGTGCGAGAGGTCTGGGAGGAGACTGGCTACGATCTGCGAGCGGCCAACCTAGTGTTGTCGGAAGAGAAGATGAAGCACATCACCGTCACAATGCGCGAACAGAGCATGATGCTGTACGTGTTTCGCGGCGTGCCCATGGACACATATTTCGAGCCGCGGACACGGAAGGAAATCTCCAAGATCGACTGGTACAAGTTGACCGACCTCCCGACCCTGCGACGAAAAAATCAAGCACAACAACCACAAGGCGCTGGGCAGGATATGATCAAGGAAAGCAGTTTCTACATGGTTGCGCCGTTTCTCGGGCCGCTGCGGCACTGGATCAAGCAGCAGCACAAGCTCGATCGCCAACAGGCACGCAGCAGCGCCCACCTCGCGCCAGCAGCCGGTATGCTTGTTACGGACGAGGAAGAAGACGCCCAAGTCGAGATACACGCAACAACCGCAACTGGTATTGATACCAACTCGGCGGTACAGCCAGATGCCAATTTCGCGGATCTGGTTGCGCAACTAGGTCGTGGACATCGCCCAAGCGACACTCTGCCGGAATTATCGATGCGGTCGAATGCAGAACTGCCTATGGACCCTGCAGCGGAGCTTAAGCGCTTGCTCAGTGTAGGCATGGGATTCCAGTCACCGCCGGTTGAAGCGCCCGATATGCCAACTCCTACCCAACAGACGCAGGCAAACTCATTGCTGGCTTTGTTTCAGCAAGGGAACAACAAGCCTGGAAACCCCCAGGTTGCTATGCCCAAGACACCATTCGACCAAGTCATGTCCCCACCAATACAACCAGATAGCCCACACGGGCAGCATCATCCTCGACCACCACAGTTCAACAACATGGCTCCTCCACCACCGTTTCCATACCCTCCGCACCAGCATCAGGGTATAACATTCAATGGATCCCAGCCGCAGTTCAACAATGGCATGCATGGGCAGATTCCGCACCAATTCATGAATCAGCCACCTCCACAGAACAGGGCCATGTTCCAATCACCCCAGCAAATGCCAGATCCACAAGGTCCGCCGCCATTCCGTCCGAGTAACGATAATCAACCATACCCGTCTGCACAATCACAGCCGTTTGGCTCGCACGGTCCTGGCCCCGTCGTACCTCCTGCTTCGAAACTGCCTGCGCCAAAGCTCAACGCACATACACTGGGGCTCCTGAACTCCTTCAGAATAAGCGACCAACGGGGTCCGGAGCCAGGATCGTCTCAGGCCACCATTCATGCTCAGAGTCCACAATTGGCACACGAGGTGCAACAAGAGTCTGCTCCACGTCATACGCCTAACGAACTCTCCTCACCCCAGTTCCAATCGCCTCCCATCAATATCCAGCCTGCACAGCCGAAGCCCAGGTCTGCGCATCAAGACTCCTTGTTGACGCTCTTCAGGAGCACTCCCCCAATCTCCTCACCTGAGCCTGCCGAGCCTGCTGAGTTATCCGCCCTTCCTACCACTCCAGGATACGTATCTGCACAGCTCGCGCACAAGACAGCTAAAGCACCAAATGTCAGTCTGTTGGACATGTTTGGCAACCAGCCAAAGCCAGCAGGCATTACATCTGCCACTGTACGTGGACCAGTTAATGCGCCAGATTTCGACACAATGAAAAAGCACACCCTACACGCTAGTGGTAGCTCTCGTGGACCTTCGCCAGCAACTTTCGTGCCGCAGCAGATTTTGAAGCGCGAGCAATCTGTTCCCCGGAGCCCATCTGATATCAAGATTGGTGGCCGTAACGGCATATCGCCAAACAACGCGGAGGGGTCCGGTACGCCGCAAACGGCATTCAAACCTCAGATATTGAAACGGCCTCAGCAAAATGCGTCAACAGCTCGGTCACCAGCACCTGGCCCAGCACCAGCACCCACAGCTCATACTAAGAACCTTCTGGACATGTTCAAGGGACCTTCCCCGCAGCCTGCTGCCGCACAGCCCGCAATTTCTACGGCCAAGTCTCCTGTTCCCTTTGCCGCAATGCAACAGTCTACGGACCGTCGTGACTCCGCGCCCTCCGACCAAAAGAACGCCTTGCTTGCTCTTTTCAACAAACCATCTCCGAAGCCAGAAGGACCACGAGTACCCGCGCCGCTCCGACAAGCACATAGTCCGGTTCCAGCGGGGCGAAGTCCTTTGCCACCCACCCCCAAGACCGCCATGTCTGGCTTGATCAGTCCGGTGAGCCCGCTTCCAGAGAAAGGAAGCCAAGCTGCCAGTCCCTCAGACATGGCGTCTCGCAGCAGGATCTCAAGTATTGGTGACTCAGCTCCACCGAGCATTGTCATCCCGCCGACGTCGCATCCATCCACACGTGGACAGAGTGTTGAGAACATGCAAAGTGTAGGCAATGCTGGAGGTCTAGGAGCGCAAAGCAGATCAGGTACGGACGGGAAGAGTCCTGTAGACAAGACGTTCTTACTAGGGTTCCTGGAAGATGTTGCCAGGCGCGGGCGTTGAGGACATAGATGCATTGCTTGGAGTTATCGGTTGGATGGTCACACCCGGGGCACGGTTGATGTTGGTAAATGCTCACTTCATACTTTCTGACCAGTATCACGATACCACTCTCCGTTTGTATGATCAGGTAGCAAATGATTCGATGAGAACATTACTGATGACACTATCGCGTGAGTCGCTCTCTCCCGTTTGCTCATGGTGCCCGTGCCCTTTTCCACATGCTCTCATTTTCACTGCTTCGCAGCGTATAATTGAAATATTTCCGACTGTATTTTGGCTCTCCTTCCTTCTTCCCTACTTCAACCTCGATCACTTTCCAGCCCGACTGCTCGAGAGTCTCGCAACCCCCGATCGTCACCTCCATGTTACATCACCCGCTTGCAGCTCGCACCATGAGGGCGTTTGCACTTCTGTTGCTCATCTTTGCAGCGGTGGCAGCCGCATTTCCTGCCCCGCTTCCCGATGGTCCGCTTGAGGTCCCGTCGCACTCGATCAAAGGAGCTCTTAATGAAGGTTCGTTCGAGTTCAAGTGGTCCACTCTGGAGTACTGTGGCGATGACGGCTCTCTTCGCGCTCATGGCAAATGGTCTGTCACTGGCTTTAGCCATGATTATGATATAGACGACCGGACAATTGCCTCCATCCAAGTGTCTGGAGAAAATCTTTACATGACCTATAACTTCGACACGGCCAGTAAGTAACAGGATGCGCTGATAGACAGAAGCTCACGTTAGGAATCAGTCACGCACTTCAAGTATGGCGATTGCGAGTTCGGCGACAAGTCTCCACAGTGTGGCATATGTCGCCGCGACGACGCGTGGAATCAACACAGGCCCGTTTGTTCGTCTACCGAGAAGAACCCTCGAGTAAGTTCCAAATATACTCAAGGCACCGTACGCATGTTGACACCGGGATACAGTATCGAGCATGGACTTGCAACATGGAGGTTCATATACGCGAGGCCAGAGCAAACTCCGTTGAGGCCCTGTTTCCAGAATCGACCGCTGGAACTCAGAAGAATTCGTTTGCCTTTACATGGTTCACCGAGGAGTACTGTGGTGACGACGGCTCTCTACGCGCTCGTGGAAAATGGTCTACCAATGGCTTCTCTTGGGATTTTGAAATCGATGACGACCGCTCTATCTGGATTGAGGTGCTCGACAAGCCTCTACATATGACCTATAGCTTCGACAAGTACGGTATGTGAAAGTATACACTTGAAACCAGAAGCCCACGTTACTAATTAGAACCTAATTATCAGCCACCGACTTCGAGTATGGCGACTGTAAGTGGGGCGAGCTATCCTCGTCTTGTGGGATGTGCAATCTAGCCAAGTGGAATGGCATCAAACCTGATTGTTCATCCAACGACAAGAAGAAGAACACTAGGGTAAGTTCAGAGCTAATGGACGTACCGTATGTGCACTGACATAGTCAGACTCGAACGGATAATTGCTACTTGATGGTAGATGGACCTGTTCCTCCCGAGCTCAAGAAACACGCCAACTCAGATGTACCCCGAGAGCCGGTCGAACCGAGCAAGGGGGACAACGCAATGGTCTTGTTTGACACCGACCTCGCATCCACGGCTGAAAACAAGGATGAATTCGATTTTACGTGGTCTACTCATGAGTACTGTGCCAACGGGCACCTACGCGTCGTCGCCATGTTCTCAGCCCCAGGACTCCGCCTTGATGGAATTAGGATCGATAGTACTACCTCATACATGGTCAAGGTGCACGGCACCTGGCTCATGATGACCTACAACTTCGAGAATTTCTGTAAGTGGTAAGTTTCACCAGGTGACAGGGTAAAAGCTGACTGGGACGACACTAGACACTGAATACCACTACGGTGACGACTGCAAATGGGGTCCGCTGTCCTCATCTTGTGGCACATGCAACCTGAAAGGCTGGGAGGGCAACAAGCTCGATTGTTCAACTACTCACAACACTATGAACACTCGCGTGAGTCTTAAGCCTCTATGAGACGTGGTATATATGCTGATTTCAAATCTAGTATCGGTCGGACGACTGCCATCTGCTAATACATAAGCACAAGGTCGGCAAGCTCGCTCAGGTAGAAGCCACGGGACAAAACTCGAACAACCTAGCTGCACGAGAAGTCGTTTCTGGATCGCACGTCCCGGACGCGGTCACCATTCTAAGAGACGGTGGTATCCCTGGCTACATGAGTTTCAGCCTCAGCGTGAAGGAATACTGTAAAGCAGCAGCCCCAGGAACCCCTCTCATGGCCAAAGCCTACTTCATGGTCGCCGACTCGGACACTCCAGGAATGGACATGGATTTCGACGATGGCCATGTGTCTTATTCTGTCAATCTCGGATATCCCAACATCAATCTCATTGTCGGTCCTTGTAAGTACTGCTCAATAGCATCATGATGGAAACGCGCTGACAGCCTCTTTTATCAAGATGACTATGGCACGAGCGTAGTAGGCCTGCACTACGGTGGATGCCATTGGGATCAGGACAATATTGGTGTCGGCCAATGTGGCTTCTGCCAATCCAGCGCTTGGTCATCAGGCGACCTCAACTGCGCTATGAACGCAGCAGAGGCAAGGGTATGCATCCCAAAAATATCGACTGACAGACGCCGTGCTAACTTATACAGGTTCATCAACTCGAGTGCCAGGTCCTTACGGAATGGCAGAAGCTGAAGTTAGCATCACAACCCAAGCTTGTCGTTCGTAACAATACCACACTTACTGTGGACAGCTCCAAGCACACCACCAACGATACCGTGGAAGATCTGAAGGCCACACGCACTCTGGTCCCCGAAGTCATCGCCACGCAGACTGCGTTGAACAGCAAGACAACCATCCTTGCGTTCAACTTCCTTTTGACGGAGTACTGCCATGAAGGCAAGATGGTAGCTTGCGGTCGCTACCAGAACGGCAACTTTGTAAAGGACATGGATCTTTTCCCTGGCCTAGTAAATAAGCTGGACCACCTCGTTCAACCCTTTCCTCCTTTGGAAATTGGTGACTATAAGTATGACACACGTCATCTACGTTTTGCCTACAACGGGACTTGCGAATGGTTTGACGATCAGACTTGGAAGCAGTGTGGCGAGTGTCGGGCTGCGCTGTGGTCTCGTCCTGAGTTGAACTGTGGCGCTTCAAGTTCGGACGCTTCAGGTTCCCGGGTAAGTTTCTGCAGTCCTGCCTTTCAAGAGCTTACTGACAAGTAATAGAACAAAAACATGGATTGCTCCCTTATATTAGGCTCGACCCAAGTCGTAAAGTGATGACTGAAGACGAAGTTTCCATCTGTTGATGGAGGCGCAGATAACTTTTAGTCATAATTGGGCTTTAGGCGTCTTTGTCCCATAATTACTGGTCGTGATGAAATTTCGACCTCTCACAGCCTTGGAGCACAGCATGATGACTGTATTCTGATTTCACGAAGTAATTAACATGACTTCTCCAAAATTTCCGCTATTGGCCTGTGTGATGATGTTCTTCGGAGGAATGGTGATCGTAACACGAGTCCGAGCTTAGGTAGCAGCTATGACGAAACAGTGATTCGCGAATTATCCACGCTCGATGATTCCAGCAGAATTGTATTATAAGAATCAGCCGCGTACGTGACACTCATTCGCTGCTGTGCTGCACGTAAGATCGACGAAGTCGTTAGCACCGGATGACCGCGCTAGCTCTCATTACAGGAAAGCTAAATCGCCGGACCTAGGATGACTCGGTCTACAATATAAACTTTCCGTTCATAGCCATGTTCCCTTCTTTTCCTTTCCACGAAGGACTGCGTCGCATACACCATGTCAAGACACGAGATCTCCACCGCAAGGCCCCAGAAACGTACAATCCAACAGCTTCCTATCCCCGAACGTACCGGACACGATGCGATCGTCAACTCGACATATTTAGATGACATTGAGAGTGCGATAGAACGATGGAAATGTCAGCGCGTTTTTCTCGTGCATAGTAAAGCCTTGGACGAAGCGACAGATGTGGTCAAGAACCTGAAGGAGCGACTCGGAACACTTCTCGTCGGGTCCAAATCCGGAAGCGGTGCTCATTCACCATATCCAGATGTTTTGGAAATTGCCGAATCCCTAGAAGAGAAGGACATACATTGCTTGATTAGCATAGGAAGCAGCAGCTACTCCGACGCCAGCAAGATCGCACGCTTAATGCAGTCCAATCTCGGCCGCAGCAACCTTACCATTGAAAAGATGGAGGCACTCGTCAACCAGAAGAAAGGAAATGCTGAGAATCTCAAGGATCCTACGTGCTGTCTCATTCTGGTTCCGACAAGTTTGAGCGCGAGTGAGTGGAACAACACGTCATCTGCGACAAACCCGCAGACACACAAGAAACAACACTTTACCAGCCCTGGCGCCGCACCGGACTTGATCCTGCTCGATCCGGAGGTCGCAGCTACTTCTCCGCGCAAGCTGTGGCTTTCGTCTGGCATGCGTGCTGTCGACCACTGCGTTGAAACAATGGTGAATGAAAAGTGCACGAAAGAGGTTTTCTCGCATATGCAAGGCGCGCTCGACACGCTGCTGAAGGGCTTGAAAGAATATAAGGACGGTGAAGCTAGTCATGATCGCGATGAGCTTCTCGATGGTATCAGCACGTGCCAGCTTGGTAGCCGCGATGCCATGATGGGTTTTCTGCTTTGGAAGACTCCCATGGGCCTGTCTCACGCTATTGGTCATCAACTAGGTAGCGTGTGCGGTGTCATGCATGGTGTTACGACTTGTATTATGTTGGCACCTGTATTGCGGTACTTTTACGAGAAGCGGAAAGAGGCGCAGGGTGATGTGTTAAATGTGTGGAATAAGGCATTGGGATGGGAGGAAGCGAGGTTGGCGGATGCCGTGAATCGATTTGTAAAGATGCTGGAGCTACCAAGTACATTGGAGGAGGTTGGAGTGGAAAATGAAGAAGATCTGGACAGAATAGCCAAACATACTTTGACAGATATCCTGGGGGCGGGTGAAGGGGTAGGAAAGGAGGATGTGAGGAAGATACTAGAGATGGCAAGGAATTGAAGGAAGACAATTCATGAACGCGCATCTTGGTACATAACCTTGGAACCGTTCTCTCTATGCCTCATCCTTTTGCAAGTACTTATAAACGAAAACAAAGCTTTATACTAGGGGCCTTCATACAGTTCTCCGAAATCCGAAATGTCCGAGTTACCTCCCTGTTTCGCCGCGTCATGTCCGTCAATCAGAAGAAGGGCAGCTGTGGCGCTCAGTCAGCCTCAGTAACACAACCCAACAATATCATCTTTAGTATGAATCCACAAGATTGTGTGGCTGGAGACTACTCATTCTCGAATAAGCGGCTTAGCAACCAAGCTTCTACGTTCTCAATCCTGCAATGACGTATTGTGAAGCTCAATCATTGGGCTATCATGTGGTCCCTGCGTGGATCGCGCGAGTGTACACGCAACGTTGGCATGGTCGCGGGTCGTGGGTTGAGGATTGAGTATCGTGTTATCGAAAAATGACGCGCTGAATACATGTTCATAGCGGATGAGTTGCTGAGGTACTCTTCACGGGGACCACAAGAGGTTTTGCATTTAAGTAGCGTGACATCCCACTTCACAAAGACAGACAATCCATTGTGATACCAGCTCATATAAAATAGTTCAATATGGTTTCAGTATGTGAACAGACAATCCATCTGTCTTCTTGACTGATCATGAAAACCTTAGAAGAATACTGACGCGCCTGTCTATACTCTCGCCGAAGGTAATCAGCGCAGTCTCTGTCTACCAAGTCAAAACTGAACACATGTTTTAGGGCGACCGGTCCAAGATCCGACAGCTCAAACTGTCCTTCGCGGTTCTCCACTTCGAGGTGGAGGCCTCGCTCTCCTCTCCGATACACAACTCATCGAGACACTTGCACATTTCCCACGCGAAAGGATACCTGAGAGGTAGATCCACATGAGTGCTATTATTCACGCTATCCCTAACATAAGATCTCAGAGTTGTACACGCCAAAGCTGCAGGCGCCTGGGGAGAATTCGAAGTCACTCATGACATTACAGAGTTTTGTTCGGCCAATATTTTCAGCGAGATAGGCAAAAAGACGCCAGTGCTTGCTCGTATCTCTACAGTCGCTGGATCAAGAGGATCATCGGATACAGTCCGTGACGTTCGCGGATGGGCTTTGAAGTTCTTCACTGATGAAGGGAACTGGGATGTCGTCGGCAACGATCTTCCTGTCTTCTTCATCCGGGATCCCGTCAAGTTCCCTTCCTTGAACCGTTCTCATCAAGCTCATCCCCAGACACATGTGCCTGACGCAACAATGTTCTGGGACTATCACAACAATAATCAGGAAGGTATGCTGAGCTTTACTCTCAATTTTAGTGCGCGTTAATCATCCTGACCTTTCCAGGAATGCATGCTCTCATGCAATTGTTCGGCAATCGTGGTGTGCCAGAATCACTGCGACACGTTAATGGTTATGGTGTGCACACTTTCAAGTTCGGCAAACCGGAAGACGGTACATTCAAATACGTCAAGATTCATTTCCGACCAGATGCTGGAAATGTTACCATGAAAGCGGAGGATGCACTCCGCCTAGCAGGAGAAGAGCCAGACTACCATGTCAAAGACCTCTTCAATGCTATCGAGAAGGGCGACTACCCCACCTGGACCATGTGCCTACAAGTCATGGACCCCAAAGAAGCCGAGACATACCACTGGAACATCTTCGATGCCACCAGAATCTGGCCACACAAAGACTTCCCATTGATTCCTGTTGGTAAGCTCACTCTCAACCGCAATCCAGCAAACTACCACCAAGACATTGAGCAAGCTGCCTTCTCGCCAAGCACAATGGTGCCGGGGATTGGACCATCTGCAGATATTATGCTTCAGGCCCGCATGTTCAGCTACCCCGATGCCGCTCGCTACCGCGTTGGGCCAAACTACCAACAATTGCCGTGCAACAGAGCAAAGCATGTCTACAGTCCATACCAGCGCGATGGCCTAATGCGTCTCGATGGTAACTATGGCGCTGACCCAAACTATGTTCGTTCCTCATTCCGAAAAGTCGTGTTCGGGCCCCTGGATGTTGCACACGACAAGTGGGTCGGTGAAGTGAGCTCTTACACATCCGAAGTCACGGATGAAGATTTCGAGCAGCCGCGCGATCTGTGGAAGCTATTTAAGCAGTGGGGCGATGATGAGATCTTCATTCAGAACTTGAGTGGGCATCTGAAGAAGGCACTGCCGCAAGTGCAGAAGGAGACGATAAGTAAGTTAATTCCATTGTGAAGGGGGTATTGGCTGACGATCAATCAGAAATGTTTGCAAAGGTTAACGGCGAGATCGGCGAGAGACTTGAGAAGGCGCTAGGTGACTCTTTGAGCATGAAAGATGTAGATCATATTAGTGGGCCTTATGGATTGCAGCAAACTCTCGGAGGTGGCTATTAGAGGACAATTTTGATCATATTTAATGTGTATATTAGCTTCAACAATATAATGTTTGCCGTACCACAATCCTGTCTCATCAATCTATCATGACATACCTAAGGCGTACAGCTAGAATGTGTAGGAGAGATGGAGGAATCGAGACGGTGGGGATACCTAAAGCACTAGCGCTTACCATCCAGGTTAGCCTGCGTCAACAACGCCGACTTCCTACACCTCCACCACGATCACTCGCACTTACACTCTACAGCATGTCAAATGACCAAGCGCCTTTCCCGGCAGCCTGGGCATTGTCCCGCATGGTCGATGTTCCAGCAAGAGTTTATGGCCAGATCTATACGCAAGAAGAGCAAAACGTCCACCAACACCGTGCCTGGATGGAAATGAAGGTTTCAAGCGATCTCCACATAGCCAACATCCAATTCCTTCTTGATCAAGCTGGCTATAACGCTATTCCTATAATATATCGTCGATTGCTACACCACACCAGCATCATCTCAACAACAGTCTCAGATCTAGCGCGAGCGACAGCGCGCCTTGGACTCTCGATGTGGGCTGAAGTCGCACGATTACTTGTCGACTACAGCGTTAGCATATTTAGCTCAGAGCATCTTGAGATCGACAAGTTCTTGATAGGCCAAAGAGAGAGCCTTTACGGGATCCTGGACGATGCGCTGCTTCGCCTTTGCTTGGACCAGTGGGAAGTCGACGCAAAGCGTGCACGGTGGGACAAGGCTGTCGAGCCAATAAACATCGCTCTGAGTCTTGCAATGGAGAAGCAACAAGGTTGGCTCGATGGCTACCTGCGGGAAATGGAGAAGTTTCACTATCATCCACATGAACCGCCGAGGCGCCTGGCTGTTGGGTACTTCAAAGATTCACAGAAATTCTTGCATGAAAGTGCGAGAGTGTTTGAGATAGAGAGAACGGTACGGTTATCTCGGATAGGTGAGTGGCTGATCTGATTAATGGTACTGAGACGCTGCTAATTGGGTACTTTCTGGTGCGTAGGAAGGCTGCCAGTGGAGTTGGCGGATATCATAATGGATGACGTGATTCGCTGCGAGGAGGTGAGGGTGGGCCACGATCTCAGAACGGTATATCTATTCAAAGGAAAGGGAAAAGCAGTGATATGAAACCCACGTATTCCTCTTTCTTGTACCTCGGTTGGCCTTCTACACAACTTTAACTCTTGATCCTTGCTGCTTCCGATGCGCTCTGCGTCGATCCGTCCTTCTTCGTCCAAGCGATCTGGTCAGCGTGCTCAAGTTACTTTAACATCTCGAAAGGTCCCGTATACTTGTAATGCACCTTCGACACTTTGTATCAACCCAAACGTCAATGTCAGAGTAAGCACCACAATTGCAACCCAAAATGTGTACCATTGCACGCCGTTGCGACGGTCATGCCACCACTGAGACATAGTTCGAGGAGTAGCTTCGTCAAATACTTGCTTCAGAACAACCAATTGATCGTGCCAGTGTTTGAACTTCTCGATCTGTCGGTCATCGGTCTTCAACCATCCACACTTCACCACTTGCGGGTCGACTGAAGCTCCAATGCTTATTTTCTTGTACCACTCTCGGACGCCGGCATCATCGGAGGGGAAAAGAAGAGCAAGCGTAGTGAGTGTCTCTTCAATCAATTTCGCAGGCAGCATAGAGCTTTCGCTGTCAGTAGGTAAGACGTGTAAATAACATACTATTGACATACTCTTGTGCTTGCCGTCTCAAAAAAGAGGCGTTGTGAAAGACAAGAAGTCTCGTGTCATCGTGTGTCAATCGCAGATGATCCAGCAGATTGTTGGTTGGTACAACACATACTCCCGCTATGCGTCCCAGACTGACAGCGTTGAAGTATCGCGGCAGCCTCGTCCCTTCATGTCCAAGCTTTGGCGATGACTCGAAACAAGTTGTCAGGCACTCCATCAACGAGCCTGTCTCCCATTCTAGCCGGCGTGCTCCTGAAAACCGGTACGGGTCATCAGCAAATTCAATCATGAGTACAAGATTGGCGGCGAGGTCGATCGAATTGTTCATGAGAATTGACTCGTTCTCATGCTGCTTCGTGAATCGTAACTTCAGAACGTCTTGAATCTCGCTGCGTGAGTGACCGGCCCGCAACAGCATGATAATGTCTTGAATGTCTTTGTGCGTTCGACATTGGAGATGACGCCCGTCACTGTGTAGCGCACGTTCGCATTGATCTCGGTAGAAGGCCCAGTAAGCGTCTAGAGTGTCTTTGCGAGAAGATACACCCCACATCGCATCCGTCATAGCGCGTTGATCTTGCCGTAGAAGTGGTTCCAACAGCCCTTCTGTGTTGGCCATGACGCCGACCAAACGACCTCCAGCTCAAAAAAAAACCAAGAAAAGGAACGAACTTTGGTGAACACGAACAACCAGGTGTAGCGATAGTATGTTGGTCGGACTCCCGTCGGGACCTTCGCGCAAGTTGTCTCTCGCGGGAAGGCTGTGCATCGCTGCAGCTACGTGCAGCCTGTCGGCAAAACATGGCGTTCTCAACATGCATAGCCACGAACAGCCAGCCTGCAAGCCTCAGGCCGAAAGTTTGGGCACATATACACCCCCGCGACGCTTGCGATCAGCTCAGACTGTTGAAATTGACATCTTAAAAATTCTTTAGCGTCGCGCATGGTTAGATATCCAACCTGAGGCCATGTCCTTGACTCTTTCCTCCTCAATGGCGCCTGCGAAAGAAGTGCTTGCCAAAATCCGGCGTGGAGCGATGATAGCTCCTCGACAATGTCCAACACCGTGGCCTGAGCCTGAAAAGTCGATTGGCGCTTTTGAAGCAAAGCTAGGAAGCTGGAGCTGCTGGAAAGCCGTCGGGCCTGCTCGCGAAGTGTGGGAACAAATATATCCAAAAGTTAAATCTCATCTAGAGGCACACACCGAACCTCTGGCCACTACGTCCGTAATCTGGATCTACCGCATGATCGGAAGCACACCGAAAGTATCCGCACCGACGATAATCTTCTGTTGTGAAGAGAAGGTTCATCGCAAGGCGGCTAAGAGGACGATTGCGAACAGCGACATTCTGGCAGAGTATGATGGCATACAGCTTGCCGATCTCCCTCGTATCCCCGGAACGACAAATGCACTGGTTGCGATGAGCGGAACGAGCGAGAATTGGTCACACTCCGACGACTCGTGGTTGCCAACACCCGTCTCTGTAACAGGGTATGGGCACGGCGCCGTAGTTGAGAGCCACGATCTTGACGGCGGGTGTGACGCTTCTAGGAATAGTGGAAGCCACGCCTCCACTGTTCATGCTAGCGATACAAGGAGTTCTGGAACCGCGTTTGATGTTATGTCCCAGGTCCCATCTGTACATAGCACATCCGCTCCATTGAGTCCCAGAAACACAAACCAAATGCTGGCACCAGTAAAGGAGGAGTATAAAGCACTCGTATACAGTGAATCTGAAGAACTGAAAACGGGATGCCCACTGTCAGTACAAAAGTCTGATCAAGAACATGGTAGGGAGGCGACGACGACCATCGGTGGAGCGGTGCGTGTCAATGGTATAACATGCCTCATGACTGCAGCGCACCCTTTCGTGCGGACGCCTTCCAGATCTTTAGTCACAGAACAATCATGCCTTGAGCTGAGCTTCTCGGATAGTGACTGCCTTGAGCTGAGCTTCTCGGATAGTGATGACGAGTGGTGCGACCAGGATATCCATACGCACGTAACTGAGCACAATTCTCATGTTCGGATAGAAGACTATTTCTTCCCGCCTATTCCCATGAAAAGATCATCAAGAAACTATTTTACGCAGCCACCACTGGTATTGAATGATACTTCGAAGGCTGCACCATCTACGGAACTGGAAATGCTGCAGAATGATCACCATATCGGCCCTGTTGGCCGATTGCTGTTCTCATCTATCGTCGATTCCAAACCTGAGCTTGATTACGCTCTGATCTTACCGAATGCAGCACCTGTCAATTTTGATGTGGGTGCCTTCATTCACAGACGACAAATAGGTGTCGTGGAGCTTCCAGAATACACAGACAAAGAGCAGATGAGATGCCTCGAGTCTGGCCTTGTTACTTCAGTGACTGCTTCTGCTGGCCTTGTCCGGGGCTACATTGACTCTACTCCCGCTTTCATCAGAGCGCCTAACACATCCCGTTATCAGGAAGTCTATTCGGTAAAATTTGAGTCTGCTTTGGCATTGGGCGATTGTGGCTCCTGGGTCGTAAATGCGGAATCTCATACCCTGTATGGACATGTCATCACGGGTTCTCCGGAAGACGGACTTGCATACATAGTCCCAGCCTATCAGGTTTTCGAAGATTTGGGCCAATACTTCACCCACGATCGATTGGAACAATATTTCGCTCGTGGAAATACAGATGTGATAGGTGTGGGATCTCAGTTTCCCATTGATAGAATGCAGGAACTTAGTCACTACCTGCAAGAAGTGTGAGATTTATGATGAAGACAAGCTACGAGAATGGCAGCTCAGGCGGCAGGCAGCATGCTATCAAAAGATGCCGATAAGGAAAGAAACGGTGTACCGAGTGATGCAACTTTCTTACCTCGAGAGTCGATTTTGTACCTGGAACGGCAGAGCAAGAGGCCACCTCCGAAATCAGTCAGCCTGCGCCTAGCGTCAACTTTTAGCATTAATAGGATATATTTCATCTTTGAGAACACAAATTAGATTGCTTGGACTTGTAGTGTTCCAGTGTTGTGAAAGTTGCACTAGCATCAATGCAGAGTAGCAAGGCGGGTCCCCTCACGGCAATTCACCTCAAACATGCTCACGCCAACCCTCCCTAAAGAACGACGGTTTCTCGATTCACTCAGACCTCTCTCATACTTTATCTGCAACTGCATACGATAAGAATGTGCTACAAGCTCATATTGACATATGTTATCTCGTCAACCCTCCGGTGTTAGACTCTAAGAGAAAGCGCGTCCCACTGACACCACCCCAACATCAACATGGATAAAATTCTGCCATCGCGAGCTACTTCTACTTACACACGACAGAGCTATAAATTAGACGACGGAAAGCAATGAAGAGCCAGAGATATTGTTAGAAAGAGACGGACAGGACGATTATCAGGCCCAGGCTGTAGGACAACTTCGCGACGACGAAAGGCCAAACTGTCCGGCAGTATGCGAAAACACCTTCTCATTGACTACTTCAGCATGCCAGATACTCCTTGATTACGGTCCCTGGGAATGGCCGGATGGATAATGGAGACCACCCTGATGAGCCCGAGCACACGCCAAACGTCAGCCTGCATCAAGGTGCTATGAACAATGACTGGGGTATTGCGCAAGCAGAACCCTCGACATAGAAAGTTACGGACACAGCTTACTAGTATGCATCCGCAAGTGCCAAATTCCACGGGTGGGCGATGCCGTGGCAGCTTCAAAGCTAGGTATATGTTTTCAGCCGCGGCCTCTGCGTCTAAGGCACAGCAACAGGTGCCATCACCGGCCCTGGGTCCATCGCCTTTCTCCTTTCGATATCCCTGGCTCCACGCGTCCAATTCCTGTGTTGCCGTGTCCGCGGACGCTGCATTCCTTCTCGATCTCGCTTAGTGTTCCGCACGAAGTCTTGTCGTCACGACAAAGCCACCAACGCCCTCGACTGGACAACACCCCTACCTCTGATGTAAGACGATGTAAGGCACAAAGTACCCCATACTTGACTAAACCTATATGGTGTGTCGCTAATCTCACGTTGCCATGAGCGTGGTCTTCACTGGCAGGGGTCGACTGGCGCAACGGCATCATTTATCCGTTGCCGACTGGCATTGCGGCAATAGCAGGGGATTGATTGGCAGGAGAATCTTGCCTTGTACAAGCTCTAAGGAGCTGGAGCTGTGTTGGTATGATGGCGGTATTGGAAGACTGCGATGAGCAAGTCTTGATGTCACAGCGACGGCGAGGCCAACTATTGGAAGACAAAAGACGGGATGTCATGAGCAATTGGAAATAATGGCTCATACATAAGGAAGCACTGCTCATTGAAGTGTCCCTTACAAGCCTTCATTCGAATCAGACCGAATCACTCGATATCAGCAAAACCCATCCAACATGTACAAGTCAATGGTTCTCGGGCTTTTGCCCTTCGCGGCAGCCCAGGTGTCCCAGGTCCACGAAGGAGCACCTCCGCCCGTGGTTCTCAGCACGACCAAGTCTGGTGTAATCCCTTCCATCCCGACTTCAGTCCCTACCCCCTTGGCTGTCGACACGCTCCAGGGCGCAATCATTAAGCCACTCCCACCCATCCCAGGCTACATCGGCCTCAATGGCACCGCAACCGCCCAAACCGCCATGCCCACTGCCACATACCGCGCTACCCTCCCTTCGTCCATGTTCAACGACCTGGTCGGCACAACCGTCTCCGGCTACGTCCAGGGCGTAGGAAGCTCCGAGGGCGTGCGATTCACCGTCATGCTCTCTGGCCTACCCGACCAGGCCAAATACGGCCCGTTCAACTGGCACATCCACACCTTGCCCGTGCCAGCCGACGGCAACTGCACGGCCACTACGGGTCACTTCGACCCTACCAACCGCGGCGAGCTCATCATGTGCGATGCTTCGCAGCCCCAGACGTGCCAGGCTGGCGACCTTGCTGGCAAGCACGGTGGCAAGATTGCGACGCCTGGAAACTTTTCGACGTCGTTCGTTGAGCCATATCTTAGCACGCAGCAGGGGTCGGCGTATTTCTTTGGTGGGTTGAGCTTTGTGTTGCACTCGATGAACACAACCCGTTTGACATGCGCAAACTTTGTGCAGGTTAATGGATCTATGCCTAGCCCTACCGGGCCTGGTGTGCCGCAGTACACTGGCGCAGCTGGAAAGATCGGCGCTGGTGCTGGAGCTGGTGTGCTTGTTGTAGCTATTGCTGCTGCGTTCTTGTAGAGAATTAGCGATGTCAGATATAATAGTTTAATTGTAATGCTACACCATTAATCAGAATAATCTTGCACGTTGACGATGTACTTGTTGAATGAAACTGATGTATTCATGCCTGCTGTAAGTCAATCAGACGATATCCTCCCCGTCGGGAGCTGTCTCGCTCTTCTCTTTCCTTCCCCAGCTCTTATGTACAATACTTCTACATTCTTTCTCGCAGTTCGTATTTACACAAATCCACCACCTAGGCCCTGTTCCCAGTTTCTCGTTGCACTTGGCGCACGTCGTCCACTTTGCCGAATCTTTCTTCAATCCTTTCTTCAATTCCATCTTTGCTCTCCGCTCCCTCATTGCCGTTAACATCTCCGGATCATGCATATTACACTCTGAGCATACTGTCCGTGGAAGTTTCGGTATACTAACTTGTTTACTGCTGTAGTAACTCGAGCCATTGAACCATCGTTGGATGAGGTTCGGATGTGCAGTTCTAGGCGCACAGTCGCAATGCGGAGCTTTGGTGCGTGCGATAACTCGACCTGGTCGTTGTTTGACAACAGTCTTATAGCAGGATGTGCAGTATGGTCGGCATTTGTGAAGATGGTGGAATAGTGTGACTTCGCGAACGAGAGGGGTGCGTTGACAATCCTGAAATACCACGTCAGTAATTGGAAAATGAGCAGTAAGAGCACGATATAGAGGGCTCCATACCACGCAAATCTGCCTGCTGCACACCCAACAATGTCTGGTCTCGTTGTCCCGGCATGTGTATGTTTTAAAGGCTCCCAGCCTTCGTTGGAGATCGTGAGATGGCAGAACCGCTTCGCGCACACTCTTCGATACTAGACTGAGGCTCATCACATCGGAGTAGTGCAGTTCCTCAGTGACAGCCATGAGCATATCATAGATCCCCAGAAAGTTCGACAGTGGCGATGGTTCACCAGCACCCCCTTGATACGGCGAGTGCTTCCTTCTTCGGCTTCGTTTGTACATATCCTTTAGCTCAGTCACCCCAATTTCGGCTTCTTGTTCAAGCCCCAAACCGGTCTTGAGCGCATATCGACGGCCGAATCGCACCTTTGATTTCCAGGATATCGGTAGACATCTGAATATGCCTTCGGGGATCCACCAGAGAATCATAACTAGTCCAAGGGCGATAAATTTTGGAATGGCGATGAAGCACTTCAGCGAAATCTGGCTGAGCCCGATCAAGAAATCTTTGAACGACTCCCCTTGTTGTCTGGCATGGCATAAAGCACCGAAGAAAGCTATAATGTTGAGAAGGGATATCAACGCGTAAAAGAACCTGAAAGTTGTTAAATTTGTTCTTGCTGTTACTGTGGAGGTGGGAGTGAGCACTCACGACAAGGTTATACCATACTGCCACTCTACCACGAATGTTTCGCACATCTTCTCAGGAGTAGAGACTGTTCCGTTCAGTCTGGCTGCGGCCTCAAAAAAACTCTCGTTTGCACCTGGCGGTCTATGCCATGAGTACGCTGCGCCAGCAGAACATGATCCTTTGTCGTGAGGAACGTAACTCGTTTGGTAATGGGTTGCTATCGAGAGATATATAGTGGCGAGACTGTCGATGATGGCGAATGGCAAATTGATCGGTGGCGGAAACCAGAACGACGGTATCCAGACAGCAAAATTCCAGTAAAATGCGAAGGTTCCCCACGAAGCTGCAATTCTCTCACCAGTTGCGATTGCTGGGTCGTATGTCCCGTTGTAGAGCTCGACATGGTCTTTGATTACGTCTCTGTGGTTTGTTGAATGCGCCCAATAATAGCCGAAGGGCACGAATAGAACGAAACGCAATACTGCACAGGGTACAAGTACCAGCAGGAACATGCCTATCGTTGTCAGATCTGCACATGGTGTGAAGAGCAACCCACGTACTACTAAACCATTCTCTATTAGTTGGTCGAACCATGATTTCGACCTTTTTCTAGGTATTTACTGATCGAATTATGTTTTGTCGTGGCCCAGGCTCACACCGTCAAGACCAAGGATAGGCTTGATACCAAACAGGGTAGCTGATTGAATCCCGTCCCGAGACAGAATGTGCTTAATGTATCTCAGGAAAGGATATAGAGACTCGAGATCAATGGCACGTCGTTCGATGCAAGTGCAAATGTCCCATCAGGCTGCTGGTCTGAGGACCTCGGGGCTGGGTAGTGTGAGGCCAAAGAGCACAGCCACACCGCAGGCACCAATGCAGATAAAGTCACAGGTGGAGGCGCACCATGGTCCTTCAAACTGCTGAAGCAAGGTTGAAGTACTGTGTTAGTGGGCAGCCGATGGGCCAACTCGACACATTGAGCGTGCGGTGAGGCTACTTGGATACGAGCGTGGAGGCGCTGCCAAGTTCCGGTCACCGGTGAACAATTGCGATGGCCTATCAACCGCAGCACTGCTTGCACACATTCTGCACGCTACCCCTCTTCTCTCTTGCAGACACCTGCCTCGGTGCTTGCACATTCTTCTCGTACGCGATGACATCACCCAGCTGGTGGTTAACAATCAAGGTGCGAGTCGTGCGCAGGCTGTGTCGATAGTGACGCGTTGGAGCCTTGTTGCTCAAGTCGTTGCCCGTCGCGATTTCGCTGATGGATCTGAATGGAATAACAAGCATTATGACAGCGCTTTATTGAAGTATATCGGCATGGGGACGATGTCTAGAGGGATGAGTTGTCCATATGGCTGCTGAGGACCCCTGCCAAGCTCGGGTCGACCCGAGTTCAGTGTGGAGATGTTCCCTCAGCAACAGCGCTTGTTTGGCGATGTCATTGCACCAGCGCGCGCACAGCCAATTCCAGACGGCATAACGCCCAATTTCGTGGCCCACAACGCTCAAAATACTCCGCAATTTGGAAATTAGCTGCATACACCCCCGTTGTTCCTTCCCGACTTCTGCATCGTTCCATCTTCAAGACAGCTCGCTATCTACGCCTCGACTGGCGCCATACATCTCACGACTCTCAGCTGGGCTATCAACACGTCGCAACAACATCCCTAGCTAGAGTTCGAGATGGAGGCTTTACTTTCTCTCGCCTTCGACAACATCGCGTCCAAAGACACACAGAAGATCCGCAAAGGGCTACGCCAGATCGAGGGCATGCTCGCACAAATATGTCTTTCCAGCGGCAAAGCGAAGTCCTCGACACCCGGCCACCGACGGAACGCATCAGCCATCAATCTTGGAGAGCAGCAGGAGTCTACACCAAAGAAGCTGGGACAGCTGTCAGAGGACCCTGCATTCAGGGAGTTCTTTCGGCTACAGGAGGGCTTTGAGTGGAATGGTGAGCACTACATACTTGCAACACCAATATTTATTCTAATCGCGATGACAGTGGCAACACGAGTAGCGGACTGTCTTGAACGATTGCTAGGCATGGGAAGCAGCAAAGGTAAGACACCGTATACTCTTCTAAAACCGCATTCTAACATGTTATTTAGATGGCCAGAACGACATACTCATTCTCTCCTCTCTTTCAAATCTGCAAGGCCTTCTGCTGTTACACTCGCCGTCACGAATTATCTTCGGTCGCGAAGTCTACATGAACCTGCTTCTGGATCTCCTCGACCCTTACAATTGCCCTGCAATCCAGTCGCAAGCACTACTCGTCCTCGTCACCGCCCTCCTCGCATCGCCCCAAAACACACGGACATTCGAGCACATGGACGGCTTGTTGACTGTGACAAGCTTGTTCAAGGACGAGGAGACAACACAAAACGTCAAAGTTAAGCTGCTGGAGTTCTTGTACTTCTATCTCATGCCTGAGACTCCTGCTCCCAGTCTTCAGCGGAGTCCTAGCAAGCTCGCCAGTGCGTTCGACCGGCGTAGTAGCAGCGCGAATGGTGACGATGGTGGCGGTGCCTCCAAGAAGAACACTCGCACTCAGGAGGAGAAGCAATACCTCCTAGGCAAATACCTCAACAACGTCGATGCTCTTGTCGAAGACCTCCAAGAGAGTGCGCCTTTCACAAGCGTCGCGTGTTGAGCTAGGTGGCAAACCATGCAGCCACAGGATCTCCTTCCCTCACACTCCACCATCAGCATTACTCGGCGCATCAGCATTACTTTTCTTGTCCATATAGGCGTCCAAGCTACCTCAGTAGTAGCTTCACACTTTCCTTCACCTCCTTCAGCATGGCGTTGGCGGCGTTGAACAACCCGGGTTGGTTTAGTCTGTTACCTTTACATCTGAGCTTCAGTGCTGGCGTTCGTCTCGTTTACATCCTACCCCAGCCTAATCCGAATTGGCTTATAGCATAGCGGGGTGGTATTCACTGTGAAACAGTTTTCCTTTGTACATCTAGCGACGAGTCGATTGAGATCGGGAACATCCAGCGGAGGCTCTGCTACATACCTGTTGTAATGCATCATTATCTACCAAACGCGCTGACTTGGATCGCATGTGGCATATCATTAACGTTTTGAGTCTCCACAATGCAACGCAACGTGCTTGGCCTTGATTCGCCGCACTATGCAAGTCTCTTCGTGGGGAACGAAACCAATAGGGTGATACTGATTGCTGCAATTGGATTTCTGTACAGCCTGCTCATCAAGCTGAATCGATACCGCTACACTATAACAAATCTGATTGCAGCAGCTTTGGAAGCAAGCGGGGCGGACATGATTATCATCCGAATCCGCATCAGCAGCCACACATGCTCGCTTAGACCTCGTTAACTACTTGGAGCATGTAAGCTTATTCAGACAACAATATGTCCTTGTTCAGAAGGTAGCATCGCGGAAACCGACAGTTGTAGATAAGGCGTACACAGCAGAAAGCCAAGGGAAGTTATTGACTTTGCGCGCACAAATGCCAATACCTAACAGCCTTCGGACACTTCGGACAGCGTACTGCGTATTTCGTACATCGGGATCGGCTACAACCTGCTGCCGGTTGCCACACTTTAAAACATTGTGGGAGATGCAGTTTGTTCGTCGATCCCGCTGAAGCGAGTTAGTGGTCTTGGCCCGGGAGTCCCGGAAGCTAAGTGAAGTGTCGCGTGCCCTGTGCTTGACGTGACTTCATGCAGAAGCAAGTTTTCTATTGGGGATTGCAAAGCGCGCGCAAGCGCCTACACCGTCTCATTAACTCTTGTGGTTGAAGATGACAAGAAAAACCCGGTCTGGCAAAGCCTTCTTGACGCAAGAGCCACCAATCGGGTTGTCTGTCCACCCAAGTCGCCTCCCAAGCATAATGAATATGACGCACGTCAAATCTGCCATGGGAGCGACAGCACGCGACCAGGATCACTGAACGGAGCATCGGCTTACTTCTGTTCCAGCAGAACTGTATCGCACGTAGCTTCGTCCGAGATTGATGACTAGCCTACCACTGCACTTACTAAGTGTCATCAGGGATTCAAGCGCCCGCTTGGTGGTCTGCCATGGTCGCCGATTTGAGGTCATCTATGCTGAGCTTTCCCGCTCCGCTGGCTATGCTTTTAGTGTACGAAGTAATACAGCGAAGAAGCTACATACTGGGCTCTCTTTCCTGTTTTCTTTCCTTCACTCAAATCCTTAATCCAAATCTCCTTGAACACACCCCACAGATTGTAAGAAGGAGCGACGGACGCCCAGGCAGTAGCATCATCGTCCTCACTTGGACCGGATCGCATCGGCACCTACCCTGGTCTACCTCAGCCTTCCCGATCTCTTGGGGTTTGGCATATCAATCTCCGCCGACCATCCGCATACAAAACATTCTTCAGTGTTCCGTACTTTCTTACATCAGAGCTCACGCCTCCTCTCCTACGAAGCTCTACTGTACCTGCACACTCACTTCCCAAACATGGGTGCAGGCGCCTTCATAGAGCCACTCGTAGTGGTTACTCTGCTATTCGGAGGCACTTGGGTGAATCGCAACACCGAATACCGACTCCTCAACCGCCGACGAGTCTACGCGAACTCTCCTCGCTCCGCTTCGCCGGCCTCTTCCAGCGGATCCGGACGATCCAGTCCAGCATCAAGCACGACATTACTCTCACAAATCGACGAGGAACCAGTATGGCGAGTACGAGAAATAAGCATCATGGGGATGAGGAAGGAAGTCGTCTCACCCAACACGAGGCGGTTCCAGGACTACTTCCTGAGCAGGTTGCTCAAGAAGTTTCCGTTCCTAGTTGAGGCATGGTATTGGGCTCTCATATACTGGGTAAGCCTGCCGTGAGCTCGTTTGCAGCGATGACAGCAGCCATACTTACACATTCATAGGTATACCAGCTCGGCCGTGCTTTCAGTGCCGTCACCATGGTCGAAGGTACCGTTAACGTAGCTCGCCGACACGCCCTCCAACTCATCCACCTCGAGCAACGCTTCCACATCTTCCACGAGCTTGACGTCCAACGGTGGTTCCTCAAGCACCCATTCCTGATGCACTGGACCAACCGCATCTACTCTTTCATACACATTCCCGGCACAATTCTTTTCCTCGTGTGGCTGTTCTACTACACCACAACACGCAATCGCGTCGATCTCCCCCTGCACAACAAGCCAAAGGGTGAAGCAGATGGATCACCAGCCGGACCTAAGCTCTACGCTGCAAGGAGACGCACAATGGCCACCTGCAACCTCATTGCCTTCATCGTTTTCACACTGTGGCCATGCATGCCTCCTCGACTCTTGTCCGACCCAGACGTCCCCGGCGCTGTGGGCAAAGAAGCGCGTAGTTTCGGCTTCGTCGATACAGTGCATGGCGCCGAGGGCGAAAGCAGTGTTTGGACGCAGAACAAGTTCTGCAATCAATACGCCGCCATGCCTTCGCTGCACTTCGGGTACTCGCTGCTCATCGGTCTCACCATCATGACGATCCCGCTCGCACCGCAACATCGCCGCTCACGCACCGTGCATCTTTCGAACAGCATGCGTCTACGACTCCCGTCACCGAGACGTCTTCTTTGCTTGACCCTCGGCATTGCATACCCGACCATCATCTTGATCGCGATTGTCGCGACCGCGAACCATTTTATCCTCGACGCTGTGGCGGGTGCGATTGTTTGCGGCTGCGCATGGAACGGCAACAAGGTGTTGCTGAATTTGGTCCCGCTAGAAGACTACTTCCTATGGCTCGTGAGAATCCACAAGCCCGAGCGCCGCGCAGTCTTGTTCGAGGACGACGAGCATGACCACGAGAGATTCGGGAGGGAGAAGATGTTGGGTAAAGGAGTGATCGTTGACTGAGCGCGAACAAGAATGGGCGGGGCTTATGTATACGTAGTAGGACCGGAGTCAGTGAGGGATTTTTGATGAGTAATGAACCTGTCTGCTAGTCTATTCCGCTCTGTGGTGGTGGGAGTGTTGGATGAGATAGATACCCCTATGACTTTTGCTTTTCTTTGCTTCAGTTTTGAGTACGAATAATAATGAACTTTCGAGTATTCAGTGTCCAGCAAGTGAATGAGATGAGCCACTTTTGTGGCTGTGAACGCTTTCTCATATTGAGGGATTATTGGCAAGATCTAGCTACGTTAACTGGTCGCGCTAGTGCAGATCCAGTAACCTCGGAAGCTTCTCCGCAATACCTAGGTACACAAAATATGCGCGCTCAGCAAGTCCGCGTCATCCAAGTCGGTGTCCACAGCGTGGACAAGACCTGAACCCTGGCCATGCAGGCATCATGCGTAGGTCGAAGCAAGAATGACAGCAAAACCAGTGCTGTTCGGTCTTCTTCACACCTTTCTTGGGCCGGAGATTACCGGGTGTGGTGCAGTGTGCACAGAACAAACATGGCTGGATCTGAATTGTTCAGACCATCCAGCACTGGCGTGCGTACGTATACCTATGCTGACCTTATGACAATACGCAAATATCCTGCGGTATCGTTAAATATAGCTCTTGCGACTACAAATTTAGGTCACACAGGTTAGGGAGCAAATCCAATGGGAAGAAAATGAAGAAGCTCATTGCATCCTTTCGGTGTCTTTTACCCAGCGAACATTCCCAAGTGTACTAGAAAGACAAGACACAGAAACATGATTGGTATTTCCAGGACAAAGCACTTATGTATGGTACAAGCCCCAGTTGACCGCAGTCCCACCACAGGTCATATCTCCCCTGGCCCCAACCTTCCCTTCCCACGAGAACTTCGCAATAGAATCGCGAATGAGATCTCTTACATCTTCATTGCCAACATGCGCGAAGCAATACTTTCCCTCAGCGCCGAACGCACATGTCCCGTAGGTTGCAATGGTACGCTGGCTGCAACCCAGGTTCTGCAGAAAAAAAGAACTTGGAGTCAACAAAAGTAATCGGACTTTTCTCGCTGGGACTTGTAAAACTACTTGACTTACCCAGTTGCCACTTCCTTCAATGTTTCGGGCAAGTTGTTCGCAGTCCGCGATTTGAGGGGAACCGCCTGAGCTTGCGTTCTCGAATGTCGAGTTTTCGCATCTATTTTCTCGCTTTGATAGTATGTTTGTAGCTAGGCTGGTGGGTGCGGCGCTGGCCATAGTGGTTAGAGAGGCTAGGAGAATGGAAGCTGAGAAGCGCATCTTGAAAGTGTTCGTTGGTTATTCGAGTAGCAACTAGATGTTCACTGATGCCTCACAATTCACAGTTATGTCGAGTATATATATTTTATGGGCAGATGACGTTGCAGCGCCCTGACATGGATCAATACTCTATGTATTACTTCTGCGGATGAGTCAACAATGAATCTGGTCCTGTTTGCAATTACTGCTGACCTATCAGAAGGTTGACTCGTCTCATACCGCTCTTCGTGAGGATGCTTAGACCAAAGTAGCCATCTAAATTACGCAAAACGGAGTCATGTTGCGACTGTGTAGGACCTCCCTTTCAATAATTTGTTAAGTGCTTGTCTTCGGGATCGACCTGATGATCTAGAGGGAACAGCAAGGGGGCGGTCACCGGTGAGTGAGCTCAATGCACCCCCCTTTCGAACCGGTCAGAGCACTGCACGCGAATGACATCGGCAAGCATGCCCTCCTTGTGATCAATCTCGCTAGCCTTGATGCTAAGGTTGACATATTGCAATGTTTGATGAAAATCGAAAAAGACGGCGACCGCAATGGCCACACAACTGCGTATTCACATGTAGTCATTGAGATAGTATGCTGGTAGTTTGTAGGTTTCTTGTCGTATATGGTCGAGGTGTAGCATTTATATCCTGCGATATTGCTCCCTGTCTGATCCTCGGAACATAAAGCTCTACACGCAGCAAGACATCACTACCAGCCCACAAGGAGGCTAATATCCTTCTAGAATGTGATTGTAATTGACTCGCCATGGAAGTAGCTCAGCACCTCCGAATGCTGGAGCAATGCAAAAGAACCGCGAAACGGACTAGTATACTAATGGTACGACAGTTAGCACGGTAGCATTACATTTGCACAACCTTTGCGGTACATAAGCCGAAAATATGCTTGATCTGGGACAAACCTGATGGCAGACTAATTCTGACACGTTATCTTGCTCACGTAATGCCTCTCCTGTCTAGGTATCGTTTTCCAGAACGGTGTTCGCTTCAAGAAGTTGGAATGCTTTCGGGTTTCATCTTGAGACGGTAAGCACAGCACGCGAGGAATGTGAGATCAATACTTGGCTAGCATCAATGACTGAATCCTTTAATCACTGTATGAGCTATACAAACTTGGATCATCGACAATCTTCGTGCTTTAGGTACTGCGATCGGTTATATTACCAAGGCTTGTGCTGCTGCAGAGCAGCACCATAGTGATATAGAGGCAAGACTCTGAGCCTTTAGTGGGAACACTGTATTGGCTAACCTGTGAAGTCCTGGCTCATGCGGTGTCTGATGATCTGGGACAAATTTGGCGTGTTGATTCCGAGCTAATAGGCTGACAATATAGGGTATCTGCATCTCCGCCTCATTGAATCTTAGATTTATCGCATCCTTTCTTGTTCAGAACAAAAGTATCTGGCCAATAATACCACTTCATAATCCATCACCAGAAACGCAGCTTTACCTTCGTAAACCGGCCCCGTCAAGACTCTCAAGCATGATAGAGTCCCCAATTTACCCAACGACCATCACACATCATGCGTCCGGCGGCTCCAACTTTTCCTTGCCATGAAAATCTTGCGATCGAGTCTCGAATCAGGTCTCTGATATCGTCGTTACCGACATGATCTATGCAGTCTTTCGAACTCCCCGTGGCACCGAATGCACATGTCCCGTAAGTTACCAGGGTAGTGGGGCCGCAACCGATCATCTGCAAGAAAAGTGGTTAGCACGATAGTCGACTTTTTTTATTAGGACTTTGGGAGCTATTTACCCAGTTGCCACTGCCTACGATGTTTCGAGAAAGCTGTTCGCAGTCTGAGATCTGAGGAGAACCGCCCGAGCTTGCGTTGTCGAAGGTTGAATCTCCGCACCAGTTTGTTCGTTTCTCAAGTGCATTTGTAAGTGGACTGGTGGTGGGTGCGGCGCTGGCCGTGGCGGCCAATGAGGCTAGGAGGATGGTGGCCGAGAATCGCATGTTGGAAGGGATGGTAGTGGGTGCTCGAACAAAAGCTGGAGGTCTCTCAATGCATCTCTAATCGTGAGGACGATCTCCAAGTTTTAGTTCCCATCGGCCAGTGGCATTGAGACTGCCTGACATGGAATGATACTTCAGGCGCTCAGTCTATATATAGAAGCAACCATGTGTACAATTCTTGTCTAGCCCTCTTTAGAGAAGTTGTGGACCCACGAGAGGATTCACACACATTGTGTTAGCAACATTTCTAGACTATTCTTGGCCCGAGCTGGATACTAACACTACACAAACAGAAGCAATTTGCGCCTGTATATGATGCCAAGCTGGATCTAACGATGCAATAGGGAAGCTCCGATCCAATACGAAATTTCAGTAACTGCTTTGAGCATCGGCCCGATACCCTAGGGTAAAAGAGCTTAACGCACAAAACTTCGATCAAACAGGCATCTGTCTCGTGCTTGTCCGGTCAAGTAGAGCCTCGTACAGTAGAAGCATTGTGACTTGCGTACTTTTCATTGCCTCAATTTCACCATTTCAAGCTTTAAGGGCAATTCGTGAACTTTGTGAGGACACGAAAGCCATCCAGTTGAGCACTTCGCATTCTCGGCGTAGAAGCTAGGACACGCTGGTGGTTCATTTTGACTCCATGGCACACGGTATTGTGTACAGTGCAATGGTCTTGCCCAACTGATTCCTCATCATCAATGCGCTGCGCAGCACGCTGCAAGACTTTTGTACGAAGTCACCAAGTATCTCGCATTTTCTGGGCTTGGATCTGATCTTGTCCACTATGAGAGCGATCTAGAGCCGCAGATGGTAAGAGCAAGGTATTGAGCAGTACGATGGATAATTATCGTGATGGGAAACTGCGTGACTTCCGACGTACGACTCTCTTAGGTCTAGAAGTCTAACGAACATGCACGGATTGCCAAATTTGAGGCGGTATATCGCTTGAGTGTACCTTGCTAACTTGGGAGGACGGCATGCTTACCTGTTTCGTATCGCCAAGATATACATGTGGAGGACTAGCTAGGTACATGCCGTGGAGTATACTACTGGTACCTAGCAATGATGAATGAACGTTTGATCATATATGCGGGTTTTTTTTAGTTTGCCCTGGACTCTCAAGCTGAAAATTGCAGTCTGCCTTCAGGTGCAGTAGAATGATAAACAGGGCATTTCGCTCTTATGGAAACTTTCCCTACATCCTCCTCTTCGAGCTGTTTAGCCACAATCTCTTGAATTTTGTGTAGAAACACTCTTCTAGATCAGATTTACCAGCAAGATGCAGCCAAACCATGTCGCTAATCCTGGCCGAGAACCACAAGCTCACCAATACGCTAGCCTACACCTACCTTCCGCAGCATGAGTGCGGCTTCCGCACGCTCGTTATTTCAGCATGATCCGCAACCAAATTCTATGTTACCAACACGATCTATACCTATCCGAGATCCGGTCGTGCGGAGATGCAAACATGACACCTGCGCCAGCGGGGTAGCTCCGCTCCCACAAGCACCGAGTGTCGATCCCACCAGCCATCGGACTGTGTTCCGAGGTGGTCATGACAAATGATATGGCGACAGCTGAATACCATAGATACTATAGCACGAATATATGTACCCTTCAATTCAAGGATGCAAGCTTCGAGATCTTCAGCCATTTCACCAGCAGAGCAAAAGTGAAAAGCGAACAACGCTGCGAAAATGCCTCTCTCCGCAGACGTACTCAAGAACCTCAAATCCACCGTCGATTCTGCTTGCGCTGACCCGCGCTCTGATATCCCCGGCACATCAATCGTCGTCGTCGACCGTGATGGCAAAGAAATCTTCGCGCACGCAGCAGGCAAGCGCGGCGTCAACAGCTCGGAAGACATGACGCTCGACAATGTGTTTTGGATCGCGTCGTGCACCAAGATGATTGCAGGAATTGCGGTAATGCAGCTCGTAGAGCAAGGGAAATTGCACCTGGACGATGGAGAGGAGCTGGAGAAATTGCTGCCTGAGTTGAAGAACACCAAAGTATTGGGCAAAGATGGAAAGCTGGTGGAAAAGAACAAGAAAATTACGCTGAGGATGTTGCTTACACATACTGGTATGGCCTCTAACCTCTTGCTGTAGAGCCAAGGGTGAAGTGAAGTGATCTAACATCTGTGATAGCGGGCTTCGGGTACTCTTTCTTCAACAACGAGTTGCGCGACTTCTCGCATCCTACAGGTTTCGATGAGTTCTCGGGCGACATCAAGGACATTCTACAGCCTCTGACGTTTCAGCCCGGGGAGCGTTGGCAATATGGTGTCAATATTGACTTTGCAGGCTTGGCTCTTGAGCGTCAGACAGGCATGTCGCTCAATGATTATTGTCTTAAAAACATTTTCGAGCCATTGGGATTGAAGACCATAACCATGTTTCCGACAGAGGAAATGAAGGAGAAGCTTGCGTTTATGCATCATCGGAAACAGGACGGGACGTTGATTGCGAGGGATCATTTACTGCGCAAGCCAT
This sequence comes from Phaeosphaeriaceae sp. SRC1lsM3a, assembly GCA_001644525.1. Classification (NCBI taxonomy): domain Eukaryota; kingdom Fungi; phylum Ascomycota; class Dothideomycetes; order Pleosporales; family Phaeosphaeriaceae; species Phaeosphaeriaceae sp. SRC1lsM3a. Next base: position 666,800 of record KV441706.1, read on the forward strand.
TGGTGGTTGAGAGTAAAGGAGTGAAGGATGTGTTGAATAGCGCGGGTGCAGGCGCATTCTCGAAGCCGTCGGACTATGCTCGTGAGATGCTTTGCGTTGATTGACTTAATAATATGATGCTGACGAGAAGCAGAAATCATAGCCACACTACTCAACGATGGCACATCTCCTACAACAGGCAAACAGATTCTCAAGAAAGAGACAGTCGATCTCATGTTCACCAACCAACTCGAACAATTCCCTGATTTCGGTCGACAAGGTATCCCCGATGCGAAGCCAGATCTCACCAATCCTCTTCCGGATCTGTACCCGGTCGAAAATAATGCGCCACAAGGGTGGGGTCTTACGTTCATGATCGCCAACGGCGGTCCGACGGGACGATCGAAAACGACGGGATTTTGGGCGGGGCTACCAAATTGTTGGTGGTGGTGCGATCGAGAGAAGGGAGTAGGTGGTATCGTCTGCAGTCAAATATTGCCATTTGGAGACATGAAGGTTCTGGGACTCTGGTTCAATATTGAGACACAGATATATCAGGCTCTGGGATCGTAAAGTACTCCTCTTTCATGGTCAGCAATTTTCGCGGACGTCGATACGAAGACACTCCATCTGTTCTGAATAATGCAGTCATGCTGTCAATAATCATCCACACGCCATTATCCTGTATGATACTACCAGAGCAATTTGGTGGGAAAATCTCAGAACAACAGGGCTGCGAATAGGCACACAGTGTCTATTATCTACAGCAAAGGCCGTAAAGTTGATGCAGACAAGGTTATGCGGAACGCATTTGCCTCGGGACTGACCTATATGGCCAAGCCACACAAACCCTGCACTCGATCCCAGAGTTCTCGAAGGATCCTCGTGTCCGCAGGGCACTGCGCAACGCTTCCCCGCAGCTTCCGAGAATGGAAATGTGGAGCTCGTTGTGCGCGGGGTGCATATCAGCAAGCAATGTCAACCTTATCGTGGTTCGCGAGTCCTCCTCTTTTTGCCTCTTTTCGCCTTTGGATCCGAACGCCGCCATGAACTTCGTAGATGTCCAACCACACTCATTTCTAGACTATGCATATACTTCGCCTTCTTCGACCGTGATGAGTGCACCAAAACCATCAAAGACAAGCAGGAAACAAAACAGGTGCTGCGACCAGTGTCGGAAGGGAAAACGAGCTTGCGATGCCGCGATTCTGGAAGATGCGCTGTTGGATGAAGCTCAGATGGAAGGAAATGCAGCCACATTCCACTACAGTGGTAAGCTACACGCATCTGCCGAATATCGGTTGAAAACTAATGGTACAGACATCTTTGGTGCACTAGCCTCATGTAGTAATTGCCAGAAGACGAAGAAGCTCTGCACCTTCGAGTGGCTCCGATCTCAGCGCGTGTCACAATCCAAGGACTCGCCAGCGCAAGCTGGCCATCCGGCAAAACGTCGTCGCACTTCCTCGGAGAAGTCGTCAGCTCAGGATCATATCCTACCACAGCGTGCTGTACAATCGGACGTTCCATTCATCGCCGCAACAAGTGGAGACTTTCTCCAATACCCTGAGCCACCTGTGCCACATGATGTAGCGTTCACCTTTGCCGACTTCACGAATGGGGTGCCCGGAGTGGTCGATCATTACGGTTCCTTGCCGCCTGTAGGCTTGGACAATCCTATGCCATCAAACATAGAGCCAGGGCCCAGTGAGGTCTATATGAATGAGATCGAGATGCACTCCACTAAAAGCTCGTCGTTGGACATGTTGTCTGATCGGTTTGATGGTGAGGAGGAAAGTCCGCAAGCATCAAGCATAAAACGTTACAGCAACAATTCGCCAGCGAAACATAGCCTGACGAGACGATTTGAACGAAAAAGACCTCGTTCCCGAACATCGAGTCCATATGGGCCGCGAAGTTGTCCAGCAGCATCACTCACCAGTGATCTTGTACTTTCAACCAACAACGCTGTTTTAGCGGATAGATTATTGAAGTTATATCATAATACCTTCGAACAAGCACTTTCTTGCTGGGCGACTGAGAGGACTTGTCCCTATGGTGACAATACCGATAGAGCGCGAGCCGATGACGTACGGCCCAACTGGAATCAGATATACCACCGTGTTTTCCGCCTCGACAGAGTTGCTACAAACATACGAGGTCGGCAGCTCACATTCAGTGAAGATCGAGCGGTGGCCCAAGCTCTGAATCTGGCCATACTTGCATTCGCAACACAGGGAGCACAGTCCAATGAACGATACAGCGCAAGCTATCCATTCGACGGTACTTTTGGCATTGCCGGGGCCACCGACAACGTAGTCGAGAACAAAGCCGAATCTGAAGTAGACCGTTTGTTACCGCACACAGCTTGGAATGACGCACAGAACGCACTACATGCCGCTCGTGAGATAGAGTCTTTCCGACTTGTTCTCGCACAATTTGTGTTTTCTTTGACTCAAAAACCGGTGGACGAAGGTGCAGTTCCCCGAGAAGCAGAGACGAAACGTCCCGTATCGATGTGTGATGAAGAGAATGCAAAAAGCCATGTAGCTGAAGATATGGATGAGTGTGGCAGCTTACTTGCCAAGCTCAACATCGCTATTGACGCGGAGGGTCCGCCAACGCATCTCGAACACGGACTTCGTTTGATACATTCTTTGCGATCCCGCATGATCATGCAGACGGACACGGCACCGGGATTGCCGCACACAACGAAGCGATATCGACCTTCAACGGGGCAGCTAGACGAAGCGGATCGCGCGACTGTGGATCTTCTCTTCTGGCTGGGTATCATGTTCGATACTTTGTCGTCCGCAATGCGCAGACGCCCACTTGTTGTTTCCGACGGAGACTCTGATATCTACCCGGAATTACCATCAGAGACGACAGACGGGTCACTCGGTCTGTGGGATACTTACTTGTTTGCCCGTCAGCAAAGACGGATTCAGGATGCTGGAACTAGATGGCCTTGCTCATTTGACCAGGCTGCAGCTATTCTATGTGATGCTGCTCCTGTCAAAGTGTTGCTGTTTAGAAAGATCACAAGGATTCAGACTCTTATTACCAGAAGAGTTCGATCTAGCAAGATTGAACACGCCATCAAGGCGGCGCTAGAGGTCCACGCACACTGGGAAACAACGTACGCTCCTTTCGTCCAGGATTGTATAGATTACCATGACCAGCTGCATCCACATATACAGTCATGGTATACATGTTTGGCGGGACATTGGCATCTGGCGTCCCTTCTCCTTGCAGACCTAATCGAGGTTGTGCTCGCCTCGAGGCATGAAACAGTCGAGACACAATCGCAGAGCGCATTCAATAGCTTCGTCGTGGAGTCCAGAGTGGTCAGTTGTCGCTTGGTGTCAGATATGGCGACCCGCGCTTGTCCGCGAGGCGATGCGTCTTTCTCACGATTACACAACTTTCATGTCGCGCTCCGCCAAGGCTCGCTGCTGACAGAGCCATGGACAGCAGTACTGATTCGCGTCTTTGCTAAAACTGGAGCTCTTCTTTTGGAGTCACGGAACATGTTGGTGTTTGATCACGCCATGGATGGCAACGAGACCTTTCGTCGAGCTGACGACTGTGTAAGGGCTCTTTGGTACCTCGGTAGGAGGTCCGGGATGGCCATGTCAGCAGCAAAGCTGCTAGGGGACGCTTTGAAAGAAAGGCGTCACAGTGCACAGAAGAAATCGAGTGACATGGCTTCATTTTTAGACGCTGATCTCTGGCAGGATTTTGAAGGGTTGCATGCAGCTTTTGAAGTTGAGTGTAAGCCCTACTTGAACAATGAATAAAAGCCAACATACTGTGCTCACCTCAATTTCGAGCTACTATAAGCCCATATCGTCTACCACGGCGATGACAGCAAGTGGGGTTATGAAGCGATGTGCGCTGCTTCGCTTTGGGTCCAAACACGCGCTCAGAAGCTAAACCTTGTTGAGGCTAGAACATTCTCCGTACCTTTAACGTTGAGCCCTGGAATTCCCCTCGTTGTATCCACGAGCATGAGGCGCGTGATCCCAACCAAAGAGTCTTGATACTACATAAATCCCGAGCTTCAGGCATAGGGTATACCAAAATCGCAGATTTTCGCATGTCTTCCTGACCTCATCGCGCTAAGTCGCGTCGCCGGACGCGACGAAATAGAGCAACCACTTGCGAGCATCATGGGTATACCACAGTATGTAAAGCAGTCCGAACTAGATGCTCTAATTCTAACGACTTCCCTCCCAAGGCTCTTCGAAGTCATACAAGACTATGAAGAAAGCATTCTCGTTGCGCAACTTGCCGAAGAGCACTATCGACGTCATAATAGGCCTCTTCGAATCGCTGTGGACGAGGCAGACTGGCGGTTCAACAATGTTACGCAAGCTCAAGTCTACGCAATTCGCGAAGGTAAAGACTACCCGAACGCGATCAACTGTGTCTGGCGCTACCGCGCTCAGCCTCCGACCAGGCATACCAAGGGCAAGAGAAAATCATGTTCTACAGAATCTGCCGTTTCCTCACTTTGGGCATACAGCTGATTTTTGTTTTCGACGGACCTAGTCGACCCTGGAAACGCGGTGGGAGAGGTGGGGGTAAAATCGACTATCGAGCGAGGGACCTACTGAAAGAAGTGCTGAGACATCTCGGCATCCCATACCATGAAGCTCCCGGAGAGGCTGAAGCTGAATGTGCTCGCCTACAGATTCTTGGCCTTGTCGACGCCGTGTGGTCTCAAGATTCAGATTGTCTCATGTTTGGCTGCACAACCTGGATTCGCGATGATCGAGTTGTGAAAGAGAAAGGCACCCACGATCGCTCGAAAGAGAACACACAGAAGAGCAAGAAGTCTGCCAAAATTGTGCGAGCGCAAGACTTGAAACAGCGACTGCAGATTGACCGCGAGGGGCTTGTACTATTCGCTATGCTAGTTGGCGGTGATTACGATGCCAAAGGCCTGCCCGGATGCGGCCAGAAGATCGCGATGAAGGCTGTTTAAAGAGGGCTTGGACAAAGTCTCTGTGCATGCCGTAACCAGAGAGACTGCGATGCCTGGAGTCTTCAACTAGATGAATGCCTGCGTAGTACTGGTGGCCGAGGCACCGCCATTCCACTCGGCTTCCCAGATTTCAAGACCTTGGCCAAATACAACACCCCAAAGGTAACTTCCGACAGTCTGCTTTTGAATGATTCGCGACTCGACCTGAGTATCATGCACCCAATCAACGAGCTCAAGCTTCTCGAAACCACGAGTTCACGCTTCAACATATGGGGAAAGTTGTACATGAACTGGGTGAGCAGTTTTACCGGATTGCATAGGATGGTCGCTGATATGAGACTATGCAGATTGGACCGATACTGCTGGCGAGAGCTCTCTCTGGTAGAGACCCGACACTTCCACCTGAGGTTGTGCATGGTATTGTCCTCGTGAAAGAGAAAGGAAAAGAAGATGAAAATGGCGTCCAGAAGCGCACATTCGAACGTAAAATTAAGTTTTCACCCTTCGGAGTCACGTCTTTGCGGCAGGATGATTTCGAGGGCGAGAGACTTGGCTACTGGACAGGCAAAGCTGCGGACACCTTCGATCCTACGTATCGGGTTGAGAAATGCGAGATGCCGGACTACTTATTGCAAAAGGTGTTACCAGTACACATTCTGAATCTACCACCACCAGAGCCCAAGGCCAAAGCTGCCAAGCGTAAAGCACAGGTGGAAACGAACAAACCTGATGAATCGCTTGTCGCGGCAAAGAGACAACGCATCGCGAATGCAGCTACTACCACCCCCTTGACCAAGACCTCACGTAGTCGAGTAACACCAAAGGGATCGATGCCGTCCCGCCAGGAACATTCGGCGAGCTGGATCCACGATGTCATTGAGCTCTCCGACTCAGAAGATGAGCTTCGCCTTCCCCCCAGCCGGCTCCAGTCGGGATCCTCAGCCAGGCCGGCTCCATCTCGGATCGTGGATCTTGGCTCGCCCTCCTCTGAAGAATATAGACCTAATACGGTCCCTCGAGCTGCTTCAAGCAGAAAGATAGCTCAACAGACACCTTCTCGCATGAATCAGGATATCCTACCCAGATTCAGGCGCGATCTTTTCGCGGGCGCGGGCGAAGAGGACGAACTACGAATAGCTTTGCGTTTGAGCATGCAGGAAAATGTGATATCTTCTCGGAGAAAGTTGCCTACTTCGACAGATTTAATTATGCATACTTCAAATGACCCTCACGGATCATTCGAAGCGTCTGCAGATTCCACTCGTGGACACGAGCAGTCCGCAGTCAAGGTTACGCAAGATATTATGAGGAAGCGTTCTGGCATTTCGTCTCGAGAGTCTGTGCTTCATACCAACGCTTATATCGCTTCGCAACAAGAACTCGTCGTATCAGATCACTCACCCGCGAGGACAAACCTGACTGATGTACCTACGTTTGATGACATACGCGTTGCTCGTCTACGCCATTTTCAACAGACTCCAACCATTCTGGCCTCCATGATTGAAAGCCCTGGATTTACACCGCAGTCGCGCGGAACATCCGCGCGGAGGACCGAACCAAGAGTCCAAATACTGCCGGGCATAAGCTACATTGATTTAACAGCTGATTGAATAATACAATGTCACTGTTGGCTCTACAATTGAGCGCGATTCACAGTGAAGCTGAGTCGGCCCATAACCGATGGTGCTCGCTTGCACCATGTATTGTGTAGATTCACTGACAGCATGCAATGTTCACCCGGACCATTTCCCACAAGTTTCAATCAGCGCAATCTTCTTCCCTCCATATCGACACTACAACACTCCACGTCAAACCCTGTAATCATCTACAATGGAGTCGCGTGCGCAATACATCTCCCAAAACTTCTTCGATGACGTGCTCGACACGCTGCTCGTGCGTCCAGATACACCGAAGGAACCATACTGTTCGATCTGCGATCAAGCATATGGAAACGTAGATCAAAAGACCGACTTTGCTGCTATCAAGCCTTCCCTTGCCCTGCTCAACGAGTTACCAATGTCTAGTGGTCCGTTCATGCAAGAAATTCTTGAACCAGCTGTCAGCAAATGTGGCCACACCTTTTGTACATCCTGCATCTGTCTCTGGTTGGCCAGCCATCGAAACTGTCCCACGTGTCGAATCCATCTGGTTGGATCTCATGATCGGCACGCCGATGGCTCCGACGACAATACAGATTCCGATGGCGATGCAGACTCTGACGATGGCTCAGAGTCTGGCGATGAATCAGACTCTGACGCTGATTTCGACTACGACGACGGCCTAGACCACGAAGATAATAGGCCAGCCTTCGAACAATTCGATTCCTACATGGACAAGCTCACCATTCGCGAACATCTCAAGTTGAAGACGCCAATGCCATTTGCACGCGTTCCCAATTCATTCGTGTTTATGTCCTTGCCGCGGACCATGGTCACTATCGCACGCCGCTTTCACCTACAAGCAACGGGCGAGCTAGCACCAGCCGATATGCATAAAATGCGCTTCAAGTCGATGCCCAAATTCGACGTGTCGGATTGGACAGCGTAAGACTTTGCGGCCGAAGGAGGGAAGCAGAATCTGATGATATATGCAAGCGCAAACCCTGACACAGCACTCGCTGGACACTCCGACGCCATCCAACTGTACACCACCATCTACGATTGTCTCGTGCGTCTTGATACTGCAAGCCTAAGACATGAAACAAGGCTTGGTGCGGCGGAGGAGACGTTTGATACGGTCGAAGCGGCTATGCCAGATGCCGATGGAGGCATAGACCAAAAGCGATGGTGGGCGTACGTCGAGTGCGTAATCAAGTATGAACTTGCGAGTGCAGCACTTCAGCAGCGTTATTGCGACCTAGTACACGCCTACTACGTTACTAATCGGGACGACGTCCCTGAGTAAGACGAAGCAGACTAGGGGCATCATATCCAAAGAACTTCACAGGGACCTGTAGCTGCCTTAAACAAAAGCTGTTTCTATCTGCTCTGTCTGACACGTCTGAATGTTTTCGAGGACACCGTGCGAGGATGTTTACACAAATTGCAATAGTTTTGTACCACATTAGCCAAGGGAGAATAGAATCCCTACAAATGTGCCGTGAATGCGAACTTTCTGCTGCTGTGATGGCCAGGTCCCAGTTCATCTCGTTGAAGACTAATCAACGTACGCAACTTTGCCACCTTCGTAAACCCCAGAACACAACGGACGCTACTTGAAAATACTCTGGTTCCCGGTCGTGTGATCATACAAATGTATGTAGACAATGACATGTTCCTCACCATGAATAAGCTACTCGTCAACCAAGTTTCCCCCGACCCGGCCCATCGCCGACAGCCCGGTGCTATAATCGGGCAGACTCAGCAAAACCATCACGAAAGGTCACGATTTACATAATCCCGAGGCCTTTCACGATTCTGAAGAAGGCGAATGAGTCAGAAAATAGTATATAGTGATAATGTATAGAACTTATTCATTTTTGTTTTTCTGCATTCCTGAATACACCTTTTTACATCCAAACCTACCTAGGTAGTCTATTTTGCAGCTAACAATATGTCAACCCCATGCGCTCAGCGCCTCCAAAGCTGCGCGAACAGAAATGAAAACGCAACATGTCCGAATAATCAGCCATTGCCAAAATGGCTTATTTCAGCTGATCGACGAGGTTGGCGACGGGTTGTGCAGAATTTCACGCCATCTTGGGTATGTCGTACTACATTTCCACCAACACCGCGACCATCTCCATGCTAACAATGAATTAAGTTTGCAGTCACAATGGGAACAGGAATCGTCGCCGTTCTGCTTCATGCCCTTTCGGATCTCTATCCTAGTCAAGAATATCCGCTGCGGACGCTCAGTATTGTCTTCTTCGTGCTGAATGTTCTGGTTTTTGGCATCATTCTGCTTATCTCGATCTTGAGATATACGCTATATCCCGCAACGTGGAGCCTCATGCTGCAACATCCGGTACAGTCGTTGTTCCTTGGCACGCTGCCGATGGGATTTGCCACGATTGTGAATATGTTTGTTGCGGTCTGCGTTCCAGCTTGGGCCGGACGAACACCCTATGTTGCGTGGGGAATGTGGTGGCTCGATGTGGTAGTCAGTGTTGCGTGTTGCCTTTGGTTGCCTTTCCAGATGTACGTATACTTGGTTCCGATTCTTGGTTCCGATTGTCAATGAGGTACAAAGGCTAACAACTTTAGGATGACGAAACACCAGACTCGACACGAAACCATGACGGCTGCTTGGCTGCTGCCAATCGTATCGTGTATCGTCGCTGCGGCATCAGGTGGTATCGTAGCTCAGGTTCTGCCAGATCCGAACTACGCTCTCATCACGATCATCACGAGTTATGTCCTGTGGGGCATGGGTATTCCTCTTGCTTTGGTCGTACTTACGATCTACTTCCATCGTCTTGCCATCCACAAGCTGCCACCTAGCGAAGTCATTGTCAGCGTGTTCCTCCCACTGGGCCCGATGGGTCAAGGTGGCTACGGCATAATGCAACTCGGTAAGGTAGCAGCGAAAGTGTTCCCAGAAACGAACACTCTACATCCGATGGCCGGTGAGATCCTCTTCGTCTTGGGCTGGGTTGTTGCGATCGTGTTATGGGGATTCGGCCTGGTCTGGCTCTTCTTCGCGGTTGCATCGATTGCGCGGAGCAAATTCCCATTCAATATGGGATGGTGGGGGTTCACTTTTCCGATTGGAGTCTTCACTATGGCAACGATAAGCTTTGCCCAAGAGCTTCCGTCTGCTTTCTTTCGGATTCTTGGTACCGTACTGGCGGTGAGCGTCATGGTATTGTGGTCGGTTGTCGCCACCGGGACTGTGAAGAATATCTTATATGGCAACATGTTCGAGGCGCCTTGTCTGCGCGAGATGGAGAAGAGAGCAAATGCGGTTGTAGAGCAAAAGGAACGTCAATATGTCTGATTAGCGGGTTTGAAGTGGTTACCAGTAGACCCTTCAATCAATGTACCTGTCTCTCCACTTGCAAGGGCCTAGTGTAACAGCTTGGCGGCGAGATCTATTGGTGGCGGATATGAGGCTCAGGCACCAGGCGACGCGTGGATGCGCCAGTTTCACTCGCAGGCGTCGAGGAGTGATACAAGCAGCTTTGATTCGCTAGCGCTCCAACTTGTGCAGGCGGCGAGAGTGAAAGTGCCACAGTTTCCCTTGTCAGTCGGCTGCCTTGCCCTACCATTGACTTATCTAACCCATGGAAGAGCATCGAAGCGCGGCGACGCTAAACTAAACGCCGACGCGCACGTCCGAGCGTGGAGCTACCCACTCACCTCTAACTGCATCATCGACGTTACTTAACCTCCACCGCTTGCACCATCGCCTCTCCATCTCACTCCTCCCCACCACAACTGCTCTCTCAACTCCGCCGCAGCTTCGAAATACCCATCCACACAGAAAGCTACATTCGCTGCAATCACACATAGACCGCCATCATGTCGGCTGAGGACTACACCACACCCAAGGTGGATCTGTCAAAGTAAGTTTGCTTGCCACCAGCATTTCGATGGAGTTGCAGCTGCTAACACCGCCCCTAGAGATCCATCTGGCGCCGAACCAAAGGACGTAAGTTTGAACGACTCTTCCACGACAAACATGAGGACTGACCCACCACAGAAGGATGAGACCGCAACCGCCATCCTTAAGAAGAAGAAGAAGCCCAACTCCTTGATGTATGTATCTCAGACCGCATGGCTGGTGGCATAGCTAACTTTCCCAGCGTCACTGACGCCGTCAACGATGACAACTCGATCATCGCGCTCTCAAACAACACCATGGAGACGCTCCAGCTGTTCCGTGGCGACACTGTCCTGGTCAAGGGCAAGAAGCGAAAGGACACAGTCTTGATCGTGCTCGCAGACGACGATCTCGATGATGGCTCCGCGCGGATAAACCGTGTCGTTCGCCACAACTTGCGGGTCAAGCACGGCGACGTTATCACCATCCACCCGTGCCCTGACATCAAATACGTACGTGTCATCTTCAGCTCGCAATTGTTAACTTTGTTACTAACAACTCCCAGGCCAAGCGCATTGCAGTCCTACCCATCGCAGATACCGTTGAGGGCATCACCGGCTCATTATTCGATGTCTTCCTCGCACCCTACTTCCGTGAAGCCTACCGACCCGTCCGACAAGGCGACACCTTCACAGCTCGCGGCGGTATGCGACAAGTCGAGTTCAAGGTCGTCGAGGTCGACCCACCAGAGTTTGGCATCGTCGCGCAAGATACCGTCATCCACTGCGAGGGCGAGCCGATCCAGCGCGAGGATGAGGAGGGCAACCTCAACGAGGTCGGTTATGACGACATTGGTGGCTGCCGCAAGCAGATGGCACAGATCCGAGAGCTGGTCGAGCTGCCACTAAGGCATCCCCAGCTCTTCAAGTCGATCGGTATTAAGCCTCCGCGTGGTATCCTCATGTATGGCCCTCCCGGTACCGGTAAGACGCTCATGGCTCGTGCCGTTGCCAACGAGACCGGTGCTTTCTTCTTCCTGATCAACGGTCCCGAGATCATGTCAAAGATGGCTGGTGAGTCAGAGTCGAATCTGCGAAAGGCATTCGAGGAGGCCGAGAAGAACTCCCCTGCGATCATCTTCATCGACGAGATCGACTCCATCGCTCCCAAGCGTGAGAAGACCAACGGCGAGGTCGAGCGCCGTGTCGTTTCTCAGCTGCTCACCCTCATGGACGGCATGAAGGCGCGTTCCAACGTTGTTGTTATGGCTGCCACTAACCGCCCCAACTCAATCGATCCCGCCCTCCGTCGTTTCGGCCGTTTCGACCGCGAAGTCGACATTGGCATTCCCGACCCCACTGGCCGTCTTGAGATCATGCAAATCCACACCAAGAACATGAAGCTTGGCGACGACGTCGACCTGCAGGCTGTTGCCTCCGAGACACACGGCTACGTTGGTTCAGATTTGGCATCGCTCTGTTCAGAGGCTGCCATGCAGCAGATTCGTGAGAAGATGGATCTGATCGATCTGGACGAGGACACCATCGACGCTGAGGTCCTCGACTCGCTCGGTGTTACCATGGAGAACTTCCGCTTCGCTCTTGGTGTTTCCAACCCATCTGCTCTTCGTGAGGTTGCCGTTGTCGAGGTTCCAAACGTCCGATGGGAAGACATTGGTGGTCTCGAGGAGGTCAAGCGCGAGCTCATCGAGAGCGTACAATACCCCGTCGACCACCCCGAGAAGTTCCTCAAGTTTGGCATGTCGCCATCTCGAGGTGTGCTCTTCTACGGTCCCCCTGGTACTGGTAAGACGCTTCTCGCAAAGGCTGTTGCCAACGAGTGCGCTGCCAACTTCATCTCCATCAAGGGCCCTGAACTGCTTTCCATGTGGTTCGGTGAGTCTGAGAGCAACATCCGTGACATCTTCGACAAGGCGCGAGCTGCAGCACCCTGCGTCGTCTTCCTTGACGAGTTGGACTCTATTGCCAAGTCTCGTGGTGGATCCAACGGTGATGCTGGAGGTGCTTCTGACCGTGTCGTCAACCAGCTTCTCACTGAGATGGACGGTATGACCTCAAAGAAGAACGTCTTTGTCATTGGTGCCACCAATCGTCCTGAGCAGCTCGACAATGCTCTGTGCCGTCCTGGACGTCTCGACACGCTCGTTTACGTGCCTCTGCCCGATCTTGCCTCGCGAATCAGCATCCTCAAGGCTCAGCTCCGTAAGACTCCTGTCGCACCCGACGTCGACATCGACTTCATTGCCCAGAACACCCACGGATTCTCTGGTGCCGATCTTGGCTTCATCACCCAGCGTGCCGTCAAGCTCGCCATCAAGCAGTCCATTTCGCTCGACATCGAGCGCCGCAAGGCCCGCGAAGCCGCTGGCGAGGACGTCGACATGGAAGATGACGCTGAGGACGCCGTCCCCGAGCTCACCAAGGCTCACTTCGAGGAGGCCATGCGCTCCGCTCGTCGTTCCGTTACTGACGTCGAGATCCGCCGCTACGAGGCATTTGCTCAGTCAATGAAAAACTCTGGCGGCTCGAGCTTCTTCCGCTTCCCCGAGGACGACCAGGCTGCTGATGGCCAGAATGCATTTGGCAATGCTGGTGAGGATGAGGACTTGTACAACTAGAAATGGAAGACACGAGTTAGGTGGGATGATTGGCGCATTTAACGGGTTAATATGCCTGGGCCCTAGACAGTAATTGCAGGCGAATATCATCATGACATGGTAGCGAGAATGGGAACTTTGATAGTAGTCATGACACGCCGAATGAATTGAGAATGACATTACATGATTTTGAATTTGTTGTTCTATGTGATGCCACCTTTGAACCTTGTTGTACCCAGCGAAAGACTGATATAATGAATACTCCCGCCGTGCTACCAATGATTTACTTCATCACATTCGGCTCACATTTGTCAGCCCATCCCTTTGCCCTGCACCTCCGACAGGGCCGTCTGACCCCGCATAAAAAGCCATCCGTCCTAGATTCCGCACATTGTCTGCACCTCCTCTTCATTGAAGACCATTGACTATTTGTCATTTCGCGACATATATACCACCCCAAGGCGCTACAGCGCGCGCACGAGGACAGACCTTGCTCGTTACGCCACACCCTTCCATCAACCATTTTGCGAACGCAAACCTCGCTGTTTCTGCAACAATCGTAGCAGTCGTTTGTGTCGCGCCAGTCTGGAACAGGTTTTGGACTGTGTCCGGATCCCCTATCGTGCCGCGTCGGTAAGGGTTCGCTTGCGTCTTGAGTTTCCTGTAGTTCAGGCTGACTTTGCTGGCTTGGCCCTTGCGTTGGCTGATAATATGGTAGCAGGACATCATGCTGCGAGGTCATGACTAGCGAGGGGTCTGATGCTTGGCTAACATGATAGTGCTGGCAGGGTGGGGCAGCTTGAGCGTACATCTGAACAGATGGAGGTCGAGGTTGCGATTGGAACAAAATTTGGCCTTGTTGTGGCAACGCAAGAAGTTGCGGGTTCTGACTGTACACCTCGATATCCTGCCCACCATGATGATTTGCTTCAAATGTAAATGGATAATTGTGGAGCGACAATACAGGCTGAGACCCTTGTGTTGCTAAGAAAACGGGCCGTTGAGTAAAGTTTGGTGGTGGAATAAATTGTTGGTGATGCTGGTAGGAAGGAACGAACTGAATTCCCGCGGGACAGTATTGTGATTGTAGTAATGGCTGGACTGGAGGTCTGGAAGGCTGCCTGTCGAAAGGGTGCTGGAGCGGAGCTTGGGTATTGTGAGAATAAGTGGCCATTTGTGATGTAGAATAGTGGAAGGCCGGGCTCCCAGTCAGCGAGACCACGAGCATTCACATTGCCCGTTCGAGTGTCCTCAAGCGTCATTCGAGCGGTGGCCTCCTCCCAGTCTTCGAGAACACTGTCCCGAGCATTAGTGCGAATCTAAAGGAGGAGCTTGGAGGTAGCGGGATATCAAGAGTCCTCCTCTGTGATATCACACACTTTCTCCAGCTCCCGGCGGACCGTCTTGGTACCCTCAACAATGGCTTTGTTGGGGATCTTGAGGTCGTACTGTTCGTCGTGTCCGTTCACACCGTTAAAGCTATCAGCGCTGCTGATGCCATTGCTCTGAGTGTCGTCACCTTGCATCTGATGCTTAATCCTCTCCATGGCAAGGGCACGTGCTTCGTCGACGGTTGTGGCCTGGCCTGAGCGGAACAGATCGGTAACGTAGCGACGCAACTCGTCCTTGAAGCCAGATTCGGCCAGCTGGCGGTCAAGGGAGGCCTCGATGTTGCGAATGCCGTCGCCGGAGAGCAGGGCGGAATAAATGTTGTTGCGGAGGTCCTGTGAGATGTGGTTCTGAGCCTCGGCGGCCCCAATGGAAATGGGTGTTTGGTTAGACATGGTGTTGGGTAGGTGCGTTTAGCGCAGGTGCCGACTACCGGATGGTGAAAGGGGAAGGAGCCAGATCGGTCTTTGAAGCTGGCGAGATATCCGACGCAAAATCCTGTCTGAAGTCTTTGGCGACTATCGTATGCTTGGGCGAGTCGAACGAAAGTCGATGAGATGAGGGCAATGCCAAACAGAGGTTCCAAGGCCGACGGTCGCGAGGCTGGAAAATTTCGGGTAGCGCAAATCGTTGAAGATCCGTGGTCCGTGAAGCCGTTTGTGGGTGGTGGTCTATCTCGCCTGAGCCCGTGACTCGTGATGTGCGAACGGTAATCTCCCAATATTGCAGAGGCCGAAAAGGCGTGGGGTTTGATTAGAAGGGATGCTGTGGTGAGGTTGGGCCGCTGTCAGGTGCAGTGCAGGTATAGTATGTGTGATGCTGCGTGGCCTCGAAGCTGTGGTTTATGCACGTTGGTAATCGTGGGAAGAAGGAGCAAAGTGGTGTTCCAAAGCTGTACCTGAAAGACGGCCATGAATGGAGCTGCACGGCGGTGGAGCTTGGGCCGCATTGGCTACGCGCGGGTTGTTCGGTTCCACCCATCCCAGGGCATCTAGGCGCCGGGAAGCATGCAACGGCAGGGAAGACCACATACAGGCTGGCCTCGTCCACCCTCGATGCTTTGCGCTGCGAGTCCTCCACGGCTGTTGCTGCATTCTCTCCACCGCTTGTGTGCGTAAAGTCTGCCCGCCTGCTCCTTCCCAGCACCGCATCGCACCAGCCGCCGCACTGCATCCATCCCCGCCAGGCCTCAGGCACCACCGACAACAAAGGCGCTTAGCCAGATATCACCGGCACCACGCCCTGTTGCACGCCTGCACCCACGCCGACAGCCTCCCCCACCAGCTTCAGATCGCTCGCACGGCGCTCTATATCTGGTACGGCGCCCCAGAAGCCGACCTGCTCCCGCCCAAGGCGAAACACGCCGGCTCAATCTCGCTTCGTCTCAGGCAGGGAACGCCGTCACGACGTCCACATCGCGCCCGTAGCATCCCAGCCGGCAGCATCACGTCTGGCCCACCTCCGCCTGATACAACCCACCTGCCCTGCCCAGTTTGGTGGCATCCGCTTCTTCGCTGCCACTTCGACCGTCCGCCACTACCCCCGCGACGTCATCCGCCATGGCCTACGCGACCAAGTACCACGAGGACTCGGACGCCGATGACGAGTTCGAGCGCAGCGTCATGAGCCCCACGCTGCCGCCCGAGTATGAAAACTCGCCCACCAGCTCCGGCCCGCTGAGCACCGAACATACGCCGACCACCTTCACACACTCCCGAGACAGCAAGAGCAGTCCGACGGGCCTGATAATGGAATGGACCGAGGACCAGGTCGCCGACTTCATATCAGACCTGGGCCTCGAGCAGTATGCTGACACATTTGCTGGTACGAGACACGATAAAACTGGAATACATGGTACTGATACTAGTTTGCAGAGGAGGTTATTTCTGGCGATGTACTGGCAGCGCTGCAGCACGCAGAGCTCAAGGAGATGGGCATTGGGAGTGTAGGACACCGTCTGACCATTCTCAAAGCCGTCTACGAGATCAAGGTGAAGCAGAACGTGCCAATAGAACCAGACGACTACGTGCCCTTGTGTAAGTAACTCCTCCCTTTCTTGCATCAAACTCTTACCAACTCCCACTCCAGCTGCGGATACGTCGGCACAAGAAGCCCCGCCTACACAGGACGATTTCGCCAAGGTCATCCGAGTCGTCCAGATGCGCGACGAGCGCATACACACCGCCGAGTCTGAACTGCGCCATCTGAGGGAAGATCTCAGCAGAGTCATAGATGAGAACAAGCGATTACGAGAGGAAATGCTGCCGCTCTTGCGCATGCTCAAGGACAGCCAGCAGTCGCTCCCCACAGTGCCGCACGAACACAGCATCACATCACCACCAGCCGCCCAGGAGAGATCGGGCGGAAGCAGTCTGTCGCGTAAGTTTTCTACCAAGAAGCTTTTCCTTGGCTCTGCTCCAAAGAATCCCTCTCCAACCATACAAGAGCACCGCACTCTCATCGATCATTCTTCTTTGGATCCTTCAGCAGCAGCTGTAGCAGCATCCTCACACCTCACAGCATCTCTTGGTGGCGGCCCACAAATGTCCCCCAACTCCATTGCGCAACCATCGCCCACGTCCCCTGCCTATAATCAGAACCAGAGCCGCCAACAATATGCGCGCGACACGTCGCGCAATACACACGACCACGAAGGCACTCCAAGCTGGCCTCAGTCATCGAGCAACTGGGGCTCCGACACGCTTGTATCAGACCGGAATCGCGATCCCCGCGCCACTCCTGCTCCGCTATCGTCACGACCGCTACGAACTAATGCCCAACCGACACCGAACCCTGATGACCGAGACCCACCGCTATCCGGTGGATCAAGTACCATGAACGCTCCTACATCTAATCCCGCCTCAACGCCATCTACCAATCCTCAAGTTGAGATATTCAAATCCTTCCGAGTATCTATCGACGACCCTTGCCACAAAGTGCTACCCGTAGCGCTGAAGAAATACAACATTACCGCGGACTGGCGGCAGTATGCGCTATACATTGTCCATGGGGACCAAGAGCGATGTTTGGGTCTGAATGAGCGGCCTTTGATTTTGTTCAAGCAGTTGGACAAGGAGGGCCGAAAGCCCATGTTTATGTTGAGGAAACACGCTGCGCCCGCAGAAGGTCACGTTAGCACCGTTGGTGGAAACGACATACGGACCGTACCATCTGGATCAGACGGATTCGGCTGGGGTGGACAGAGCAGAGGAACGCCCCTGCCAGGGGGCGTATTGTAGGAAACTTGCTGCTCAAGGACGGCATTTCCCTTTATCATCCGGGGCGAGTAGTTTTGCTGGTCGTAAGCTGGTGGCGTGACCCGAACGTCACCAGTAAAGCATGATGGAGAACCAAGCTCAATGACAGAGAAGCCTGAGCTTGGCAAAAGAGTATGACGCAAGCAGCCAAGTTGCACAGCGTTCATGAAGGGATGGCGAATTGTCGCCGGCCAACATCCACGGCGCCAAATTTGCCAATGTACACCAACTTTGGACGGGGAAAGAGCAATCTGGAGAAAGATGGGAGCCCTGAAGATACGAGACGAGGCATACTATTTTGGTGCCAACACTACGCCACGAGACCGAGGTTCCTCGGAAAATGTAACGGACCATGTACGAAGAATATTTGGAGCCATGTCAAGCATAGCAAGCGTTTGTTGTATGTATGAAGGAGATTCTTGTCGTTGTATGAAGGCAAATCTAGCGCAACAAGATATATGGTAGTAAAACTATGTAGTCAAATCTACGCATCACAAACTTCCATCTCAATCACTGTACTGTCTTCTCCTCGCTTTCGATTTCTTAACATCTACATTCGCCACAAAACATGAAGCTTGACTCCCAAATCTGAACCATGTCTGATAATAATTTTCAGCTCTGCTACTAAGACCTCTCGCGATGATTCAGGGTCTCACAAATGTAGCTATTGTGGACAGGAACATCCATGCATCTATTTTCAGAATAGAGTTTGAGTTTGAAGCCAAAGTACGCGCGGGAGTATGGGGTGGTGGCGGACGCTAATTTAAGCCGCAACACCTCGGACACAGACCACGCAATGTTGTTTGCAGTACCAGCCTAGATGAATGCAGTCTATGAATAGTCGAGCGAAACAAACTGTCACTGCTGGGATGGTTTGGAGTGTTAGATGTAAAATCGTCGTTGCGATGAATTGAACGAGTGTCGGGATGCCTTAGTTAGCATAACTCCAGCACCCGTATCAGCGTCGGACAATTGGGATCTTAGGATGATATGATTTGTAACTTTGATGGTTGAGGGTACTTGGAATAAATAGAAGCTGGGTTGGTTTGGTATTGCGGATCCTACCATTTGTACATCTCACGTTTCTTTGCAGATCTTGGGTTGGCCAGGAGTACAACGATGTGTTGTGAGGATGCAGGATATTATGTGATTGGCTTTGAAGACGCTGTAGAGCGATCTATAAACAAAGCACCCAGAGTTTTGATGTGTTAGGAAGAGAGGGACTATTCGAGCTAAGCCAGTGTCTTTTAGAAAATGGAGCTGGATGAATTCAATGGCTATCATCTGGAGAATACCTCGCTAGTAACAGGTCCCTCCCCCTTTCTCTCTTCTTTCCGAACTAGAGGGCTATTTCTGCTCTTGAGATATTGGCGCAAACGAGACGGTACAGTGGTTGTGATGGTAGTTTCGGAGAATGATTTTGCTAGTTGAGTTCCACAGCCCACTACCTTGCTCACAGAACGTCCAGTCTATTTGTATCCGCCAGTTGATACAATGTGCTATGGCTCGCATGATCTTGGTCTTTGTCTGGCCAAGATATGGGCCTTGTTTGGAGTGAGTTCGGTCCTGATGCCGGTCTGGTCTTGTGAGGTACATCGCAGTTGGCCGACAATGTGCCTGGACGTCTTGACATCTGCAAACCATTTACGCAGATACCGTGTAGCAGCACAACTCGAGGTTTCTAAACATCTTTGCGCGTTTCCAGATTGTCAGTGATCCGTCGAAGTGACTTCAATCGTGGTGACAAGCGGCGTGAGTAGCCATGTTCCAATCCCACCTCCACTCTCTCAATAACTGAATCAAATCTTCCACCCCTTCTCCTCAAAACGGCTTCGCCGCCTTCCTACTCTCGCCCCTCCCACTAACCGGATCCCTAAACTCCTTCCAACTAACCGGAAACATCAACCTCCCCTCCTCACTCCGCGCCATCACAACCCCATACTCATTCTTATCCGTCGCAACGTAGTAATTGCTCTGATCCCCCAGACTAATCACCACCCCGCGAATCAAGTCGCCCACGCGGAAACTCTCGTCAATCTTGATCTTGTCCTTTTCCGTCGCACGTATGTCTTCCCGCCGGATCTGGCCCTGGAACGCTTCGCGGCACACGTGTGTGTCGATGACGAGGATCTCGCAGGTTGCGAAGCGCGTGCCGAGGCGCGTGATGCGCGCGAGAACGACGCTGTCGACAGAGGGCAGTATGGGAGCGCCCCCGCCGCTGCCTGTGCCTAGGATGCCCGGGTCGGAGGTTGTGTCGGATGGGCGTGATATGGAGAGCAAGGGAACGAGTTTGGATTTTGAGGCGGTGGAATTGGATTGTGAGGGGCGCAGCGAAGGTGATGAGAGTACGGGGCCTGCGATTGAGGCGTAGATCTGTTGCTCGTGGATGTGCGTGCCGGGACCTGGAAGGTATTTATCTGCTGGGCCCAAGAGTTGCCCTGGGAGGGCGAGGGCGGGGAGAGCCATGCTTTGGGGGTGAAGTGTGGTTGCGTGGCGTTTTCCGTGTAAGATTGCTTGCTGAAGGACTTGGTACTTGATGTGACAAGTGTAGAGATTGCGCAAGAACGGTTGTGGTATGTTGGGTCGTGATGCTGGTGGTGTATGTTGAAGCTCGAACTTTTTTGGAGCCGAGCGGAGAGCTAGCTCGTAGATCATTTGTTGCGTCACCAGTCGGCTATTCATGCCCCACTAATTTATACTACTAACGAGTGCATTATAGTAAGCTCTGCGCTTTGGCGATGTATTTGATTATCACTACAGTACTGTGTCAGGGAGCCATGTTTCTGATAGGCATGAGAAGCGCGCCAGCACGGACAATGCCTCCAAAGAAGTCGTGAGAGCCATCGAGGCTCTGCTGTACCCGATGTTAAGAACGCCTTTTTGCCCAACCATATGCGGCATACATTGCTCCAATCGCCGAGACATGCAATCCCTCCAAAAATCATCAAGTTCATTCGCTCATGCTCACGTTTCTGTAAAAGACGCGCCCCATCTGTCCGTCCCCCAAATTCGTACGATGGCCTTCTATTCGTGGCCTGACTCTACGCTCCCTATCCGGCGACTAGACGTTTTGGTAGAGTAGCAGCGGCTCGCCCACGTTCTGGATCTCCGGTATCGTACACTTGAGATCGAATGCCTTGGATAGCACAATCTTGAAAATCTATCAAAGGTCAGCATGGCGATCTGCGTATGCATGTCCACTCCATACCTTTTGCACGTTGATGCTGTGGCTTGTGCTGCTGAAGATCAGGCTAGCTTTCATGGCCCGCGCGAATCGCTGAGCCTATTTGATATTAGCACATGAATGACCTCGTTTAGTATGATTACGCACTTGATTCGAAATTTCTTCCTGCTCTTCTCGAGGGAAGTTGACAAAGTGGTCATACTTTGTGCCGACCAGGAACGGAATGGCCGTCTTATTGAAACCGCGTCCTTGACGGTACCACTCTTTGATGGAGTTGAGCGTGCTCTTTCGTGTGAGATCGAACATGAACAGGATGGCAACTGCATCGTTGCATACCAGCGGCAACATGTTTACAAACTCACGCTGGCCACCAAGATCCCAAATGGAGAAGGTAATCTCAGTATTCCGGATCGAGATGGTCTTTTCCATGAAGTTGACACCTATGCCAGTCAGTAAAGTCCGATGCGAGCCCTTGTCCACGGCATACCCAATGTCTGGATGTAGTCTTCATCCCAGCTGCCCTCGACATATTTCACCATCAAGCTAGTCTTTCCGATCTGGGCATCTCCCACCATGCCGACCTTGATGACTACACTGGCGTTCTTGCTCGCAGCTTCGGGTTGCTGCTGCTGCTGTTGTTGTTGCTGTTGTTGTGAAGCGCGCTGATTTTGGTCTTGGTACGAGTTTGACCTTGAACCTCCTTCCGACACTGGATACCGTCCCATCTGCGAGTTCGGCCGTGAGTGCGACTGGCCCATGTGTGTCTCCTTGCTCCCATCATAGTAGGCGTGCCGTGGCGGAGTGTCGGCGTCTGAGGGCGTGTTGAAGCGCGAGCCGTTGTGGTTCGTGTACTGGTAGGCGGTGTCGGAGTAGGACGTGGCGGGTCGGTGTTGTTCTTGCGCGTAGCCATTGTTGTTCTGAGCATAGGCATTGTGGTTGGCTTGGAAGTCGGGCAGCGGGCCTACGGTCGAGGCTGTGATGGTCGTGTTCATGCTGTCGTCGACCTCCATAGGCTGGTCCATGTGCTTTTGCGCGTCCTGACCTTCACCATGGACGGGTTGTTGCATGCCTTGGTCGGCTATGTGCTGTGGCTCGCCCTGGCTGGGCACATGCTGAGACATGACTTGGGCGGGTGTATGCTGTTGCATGGCCTCGGTGGACATGTGCTGCTGCATGCCGTGGCCCTCGCTGGGCATTTGGTCGGGCTGCATGTCCATGACGAAGATTTGTTGTCGCTGTATGCGCTTGACTCGAGGTGTCCAGGATGCCGGAGGTGGGCGAATAGGAGAGGTGCAGGCGCCGGTTGATGCGCCGCGAGACAGCCCCGCTACACCTGGACCTAGGAACGCGTCGAGGTCTGCCCTGTTTGGTGCAGTGTTATGATGGATCTGAGGTGGCCCGACGCGTCGATTTGGGCATGCAGGAGGCAGGAAGAGGAGGGTGAACCCAGGGGCTACAGGGCAGATGCATCCAATGGCGGCTTGCTACAGTGCAATTGGAGAGCGGGCGTCAACTGCGCAGAGGGGCTGAACTGGTTGCTCCCGAAGATGATGAAAGGCCGTGCGTCGCGCTAGTTCAACGATACAGCGGCGATAGGCAAAAAAAGTTCCCCGCAACCAAGACGAAACTTTTTGGCCCAAGACGCCTCACAATACACCACAACAACAAATATACGAATACGACATGGCAAAACGACCCGCAGACTCGGAGCAAGAGCAGGAGGCCATCAAAAATGGCGACCGTCCCATGGAAATCGACCAGGACGAGGTAGGCGACTTTGAGGATGAGTTCGAGGACGAGTTTGAGAGCGAGGATGAGATTTTCGAGGCAGGTGTAGATGGACGACCAGACGAGGAGAGGGAAGCGGAAGAGCGAGAGAGTATGTCTTTACAACTACGATGTAACGCAATCGTCCCATGCTAACATGCGCAGACGGCATGGATGTCGACCAAGGCACCTTCATACCTGGACGACACAAGCTCTCACCAGGCGAAACACTCAACCCCGATCTTTCCACATATGAAATGCTCCACACACTCGATGCGCCATGGCCGTGTCTATCCTGCGACATAATACCAGACCGATTGGGCTCCGATCGCAAGACATACCCTGCCACCGTATACGCAGTCGCCGGCACACAGGCAGCGCGGGGACGAGACAAGGAGAATCAGATCATGGTCATGAAGATGAGCAGTCTGTCGCGCATGGAAAAGGAGGACGAGGAGGACTCAGATGACTCGGACGATGAAGCCTCAGACCCCATTCTCGAGACAAAATCAATCCCCGTGACCAGCTGCACGAATCGCATACGAGCCCATCAGACGCCGCAGAGCACATCAGCTGCCCCTCCAACCACCCTCACAGCTGCCATGACCGAGTCAGGACAAGTCCTCATCCACGATGTCACACCTCACCTCACAGCCTTCGATTACCCCGGTACTGTCATTACTCCCACACAAAATAAGCCAGTCTGCACCATCCGCGCACACAAGGCGAACGAAGGATATGCGCTGGACTGGTCGCCTATGGTACCAGAGGGAAAGCTTTTGACGGGTGACATTGCTGGAAACATCTTCACCACGACGCGAACACAGGGCGGCGGTTTCGTTACAGACACGACACCATTCACCGGACACAAGGGCACAGTCGAGGAGTTGCAGTGGTCACCAACGGAGAAGCACGTCTTCGCATCAGCTTCCAACGACGGCACAGTTAAAATCTGGGATGCGCGCTCAAAATCCCGCAAAGCAGCCGTCAGTGTCAAGGTCTCCAAGACAGACGTCAACGTCCTCAGCTGGTCCCACCAAACCGCACATCTCCTCGCCACCGGCGCCGACGACGGTGAATGGGCTGTCTGGGATCTCCGACAATGGAAGCCATCCACCTCCATGGCTAGCGACGTCAAGCCCTCGCCTGTCGCAAACTACACCTTCCACAAAGAGCAGATCACATCAGTTGAATGGCACCCTACAGACGACAGCATTGTGCTCGTATGCGCCGGCGACAATACGCTCACATTGTGGGATCTGGCTGTCGAGCTCGATGACGAAGAGAGCAGAGACACTGCTGGCGTGCAGGATGTGCCTCCTCAACTACTGTTTGTGCACTACATGGACCAGATTAAAGAAGCGCATTGGCACCCTCAGATACCCGGAACGATTATGGCCACGGGCGGCTCGGGCTTTGGCGTATTCAAGACTATTAGCGTTTAGATATCAAAAGAATCTGTTTGCGAGCAAAGCATCAAGGCATACTATGAACGTAAACAAATCCATAATCCCCCTTTCTTCTTTGTGCCTTACAAGCAGCTTGAGCAGAGATCGGATTTGTTTCACAATTTCATTCCTCCGGTTGCCACAGTTGAGCCTACATTCCAATCCAGTGGTTTGTGCGTTTCCTTTGTCCAGCGCGTGATCACGTTACTAGTCAAGTCCGCAAGCCCAGCCCAGCCCTTTGGTATCCGGATCCGGTCACCTGCACAACAAAGAAAGGGTGGGTTTTGTTTGTTTCCGAGCTAGGTTCAGCTGAAGCTCAGCTCTGATCTGTTCTGAACCCGCATATCCTGACTTGCTTTCTGGTATACATCTGTCGCACTGATTTTTACGACATTTTGCTCAGAGCGGCTTCTTCTCGTCTCGTCAACTTCACAACTTGAACTCTAAGGTTCCATTTTGGTTGCTCGCACGAATCAGGCATCATGACGGCTTCTTCAAGTTGTTCGCTGGCATCGCAGCACTCTCGCACATCGACACAGCCGTCCTCTTCGCCGTTTGAGTCGTCTTCATCGTC
Organism: Phaeosphaeriaceae sp. SRC1lsM3a; assembly: GCA_001644525.1. Taxonomy (NCBI): domain Eukaryota; kingdom Fungi; phylum Ascomycota; class Dothideomycetes; order Pleosporales; family Phaeosphaeriaceae; species Phaeosphaeriaceae sp. SRC1lsM3a. The sequence continues at coordinate 691,489 of KV441706.1, forward strand.
GGAAGTGAGATTCGCGAGTCCAAAGACGCTGCATATGGTCGATATCGTCTATCCAGAAAGTTATATGCGCACACCTCTCCCACTACTCCCATTCACGGCGCCGAAGTGGCTCGTGGACTATGGCCGTAGCGCGAGATACGCTGAGACGGAATGCATACTCGAGCTCGACGACAATGAAGAAGCAGACACTGTTCGCGAATCAATCGAGCCCCACGAGAAGATCACCACCAAGGAAGAACTCTGGGGCGACGGGAAACGCGAGTGGAATGGCTGGGCCAACGTACCAATTCCTCGAAAGCGCAGATGTGACTCTGATTCCTCTGACATTACTTCCGTCCATCCGACGCAAAAGCTCAAACGCTCATAATTACAGACCATACAACATCGACATTACAAACTCCACTGCCCGACAGCTCCCCAATCAATATTATCACCTACCGTCCCGGCGTTCGGATTCCCCATATTCCCACTCAACCCTAATGGTCCCAAGCCTGAAAACTCCAAACTCTCGAATCCATCGAGACCCGGACCGGAAAATGCTTCAAAATTAAAGTCCAAGCCCAGATTGTCGCTACTAGGCGTTACCTCGCTTCCCCTCGAGTGCGAGTCCAACACTGCATCAATCACTTTGGTGAAAATCTTGCTCGCCTTGCGACAGAGGTTGTAGTTCGCTTCACCCTGTCTGGCGCCCGAGTTCTCGGCGTGCGCAGCGGCGTCGAGATGGGAAATGAGGACTGATAACATGCGGACGATTTCGGAGCGCGAAATCTCGGCTGGGAAGGGGTGGCCTGTGTGGTGTTGTTCGCGCAGTGCGGTGGCGAGGACGGATGCGGCTGGGATGCCGTAGAGGAGGATGCAGTGCAGGAGGTCGCGGTGGACATCGTAGGTCCGGTCGCGAACGGTCGCGAGGGCGAGGACGTGGGAGAGGAGATCCACGCTCACGCGGAGGAGGGCCAGGTGGGACGTGATGGGCGTGTAGTCGAGGAGCTTTTGAATCATGAATTCGTTGTACCAATGTGTTAGATGAACAATGGTTAGCATTAGGCAGACGCTGGACGGAACACCTTCGTCCCAACACGTTTTCCAGTAGCGAAGGTGATTGGGCAGCGAGTCCCAGGATAAGCGGATTCGTTGGGAAATGTCACTGCGAATTATGGTCAGGGAAGCTATGGGCTTCAAAATAGGCTGGTCGAACGTACAGAAGCTGATCACGCGAGGTATTGTCGACCTTGAAGAGGGAGAATTCAAGAATCTCTTCTCGAAATTGCAGTGACATGTAGCGCAGTCGCTGTAGATGTCAGCAAGACGAACAAGTACATGAGAGAACAGCAACATACTATCCAGGTAGCTCTTAGCCATCTGCCCTTGGTGTTCCAACCATCTTGATCCAGAGCTTGTATGGCCTGGTCTAATCTTGCTTGATTGCTGCCGACCTCTTCATCTGAGATATCGAGTGGTAGCTTAACGTCAGTGTGTCTTTTGCTGATGCGTATAGGTCGTCCAACAAATGTTGATATAGACTTGTCCTGGTTGTATGAGGAGCAGAAGATTCGCCGACGCGTCTCCGCGAGCCAAGTCGGAACTTGCGTGTTAGTCGACTCCTTGTGGATACCCAGAGCGTATATCTGCGTAGAGAGCTCCCCGATACGTCTCCACGATGGAGGTCCTGGACCAGTCAAATACTGAAGAGAGAATCAAGATGTGAGCATACGTACCAGCGTAACCGCAAACCATCGTTGTGAATAAGTAGTTCTCATAGAACATCCACACTGTGATGTCATTCACTGTAGCCAGCATCGTGCATAGAAATAGACATGTTGTGCTTGCGCGTAGGAGTTCATCCATAAATTGCGTTTTTATGCCGCGATTTGGCGGGTCATTGAACAGGTCAGGAGCAAATCCAAACACCAGTGAGCGTCCTGCAGTAGCCAGAAGGTACCCAATCATCTCAAATCGGAGGTTCTCTCCAGAAGTAAGAATGTGAAAATCACTGGCCTCAAGACTCTGAGCCAGGGTCAGTGGCCTACTGGTACTCTCTAGTACCTGGGATATCAACTGTGGGCTGGGCGTTGCGTTCCGAAGATTGTGCTTTTCGTAAATAGACTCCATCGAGTTGACTGCATCCACTTGGAGCTGTGCAGGAACGACACCAGCTTCATTGCTGGCGTTGTACCACAATATAAGCTCTTTGATGGCTGGGTAGTAGCGCAAGGTACTTAGAACGTCGCTGGCCATTTGGTTCCGCATTGACTTGGTCAGAGGATGTTGATGGGTCAGCTCATAATCGGACCGCTCCGAAGCGACCGATATCTCACGTTCTCGAGGGAGCCCTGAATCCTCATCTTTGGGTAGGAGGACGGCGTACGAACCTGGTCCAAGGAATCCTGGATGGTAGACGTCAGCAGCAACTGCATCTGCGAGCTTGTCGTTTGGCGATGTAGACGTAACCGGGTAGAGAGGTTCAGAGTTCGCTTGCTTTGATGGGCGTCTGCGATGGTCAATCCAGGAGGCCTCGAAGCGATTTCATGTTCATACTTTCGTTTCAAAGGGCGCGACTCGCCGGTCCCTGCATCGTCGGACGTGTTGCGAGGCTTAGTGAGGGGAGCTGGGTGGTAGAAGCAGCGCTCTTCAATGCCTCTTTGTTTACAACGGTCGCACTTGGGCATGCCATGGTCGCACCGCGTTTTGTTTATTCTGCATGGCTCGCATGAAGCTGGCTTGCCATTGCGCCTACTTGCGTTCCTGGGATTGGTCAGCACGTCAGCAAGAAAACCGGGGGTTTTGAGGTGTAGTACATTTTGTGAGCAATGGAAAGACTGCGCTATGTACTTCTATTCGCGATATAGCAACACACCTGGCCAGATACATAGCGATAACAAAAGCGTATGACTGTGAGAAGACTTGGCACAAAGACGGCATCCTTCGATGAATCCATGCAGGCGTCGCGCCGGCTCGTGATGAAAGCCGGGCAATCGATTAGCTAGCCTCGCCGCAGCCCCGCCAATGGACGCGCCTTCCCCGTCCTCGACGCGTGAAGTCACAGCCTGCTGCTGCCCTCTCTGCAAACCGCCCATTGCTTTCTGGCCAGGTGTACCACCCCGCTCGCACAATGCGATGCATCCAACATAGATCGCCAACATGCCAGTACCCGAGGCCAATGTCCTAAAGCCTGCAGCGCTCTCAATCCCCGACTCGAACAAGTGGGAAGAGTTCACACTGAGCAATGCTCACGCCGTATACGAAAGCAATGGCAAACCGGCAAGCCTCTTGCTTGCATATCCGGACACGCCGCTGAAAGTTGTGGGAACGTTTGCGCCTACTCGTGGACAATCCAAGTACTGTACGTCACATCCGACGACTTCAGAAACTGCACGACCGCAAGGCAAGACAATGCGAGCCCTTCTGACGTGCTCCCAGTACTAGACAAATCCACAAAGTCGGTCGAGATTGCTGTTCAGCACGTGACGCGCTTTTCGTACGCCGAATTGGAAGACGGCGATATCGTAATATGGGCCGCAGGCAGAGCAGGCTGGTTCGAGTTCCACCCGTCGCCTCAATATGCGGAAACATACGAAGCCATGGAAGAGGCTGTACGGCTGTTATACTTTGTCACAGACATACACGAAGGATGGCGAAAGAAGGGTAGTGGGCCTAGCCCTCAGCTCATTTTTAAGGAAGTAAGTTCGACAGTATGCATGTCAGAACTCTTGTGCAGTAATTAGACAAGCAAGCAGTATACAGTGCTGACTTGATATAGTATGCGGAGGACGAACGGTTCACATGCACCGATCCTACCGTTGCGGCTGAGATATTCCGAAAACACCATCTGTTTCTGATGATGTGCTTTGTGAATCGCGAACATGGCATCAGTTGGGGTAACACTCCACTGTATCAGTATTTCAGGCGAGAGTATCCTGTGCGTGATCTCCACACTTATACCCTTACAAATCAAGCTAACATGATGCAGAAAGACTTCGAATCATGCAAGGCGCGGACTGAAGGTCGTTATGCGCAGGTGCTACCCGAAAGACCAACCAAGACATCGAAACCTTCACCAACAGCGGCGACGCCATCAGCCACGAGCACGAAACCAACACGCGCAACCACATCAGTCGTGAAGACGAATGAAGCTCCGAAGAAGGACAACAATTGGTGGGAGGCTGCAACATTATTCGAGTTCATGCAAAAGGCTGTAAATCAGCGTGTGCTGCGCGCAGGCCGAAATCAGATTACACTGGAACGAGTGGCACAACTGATTGTGAGACGCTATGAGATTGAAGAGGCGGAAACTGCGCAGAATGTCCTCCTCGTACACGCTCGAAACCTCTGCTACATGATGGATCATCCCCGACGAAAAATCGTACGTTTCTTTGCAGATGAGCCTATCTACAAAGAGCTGGCTGCTGGACATAAGCTATCCGCAGCGGAACAGAGACGAGCCGAAAGCACTGAATTAAGACCACGAAAAGATCATGCGACCCTGAAGGATGAAGACACGCAATCATCCGACACTTCAAGCGAGGATGAAGATGTCATCGCTACTCCAGTCCGCCCCCCGCCAGGCCGGCGAAAGAAGGGCCGTCTTTCTGTCCTGCGACCGACGAGTAGCAAATACTCTGGTAAAAGCAAGGGCATCAAACATGCGACCAAAGGCGGTGGCTCTGGAAAAGCACCTGCGCCTGGATTACACTCATCAGACACCTCAGAAGAAGATGAGGATGAGCATGGAAGCGATAGTGACGACGACATGGCTATCGATACACCCACACAAGCGACATCGCCAGGTCGCGAAAAGAGAAAACTTGACGAGGACGACGCAGACGAACAGGAGGAGAAGTCACGCAGGAAACGCGCTGCCAGCACGTCCATCTCACCCGATGGCCCGTCTCCAGGCAGCGCATCCGAAGACGATGAGGCTCAATTGCTAGCTGATCCGCCACTACCACTCCGATACCGACCATCCGCGCAGACTTCATCTTCACGCCCAAATTCCTCAAACGCCAAAGCTAGCATTGTACCTTCGCTTGTAGCCACTCCACTCCCCACCTACGAGGCCAATGGGCCTCGCGACTCGTGGATCTGCAGCTTTGACGGCTGTTCACAGCGAGTTTACAAATGTAGTAGGGAGATTGGCAGACAGTTGATCACCGAGCATCTCGAGGATCATGCCAAGGGTAGAGAAAAGGTTGTTGGTATCCTGTGGAGGGAGCAGGACAAGCTGCAGCTTCCTGTCAGGTAAGCATTTCGCTATGCTGGGTGTTCATGATGTACAAACAGGAGACTAATGTGTACACAGCAACCTTATCAAGAGGATTCGTGAGATGAGCGAGGCCACGACGCCATTATTTCCTCTACCCGAAACAGAGAGGGTACAGCCACGGCCAATACAGCGGCATGTGTGAAGATATTGATGAGAAATGAATAATGATGTGTAAAGCCATTCTTATCAAACATGTTTGGTCGTATATTGGCTTCTTGGTCCGTTCATTAACCACCGTAACAAGCTGACACATGTATCATTTGTTTCATGACGTGTCGGTGGTGCTCTCTTCGTTTGTGAGAAACATAGACCACTCCTTCTTTTACATTCACGGCCTATCGACATACAAATGATGGAGGGCATAGATGAGGACATGAGCGACGTCGCTGCCCATGTTGGAGCATAAACAACTTTCGAAAGGGAGAAATATGCATCAATAGATTATTGTTTCTGAGTAATGGCTTAGTACTCAATCCTTCTGGTGCAAAAGAAGGCAAGTCTAACTCAGTTCCAAGAACATTCCAGTACTCTTCAGCCCGGACGAATAGACATGCAGCATGGAATATACTTCTGACATGAGCTTTTCGAAGTCTTTGTGTGCCCTTGTACCATGTGATGAGGCGAAGAGAGAAAGGCTGAGTCTTTTACGTCTTTGTTCATACAAGCTTCCTCGTCATGACGCTTTCATGGAACACTGCTTGATATGTGCTCATGCCCTGCAATTTCCAGAACTTGTATTTGAGGAGGAAGCTACAAGCTGACAAGAGTCCTGGGCCATGAAAGTGAGCATGTCATCATTTGAGAAGGACGAGACGCAGCTCAGATAAGATGGATGATTCGGAAGGATCAGAAGAACGGAGGTGTCGAATTTATACCTCAAATGCAGTCAAGTCCTCACGTGACATTGCTCGTTTTGCATAATATACAGCTTTCATTTCACTCTGCTCACCCTATCTTCCTGTGCCGAACATCAAGAAGAACCCAAGCACATCGCAGGCTTCTTCTTATGAATCGGTGACTGGCTTGTTCTTCCTCACATAGTTGGTGCTATGCCTCTCCAGCACCTCTGCGACCTTCTCCCGCACACCCTGTTTGCCCCCATGCCTCTCCACTAGGATCTCGACAACATCCTCCGCCTTGTTACCACCCGCTACACGCAGAATCTCGTCCTCGCGCGGCAGACCGATCCACGCGTGCGGGTACTCTTTGTAGTCGACCTCGCTGATCAAGGGCAGCTGCTCGTTGTTCTCTGCGGGCGCAAAGAAAGCATCGACGTCGCGCTTCTTCACCTCGTCAATGGTGTTGGGTTTCCAGTTGGGACGCTCCTTCTTGCGCTCGATGAGGCGGGCTGTGACGCCCTCGACGAAGTCGGGGTGAGCCATAAACTGCGAGGCGATGTCATATTCGCGCTGGAAGGTCTGCGCAATGGACCATTGACGGCCAACACGCATTTGTTGGAGGGTGACGGCGACAGAAATTGGGGAGCGGGTTTCGATTGTCTTTATTGTCTTAATTGCCCAGTCATGCAGTTCCTTGGTGCTGCCAGTCTCTTTCACAGCCTGGAGGGACTTTATGATTGCTCCAATGTTCGGTTGATCGGCGTGGAACACGGAGTCGATGGTCTTGCGAAGTTCGCCTGAGATGTGGGGTCGTTCCGCTGGCAGACCAGTGCTAAACTCTTCAATGGTGGCGTTGATGATCTTGAATCGTTCGTTGAGGGCCATGTAGTCGGGGAATTGGAGTTCGGCAAGACGCGACTCGAGCTGTTGGAGGGTCGAGGAGTGGATGTAGTGTGTTGCTACGCCGTGGTAGAAAGCATCGACACCCTTTAACTGCTCAGATGTGAGGGCGAGGTATGTGCCGAGGGAGCCCTCCATGCGCGGGAGGAAGAAAGAGGCGCCCACATCCGGGAAGAAGCCAATGGTCGTCTCGGGCATGGCAAACAGCGTGTTCTCCGTTGCGATCCTGAAAGGCGCGTGTATTGACAGACCGACGCCGCCGCCCATTGTGATGCCGTCCATGAAGGCAACATATGGCTTTGTGTATGTTGCGATCAGGTGGTCCAGTTTGTATTCCAGACCAAAGTAGTCGGAGCTTCTTTGCTGCCCCTCTGCGCCCTCTTTATTCCACTGAGCCAGGGCTGCTACATCTCCACCAGCGCAAAATGCTCGGCCATTGCCCTTCATAATGACGACGCCTGCCATGTCCGACTTGGCCCACTCTTGCAGCCTTGGTATGATCTTGCGCGCCATGGAGCCGTTGAGTGAGTTGAGCTTCTTTGGCCTGTTGAGTTCGATGCTTCGGACGCCGTAGTTGTTGGTGAAAAGGACGTCGTCGGGATCGTCATCTTGCTGGGCCTTGAGAAGGTCTGCTGTGGGTGTCGCATACTGCAATTGTTAGGCAACTATTTGATATTCAGAACCAGTTTTGACGTACCTTTCTTGTCCCGGTTACCCATGCGGGGCTTGTGATCTTTGCGCGCAGAGGCATGCTTCTTGCTGTCGAAATCCGCGAGGCGCAACCCAGCGGCGCAGTTCGTCTTATTGACGCACAGAGCGACATGTGTGGTGTGTTGTAAGAAAGTCCGAGGGATGATGCAACTTTTCGAATGCGTCGCCGACAGCAACCTCGGGTATCCGCAATGTGATGTTGGTGCGCGTGGAGAAGGAGCGACTGAGGATCAGAGATATGCTTCAATTGAGAGGAGGTGAACTACTCAAAAGTGCCTCGACTGTAACAACATGCAAGTCGGCAATGCTTTCCCGCACCGCATCCCACCTTGAGCTCCAGAGGCCAAAGAATGGAGCTCGTCGACTGCCGCGACATGATTGGCTGCGTGCAAGTCGCGCTAAAAGAAATTCGGCGGCCCTCAGACACACCTCCGCACACCTCCATCCAAGCCAATTGCCTGCCTGCCATTCTTCTTCTCTCGTTGTCGGAGTTATCGCTCTCTAATACACCATGTCGAGCTTCTCGAGAGTCTTCATGCGCGCCGCGCGCTACCAGCGTAGCGTCAACCCCGTTCAAAATGCGCTGGGCATGCAGGGCACCAGCAGATACATGAATGGTGTGCGGAACTATGCTGCCTTCACTCGTGACAAGCCGCACGTGAACATTGGTAAGGACTATCATTCTTCTGGAGAGGATATGTGCTGATAGGTGCAGGTACCATTGGCCACGTCGACCACGGAAAGGTACCTCACCACGGATTCGCCCCCACCGCCTCACGCCACTAACGACGATAGACCACCCTCACTGCTGCCATCACCAAGCGTCAGGCCGAGAAGGGATACGCAAAGTACCTCGAGTATGGCTCCATCGACAAGGCGCCCGAAGAGCGCAAGCGTGGTATCACCATTGCGACCGCCCACATCGAGTACTCGACCGATAACCGCCATTACGCCCACGTCGACTGCCCGGGTCACGCCGATTACATCAAGAACATGATTACCGGAGCCGCCAACATGGACGGCGCCATCATTGTCGTCGCCGCCTCGGACGGTCAAATGCCCCAGACCCGTGAGCACTTGCTCCTCGCCCGCCAAGTCGGTGTCCAGAAGATTGTTGTTTTCGTCAACAAGGTCGATGCCATTGAGGACAAGGAGATGTTGGAGCTCGTAGAGATGGAGATGCGCGAGCTGCTCAGCAGCTACGGCTTCGAGGGCGACGAGACTCCCATCATTATGGGATCTGCTCTGTGCGCTATTGAGGGCCGCCAGCCTGAGATCGGTGTGACCAAGGTTGATGAGCTTCTCGAGGCAGTCGACACCTGGATCCCTACCCCCACCCGCCAGACCGACAAGCCTTTCCTCATGGCCGTCGAGGACGTCTTCTCCATTGCCGGACGTGGTACCGTCGTTTCTGGCCGTGTCGAGCGCGGTATCCTGAAGAAGGACAGCGAAGTCGAGCTCGTCGGCAAGGGCACCACCGCCATCAAGAGCAAGGTCACCGACATCGAGACCTTCAAGAAGTCCTGCGACGAGTCGCGCGCAGGTGACAACTCCGGTCTCCTGCTCCGTGGTGTCAAGCGCGAGGACGTCAGGCGTGGTATGGTCGTGTCCGTACCAGGACAGGTCAAGGCCCACAAGAAGTTCCTTGTCTCCATGTACGTGCTGAGCAAGGACGAGGGCGGTCGCCACACTGGCTTCGGCGACAACTACAGGCCACAAATGTTCATCCGAACCGCCGACGAGTCCTGCGCTCTGCACTGGCCCGAGGGCACCGAGAACCCACACGAGAAGCAGGTCATGCCCGGCGACAACGTCGAGATGGTCTGCACACTGCACCAGCCCCACGTTCTCGAGACCGGTCAGCGCTTCAACATGCGTGAGGGTGGACGAACAGTCGCCACTGGCCTTGTCACCCGTGTCCTGGAGTAAAGCAGCGCGATCACGGATAGAGAGACGATAGAAGAACAAATGATGAAAGACGTGACGACACCACGCGGCCCGGGATGATACCCGAGCAACGCTTCTTGTACAATATTTTGTTCGTGTTTGGACATGGTATATCCCACATCCCCCAGCTCTCCGCTTTTCCAATCATGTACTTTAGCACGGCAAAAACGGATCTAGAAGGGAGGCGTTGTAGCATCTTGCTAGGTTGGAGAAATGTAATGATCATGTCAACGACCAGTTACGTTTCAGAAAAACCGATTCATTCATCGCGCTCGTGGACCGCAATAACGATGGAGCAGTTTGTTCGTGATGTAGCAAAGTAGCCGCTATCTGATTACTCATGACTATGCTGGGAGTATACAGCGCTGTATAATTGCACGGACATTTTGTAACCTACGTTCGATGCCTGTCAGGGGTATTTACGACAAGATATTAGTCTATCATAAATTGTGTTGCCGAATGCATGCTTGTACAAGGATAGTTGAGATGACATGTGTGGTGCCTCGTTGAAAACCAGCTCTTCTGTATGTGGGGAAGTGCTACGAAATCATAGTCAATTTGCACATAAATTATGGTTTAAAGGGGGTTGTTTTATTCTGAACAGCAAATATTTACAATAACAACTTCGCATAAACAAGCCCGTAGAGAATCATGGCAGCACTCCCCTCCCGATTCCTCTCGTCTGATTTAAGGGATGATCGAGTAGAGCTTATATATCGCACTCATGCCTCACGTCTCACCATCAGCCGCATCTCCTGCAACCAATGCCTCCCCCTCGACTTGCCCTCCTGCTCCAGCGCATCCGCCAACTCGTCATTTAGATCCGCAAATCGCCTGAGATACAACATATACCTGTCTCCACCACGGATCATCCTCGCAACAGCCGGCGAGCTGCGATCGTTCAACCTGTAAAACCGCTGTGCCCGATCAATAGCACCATGTCCATCCCACAACATCATCGCTGGACCCTTCTCGGGCGTATCGGCGAGCAGATCTGCGACAATCTGTGGCAGCGGCACCGTAGTGGGCAAGAATGCCGAGATAACAATCGTGTTGACATCGATTTCAAGCAGTGTCTCCGGATCACTCTTGCCAAACTCCACCTCGCTCGTTGTGAGCTCAGGAAGCAAAATGCGATCCCTCTCCTCATAGCACGGATCCTGCACAATCAGCCTAACTTTTGGGCATGTCGGGTCGCGGCGGCGATTTAGCTCGTCCAGTGTCTGCGCCAGCTTGAAGGCAGTTAAATGCTGCAGCGTGGATCCATACCACGCAGGCTCAAGCCGTATCCTACCTAGCCCAATACAAACAATCTTTTTCACAGGTGCCCTCAGCTGTGCTGCGCCATGGGATACTGCGTCGCTGACCTGCCGCCATGCCGCGCTCTTGCTCCAGAGCTGCTGGATGTGCGCCAGCTTGGCGCGATAGCCGCACATTAGTGCGGGATCAAGATGCGTATCATCGTAAAACCGCTGGTAAGAAATGATATGGTAGGGCGGAACCAAGGTAGCGAGTTGATCCGGCTTCATGTTGGGATTCAGATCACGCAGGGTCCGGCTGCGTGACCAGGCGTCGCCCCAGCGGCGCTGGAATCCAGGGACCATTTCGATCCGCGTGCTGTAGTTGATATTCACGGCGTTGGCGACTCGAAGTGCGTTCCACACCTTGACTTTCTGCCCGTTGGGGTGGGCGTATTGGAGAGAAGTCGGCCGTCGCTGGGAGAGCAGCTTGCTTTGCTCTAAGGCGATAAAGGCCATGTCGGCGGCGATGCGCTTGAGGAGCGCACGGGTGAAGACGGGTGCGTGGCCTTGTTCTCGCTCCAGGAAAGAGAGGTCGAAAAGGGCGAGGCGGGCTTTGTCGTCTTCTTCTAACTCCTCTTCACAGTCGGAGTAGTAGCCCTTGTCGTCGTTGGAGCTGGTGGACACTTTATCTTGTGATCCAGTATCGTGCTTACCATCTTCAACGTTGAGCTCTGAGAGCAGCTCGTAGAGACTTGGCGCCATTGTTATTGGATATATATTTGTTGGTGTAGTTAAACAGGGGTGATGTGGTTGATATGAATGATCTCGATGTGTGTAGGGGTAAGCAGAAAATGGTCAGGATAAGTTAACCACTTCGGATATTCGTGAATGTAAAGGAGGGCAAAGTGACTCCCTATTTATACAACCTCTGTTGGGGTCAGCCGCTAAGATCAACATTGTGAATTATAATCCCTTGGTTGAGATCAACTCTACCATGGCTACGCCAGCCCCTAGCGTCCGATCCAGAATACACATTATATTGGCCATGCTAGAAGCAGACATGACTCTAAGAACTATAGGAGAAAGCCAATTATGATTCAGCGTGGTCCTCCTTGACCAAGTATCTCTCGTTGAACAAAGTGGTGATCAGAGGTTGTAGTTGCCAGGGCACTTGATCACAACGATAGACCAACGCCTGCAAAATTTCCCTCCCGTATCCTCTCTCACATCTTTGGTTGGAACCTTGGATTAGTGCGGATCTTCTCGCCGTATTGGAAGAAAAACCAAGGCAAAGGCGCCAATGCCAGCGTCAAGAACCCCAGAAGGCTCGTGCCCCATCCTAAGCCCATGGCTTCGTACATAGAACGTCCAAACAGCGGCACCACTGCTCCAATCAAAGAGCGCACCGCTGTAGACGCAGCCGTGGCTGACGCTTCGTACCGAGGATTGGCGTCGATAAAGTATGTCGCAACACACATCATTAGTGTGTTGATACCGATTCCCGTAAACACAGTACCAATCTCTGGCACAATCCAGTGTGTCTTGTATTGCGCAGACCAGCCGTACCAGAACAAGCCAGCGGGTATGAAGAAGGCAGCTGGAATGAGGGGCACGATGCGGTACTCCGGCTTGACCGGTCCTGCGACGGCCTTTTTGCGATAAATCCTGTCTGTTGCGAAGCCAGAAGCTCCAAGACCGATGATGGAACCAATTCCGAGCCCGACGTAGGTCAGACCAATCTCCCCTGTGTCGAAGCCGTATTGGACTTGGAATACCAGAGGGAAGGTGGTGAACAGAAGATACATGAACCCGTAAACAATACCGACATAGGCGGACAATATCGAGACCGTGGGAGAGAGGAATAGAAGCCGTAAGGGGCGGATGATGGCACGAGCAAAGACCTGCGAGGGCGTACGGTTGGCGTTGAGGTCAGTCTGCGCTTTGAGGTTCTGATTTCCAGTTTCTTGAATCAGCTTGTGTGTCTTTCTGGCAAGAAGTGTTGGCGGGTATGTCTCTTCCTGACAAGCAAACGATGCGATGGTCCCGACGCCAGCCAGTATGGCAAGCGTCCAACAAATCCAGCGCCAGCCAGCACTCTCGCCCAAGTATCCACCAGCTATCGGACCTATGATTGGCCCCTAAATGTCGCGTTACAGAGTCAGTGTATGCTCTCATAACGTAGGTATGAGGTGCTCAAGTATAGGGACACATACTAGAAGGGTTAGTACGATGTACTATATACAGCCACGTTAAAGGTACACTTACCTAAAATGGGTCCCAGTGACCATATAGCGATCACTTTCCCACGACTGCGTGGGCGAATCAGGTCTCCGAACGAGCCAGCTCCAATTGTGATAGGACAGCCACCGAATGTGCCCGCCAGAAAGCGGAAGACGACCAACGCTGGTAATGAAGGCGACAGCGCGCTAGCGACGTTGAAGACAGTGAACAAAACATTGCAGACCCAGTATACAGGCACACGGCCATATAGCTCAGATAGTGGCCCTAGGAACAGCGGTCCAAAGAAATCTGGAAGAGGTAGATTCTTTGTCAGTGTATGCTTGTTGTTTGGTGTTGCGAGCATCTTACAGCCAAGGACCCACACAGATACCACAAAGGACGCGAGTAGAGAATTGCTAGAATGGTATGTGGTCATGACCTGCCCAATAGCTGGCGCGAACATTGTAGAGCCGAGTGGTCTGCGCAGAAATCATCAGCTCAGGACTGGTGTGCCTATCATTTAACGCACGTCAAGAAAGTATTGTAGCATATCACAGATATGTTCTTGAACTTCCGCAGGTTGGTCCTGTTGCATGAACTTGTAAGCAATGTCTTTATATCCTCAATGATCATGCTTTGCTCACTCACCAATTCATAGGTTTCGCCGGATCCTCCTCGCCCTCCCAATCGACTATGTCCTGATTCGTGGCTTGGGACTGCGTTGGTAGCGAAACATCTTTTTCCATATCGTTGTTCACTGTGCCCAACTCTTTTGATTGTGCGCCACTCGTCATTGCTGTAGCTGGTGCAGTTGCGATGCTGTTCTCATCATTTGTGGACAACTTTTCGTCCATGTTTAACTTGGAAATAGTCGTGTATCCGATGTAAACTAGAGACTGAATTGTGGAGTTGAAGAGCGGATCGAACGTTGTACTTCAAAGTGTTGCCTGATCCGACCTCGTGCCTTACCGTATCTGATACGGCCGTTGAAAGGGCGGCTGTCACGCGGGGTAGCGCCCTCGGTTCTGGAAGATTGAATGGATCGGCAAGGAGGCGAGTCGTCGACCCTAAGGGTATCGAACCATCGAACACACTTTGTGGTCTATACTACCTGGTTCTATGGTCCATGTCAGAGCGCGTTGTTGCCATGATGGTTAGGCGCTGGAGGTAGAGGGCATGGTGTTCAGACCGATCGTCCATGTTGCGAATTTGTGCTTGTTTCGTTGCCCGTCTGCCTGCATTTCTCGTATTTCGCACCCTTGGTATTCCAAGACTGTAAAGACCATGCACATGTGCTCGGTACATGACACACATACCTCTCATGTTGTTCACAGAAGCGGAAGTTCTTACGGGCACCGCAGTAGGCGCTCGAATGAGTAGCGGACTTACAGATCGCACCATGCCATCATCTCTGACGTCAATCGTGACAATGTTTCTCTGCAGCAGTCGTGATTCGATCTCCGTTCTCCTTGATGGATTTACTCGCGCCTTCGAGGCCAGCGGAGCAACGCTACTGGTACTTCAACATAAGCGGATTCGCGGCACCCCAGCCAGAATTTTTTGAAGACATTTCGACACAAGCTTGGGCAAAATGTTGTCGCAATAACCTCACTCAATTGTTTTGCAAGCATCGACCTGCTGTTGCTCAATCCGACGTGCCCGGACACGTCGTACCGCCGGTGCCGAAGAACTCCGCCAATACTGTTGCCGTCACGAATCTTACCCACCTGCTTTACCGCACCTTGCTGACTCTTCCTGCTCCCTCTGAATCCGAATGCGAGCTGTGCGCTGCACGACTGCCGGCCTTGCATCTTGCATTTATCTTCCACGAGTATGGCATAGCGCGCAATGCACCCATGTTCGCAGAGTTTGTCGTGGCCCACAGATGATAGCTGCCTCACTTCCTCCGCTCGCGTTCGCTTTCTCCCACACTTACCAGGCTACGGCAACACCAGCGTTGTGCTACTTGCGAGGGTAACCCAGTCAACTGGTCGTGTATTCTCAGCCCTACCAGTTAGACGTAGGTCTTGAAAGCTTCGATGCCGCGTTTGGGCCATAAAAAGTAAGTCAATCTGAACCCTTGACCGCGCTCGGCCAATCTTAGATCAGATTGGCATCGGATCTGGGGCTCGTTAATCTTGTAAATCCTGATATAGATCGTGGGAAGTACTCTAACATTGGAGATAGATCACGGTTAGGTTGCAGACAGTGTAAAGCCCGTCATGTAAAGGTGCGCCCCACTCCCAGCACGTCCACGTCAGCCTGCGGGCGCGCAAAACGGCAGACATGCGGACGTCGGCACTGACGTTACACAGTGTGATGAGTTGAAGCCATGCTCCAATTGCGCTCGCCATGGCGTGCCGTGCAGTCTTGTCACGTGGGATTCTAGTGCACCAGGTCCACCATCCTCGGCATCTGCCGCAAGTGGCAGTAGTAGTGCGCCCAGACGTATCCTGGAAGGTCAAGAAGATGCTATCAAGCCGGTACGATTCGAATGTGAATATCAAGTGCTTCACTTATACTCACAAGGACATCATTTCAACGCCTTCTCCATCCACACAAGCAGATCATGGTTCCAACCCATCAAAAAGCAGAGGAGAGTCAGCTTCTGCTATGTCAGAGGAGAGTTCGCCAAGCTCACAGTCGGACCACTTCCCCTTCTTGACCCGTTTTATTCATCGGACCGAACAGACTGAATCAGACCTTTGGGTGCGCGATCTAGAGCTTATGTGAGTAGCATGCTTTTGGTTAGAGACTTCCGAGTTCTGAGGCATTGTCAGGCACCACTGGACGATCGATGCGTATCTCGAGTTATCGCAACGGGACGATATAAGCCATGCGTGGAGGGTTGAAGCTCCAAAACATGCTGTCGACCATGCATTCTTTATGCATGAAATTCTTGCCTTTTCCGCTCTACACAAGGCGCACAAGAATCCCCAACAGAGACCGCAGTATTATGCTTATGGTGTCCACCACCAGGATCTGACTATCCGTGGTATCCGGGAAAAGCTCTTAAATGTCACACCTCACGAAGCTCCGGCAATTGTCGCAACTTCGACTTTGCTCACCTTGAGTGTCTTTGCCTCCACCGGATTCGAGCTCAACTACCCGGAGATCCCTAGTTCGCAAAGCGCTATTGAAGGTATCTTGAACATCTTCAACCTCATGCAAGGCATGGGTAACGTGCTTGCACTAGCCCAGGTCCACGTAGTAAATTCCTTCATCGGTCCGATATATCGAGACTCGACTGAAGCAATACCATCGCAACCTATGCTGGAAGAATTCTGTCAGCGCATACCAGCATTCATGACGTTTCTGCAGTCCAAGCCAGACCTTAACGAGGCTGAACGTAGGCTCTATCTCGGTCTTATGTCAAGCTTCGATCCAGTTCTCAAGATGGCAATGGCACCTTGCGTTGACAATCGCGAGCTGCACTTCTTGTTCTTATGGCCAATGCAACTGCAAGGAGATTTCTTGAATTTATTGCGACAAAGGCACGCAGGTGCGCTTGCCATAACTATGTTCTACTCTACAATTCTTTTCGCTTCCCAGTCAAGATATTGCTTCATGGAAGGATGGGGCAATCAGCTAATGCGAGCCTGCTACAACGAACTAGACCAGGATTGGCATGCAGCTGTGCAATGGCCAGCGTCCTTTCTACAACAAAACCCAACATGGAATCTGTTCAGCAGCTGGGTTGAACAGCGACACGGCACTGGAATACCTTTATTAGCACCTGATCCAGCGACATTCACATATACGTCTCGTTCAGCCATGGAAGTGTCCCACAGACCGCAGGCAACCAACTCGCCAGGCTCCCGTGGCGCGCACTCAGATCCGGACGCGACATATGCACAACAAGATGCATCCTCAAGACCTCGAATCACTCAAGGTCCGGGAGGCGTCCCCTACTCGATGCAGCCAGGGCCGCCCGAGCATGGAAGATAAGACGGAAGATGATGCAGTCAAATATCACCATCCGTATGAACCGTTGAAGAAGATCACCGACACTCTCCGTGGCCTGCATTATCGAACTGGTCCTTAGCAGGAAGACTCGACATGATCGTTCTGGTGTCAGGACTAGTCCGGTGATCCCGCGGAAGCAAAGCGGCTGTGGGAAAGTACACCCATTTTAGATTCGTTCCAAAGCTAAGTGCATGTCGCACAGGTGGCTATGCGAGGAAGGCTTGTGATGATTATCTGTTGATCATCACAGTCGAGGAATGTGAGCACTGCATTTCTGGTGCAGCAAGCTAGGGGTCTACATTATCTGGCGGTACAACAGAATAGATTTACATGATCCTCACCAGCGGGTAAGTATGTGCATGCGGCCCGGCCATGCACAGGTACCCGCTGCGCAGCCCGCGGAAAACAAAAAGTGCCTTGCTTTCAATATCGCATAGCAGCATCGCGTACCTGGGTGTATATAATATATCCGTCCAGCCTTGCCCAATATTTGCTCGGTCTAACAATTGCAGAGGCCTCGCATGCAATCGCTCTATTCAAATTCCCATGTGAACCACGCCGCAAAGATACTTAACCAGCGGAATCATGCCCACTACCCGCACCCACACATCGTACCCGAACATGCACGCAATATATGCCTCCCACCTCAAGTTATCGACGCGCCCAAGTGTGCGGCACTTATCCGGGCGCATATTAAGGTACCCTATGATACGCGCGCCTACACCACCCGGCAACTCCCCATCCCGACGCATGCACACGGTTGCAACGTCAGTAATCCTCACTGCTACCTTCCTCGCCCGCACATCTTGATTCCTCAACGGTCTCGGCGCCACGTCGTTGCCTTGTACCGATGTTGTTCTGCTCACATCATATTCCGCCCAGTAGGATTCAACGGCTTTTCTACGTGTGGCGCATCTTTTGGCCCCGGGCACGCCTGGGCATGACTATGTGTATGCAAGGCCGCCTGGATGCGCGGCGCTTTTGCTTAATTGGGACAGCGAATCCATACGTGCTCACGCTGTCACGAGATGTCGCTTGCCGCACGAGGCGGCCGAACGGGCTGAAGGTGAGGTGGCTGGGCATATCGGTCATCCGTCTGCGCGATGGAGCGGGTGAATAGATCTTGCGGATGACATAGGAAGCATTTACGAGGATTGCGAGCTTTCGTCCCTTGGCGACAGCTGCGATGATACCCATGTCAAACCTACCCAGCTGGAGTTGAGAGGGAATCAATTGTTCGGAGATGCGCGTAGCGACATGCGCGACGTCGAGCGAGGGTCATGGCGAAACGTCAGTATATGTCGTGGAAAGGTGTGCGGAGCGCGTCATCTATATAGTACAGATCTATTGAATTCATGCAGCGCTTTGACAGCTGGCCATGATCGACGTGCAATACGACTAGGCCGGAGGCTAGAAAAGGGTGATCTGCGAACTGCTGCAGTGGCTGCATACGTCGTGCTACCATGGCATATGGCTCTGCAGTGCTGCAGAATGGCGACAAACAGAACACGGAGAAGATTGGCGTGAAGATTTGAGGCCATGAGCATGAACAGATGACATCGTGCACCGGAAGCTCTTGGGTCAACTACATGTGGTTCGTGAAACTCCGAACGTGCCTAGGGTCCTTCCCATGTTCGTGCGTTATTACAATACATTGTAAAGAGTGTACTAGTGGGTATCAAAAAGTCCTCCGTGGATCACAACGCCGGCAAGCTCGAATAGAGGCGCTTGTGTGCACTATGCCCGCCATATCCTCCGAAGAAGCGTGAACCAAAAACAATGTACTTGAAGATAGACAATTTGTGCCGAAGCAGCGATAAAGAAGTGTTTGTCAAACTGATTGTTGTACTTCTACCTCGAGGCAGACCGAGTTGGAGCAGAATTTGGAATATGGGCCCAACGTTCCAATTCGTCTGGTGTTGGCTGAGACACAGCTGTGCTGTCGCTGTTGATTGTGATGTCGCTCAAACCTCTCGTATGAGACGGGCGTCGATCCATAGTCGGCTCTGCTGTAGTGTCGGCTTCGTCGGGTCTTGTGTTATCCAGAGGGCTGACCACCATTTCGGCTCTCGATGGTTCAGCATCATCACTTGTGTGTTCCACGAATCTGCTTGAGTGCTTTCGCTGAACCTGTGACGTATCCTGCTCCTTTCCTGCAAGCACTTCGTCGATGTTTGTAGACATCGAGTTATCACTTGGTCCCCGGTTATGTTGAGGACGTGGGTTGGAGGTCACGGCTTCGACGTGCTGATCCGGAATTTGGTCCTGGCCTTCATCTCCAGCTAATTCTGCGACCGGGGTGCCAGGTGTGTTGTTACCTGTAGAATCGCGTGTCGCGCCACGCCTGCGTGGCTTAGCAGCCATGGCAAAGTAATCGCCCTCGCTAGAACCATTCAATGGTGGACTGTAGAGCTCAGCTGGGTGACTCTCTGGTGATAGTTCAGGTATCGACTTGTGATCGCCACCATAGTAGCCCACAGGCTTGGTTGGTGGCGAGTACGGCGCATTAGAGCCACTTAGTTCCGAAACACGACGATGTTTGATCTCTCCTCCAGCCACGATCGTGTCAACTCCAGGAGGCTTCTCTTCCTGTTCGAGGATTCTCTGTTTGGCGTCGCGTCGGCGTTTATAGAACAAGAATGCACCTCCGCCGATGAGTGCAAAAGCAGCAATGATACCAATTACAATCCCGGCTATCGCGCCTGCCGAGAGACCACTACCACCAGAGTCTGGTGCTTGTGTTGCTGGGGCGTATGTCGTGTTGAAAATGGTGACTAGATCTTCGCTTGGCATGCTATCGGAGAAAACAGCAGGTGCTACGGTGAAGTTGGCGCGCTCGTAATCGACAACGATGTAAGCTTCCTGTAGAAATGCCCTTCCCAAGATGTTTATGCCGTTGGTTGACTTCTTGATGGGGAAGTAATTCGTTGCATTATCGTAGATCGGCGAAGTGGCTGTCAGGAAGAACGCGCTGTAGGGGAATTCGATCGAAGTGTACTTATCGCTGCCCTGTGGTTGAGAGCCAACTCTGAATGTGACGGTAGCATTTTGTTGTTGGTTTCGATCATGTGCTGTACCGTTGATTGTATAGAGACCTGTCGTATTATCAAAGCGCAGGTTGAACTTTTCGACAAATCTGTCGCAGATTTCTCCGGGAAGTACCAGGTATGGGAAAGTGGAGTCAATGATCGCGGAAAAGCCTGCAGAGAACTTGTTCGCCGTGAAGGAAGTAGTCGACTGTTCCACGTCTTGATCCGGTTTGTAGACTATCGAATTGACGCCGACAACCAGCGTGTTGTTCTGTTTGCTGGGCATTGGAACGGAGGCGCCTTGTTGTAGAGTAAGACGTGATCTGTCATAGCCTCCGAAGACCATGTTCGCAGTAACTCCACGACCGCCATTACCTAGAGAGTGTCAGCAAGCTGGGAGTAACCGCACAATCGCTGAGAGCTTGACCTGAGTTATAGCCTCTAGGTGTGCGTACTAGAACGGTACTACTTACGATATGAAGCTCCAGCTGTAAAGCCGTATGAACTGCTCGCGACAGTGTTTGTGGCAGCGAGATTGCTCAAAAACGTTGGCTTTGCGGTGCCAGCAGGACTAATTTGTCCTACAGACAGACCAAGAGCCCCTAGGAAAAAGTCTTCAAAATAGTACTTTGCCACGTATTGTTCTTGAAAAGTAAGGCTCTGCTTGGACGCCTGGCCAAGACCAACATTTGTGAGTCCCCAGGCGCCGTTCAGAGTGCCGTTGAAGGTTGGGCCCATCAGATCTCGCGAATACCAGTACACATCCCGGAGAGGTAGGTTGAAGATTCCTGTTGGGCTATATGTTGGCGACTGCGCATCGTTGAAACCAAGTGCCCCGTTATCCATTATGCCACGACGCTTCGCACAAGCCTCGTCACAGTCTCCAGTTTGTGCGGGAACCGTAACAATCGGCGAAGACGTCGAGATTAGAACCTTGAAGTTTTGCCCTTTGCCATCACCATCTCCAGCAACGTTTATGGTGAATGTGGACCATTTTCCGTCGTCGCCATCGTACGTGCCAGAAGGACTTAAGACTACAGGTCTCGGTGGCAGTGGTATCGTATCGGCCCTCTTGGTCCAAATCATCTTTGGATCTCGCACCACCACTGGTCAGAAACTCGTCGCGTCTATGCACAGATGCGCACCATGAAGGTCGCTGACGGCGGTTGAATCGCGTTGAGGGAAGCTCTTTCTTGTCCAGCAATGCACTGCTGTTGCAAAGGTGCTTGAGGCGGGACAAGACCTCTTTGTCAATCTCTCAAATAACTTGCGCTGAACGCAGTGACGTTATGCTGGGAGTTGGGAGCCTGAAGCACAGTGCGCAACAGTCTGGTGAAGAAGATGGAATACGACAAGGGTGTTAAGATCGGAAGATGGCGCGCTTCGTAAGACTAACTAGAGCTGTATATTTAGATCTTTCTCGACCGATGCACAAAACAGCCTCACCAAGAACGAGTACTAGCTGATAATGGGAAAATCACAGAGCCGCGGATTAGCGGGGTCGTCGGGCGTGTCAGCATCCAGCAAAAAGTGAGCATTACACCATCCCTGTTACCATCAGACTTGGGCGCGGATAAAGAAGAGGCCACCAGGCGCACCAAACTAGGCCCGCCTGCTTTCTTTTAATGACAGGCTGTGCCGCAGGGCGGGGTATCCGTATGGCAAAGACCAGCCTGGGTAGCATACACATGCCGGCCACCCAATGGCTACCGTCCGACCGGTGAAAGGCTGCAGCCATGGTGGCAAGCAACTAAATTCTTATTGGAAGATGGCCGCCCGCGGGAGGATCCTGTGGGCATTGCGTATGCTGGCTTGACGTGAGCCGCTTGTTGAGCTGGATGGTCGTAGCAAGGTTGCAGCATGAAGATGGAGGATCGAGTGATTCACCACCATGGCTTCGGATGGCGTCCGACCTTGCTTGAATCGGCTCCGTGGCCCGCTTCATGGTCTTACTCAGCCGCATCCCAGGTGCGAGATGCCGTGGAGCTGTTGTTGTTGGTCCTCGGCAGGGCGCGGACGTTTTGAGACAATGGAGCGACGAGTTCCGAGCAACTATTGTGGCTTTTGTGTCTTTGAGAACCCATGCTGTCGATAAACAAAGAGCTCTTAGAGATGTCTGGCGCAAGGTTCGCCAGGTGTCTCGCTGGCAGCGGAATGATAGCCCGAGCGATCATAACGGCCAATGGCGCTGCTCTAGCGCCCCACTTTCGTGCACGGGTCACCCGTAAGCTCGTTCTTCACGTGGACAGCTCTAGATTGCCCTGAGCTGCACACAACGCCAACGACCTCACCATACTTCTTGTGCTACCACACTGCAGCACGGATGCTTCAACGCGCAGCGATCGGATGTGCAGCGTCGCGGGACAGCTTTGATGGTCGAGCAGCCGGTCAATCGCCTCCGCGGGAGTGTTCTTCCATGCCATTCATTCGCTACGCTTTCGGCCCCCAGCAGCTCACAAAAGAGCTGTGGGCGCCCCATTAGGATCTTGCTTAGCAGTGCTCTCTGCAGGACTGACGATGACGGGCTGCAGCCGCTTTGTTCACATTTAGTAATGTCCTAGCCAGATGCGTCTTTTTATGTTATTCCATGTCAGCATACGCCATGGATACCCTTCGCGGAATGCTTTCTGGACCTTATTGCTAGGATAACGACAGTGTGTCACGCCTGTCTGACCGTGCCTGCTCAGAAGAGGAGCCGAGTGCTACGCCGTATCGAGTCCTCATTCACGGCTCTTGCGCCACGCAACCCCGGTCGTTGTAGCTGACTTTGACCATTTACTTTTGCCGGCCAGGTCTGATATCCTATGTGGTCTAGGTAGGCCGCGCCATCTATTCCAGCAGCTGCAGCTGGGACCGGGCGGTTGGCCGACAATTGACAGCCAAGTCACAGTCTGCCTTCCGCTTGCATATACTCCACCCGGGCCATCAAGTCGTCCAGACTTCGTAACAGGGTCGACGGAAAAGCTTGGAACGAGCCCAGCCCCGCCAGTCTAAAGCATGCTACCGTCATCAACAAGCATGTTACTAGTATGAGCTTTCTTTATAGTCGCCTGCTGCTGCTGTGCTGATGCTCTTGGACAAGCGCCAGCCCTCAATCCATTGTTCTCACACCAGGTACGTTATGCTTTTCTTTGCGTTTACTCCACTCTCCCATGCTCCATTCACTTGTGTTATCATACTTGTTGTTCGTGTTGCTCCTTGTGGAACAACGTGAGTTGTGTCTTACCAACATCTCTGTTACACCTCAACTGAGCTATCCGTGATTGCATGATGAGTATCTCAGCAAAATATGGCTTTGCTCTGCATCCGTGACTGACAGCAACAGCAATCAGCTGCGTGCCATTCGCTAAGTCGACAACATAGTCGGTCGCTTCCACAATGCGCAGCCTCTGGTCGTTGCTGGCCATTGCAAACTTCGTCGTTGCCCAAAACAACGTCACCGTCCCGAATGTGGGCGCTAAAAGATTACCATCGTCAACTCCAGCGGCAAACGCTCCCAAGGGAGGAGAGTACTGCTATACGGAGACAATATGGTCGACGACAACGTGCACTAGCACAACCACGAAAACCACCACTTGCACTACTACTGTCACGGCGTCGGGCCAGCCAGTGACAATCACCAAATCGGGAGTTCCGGTGACAGTTACGCAATCGGGATCAGTGATAACGATCACCAAATCAGGAACTCCAGTGACAATCACAGAGTCAGGAACGCCAATAACAATCACCAAGTCGGGAGTTCCAGTGACAATTACGCAATCAGGATCAGTGATAACGATCACAAAATCTGGGGTTCCAGTGACAGTCACGCAGTCAGGATCGGTGCTAACGATCACGAAATCTGGGGTTCCAGTGACAGTCACGCAGTCAGGATCGGTGCTAACGATCACGAAATCTGGGGTTCCAGTGACCATCACGCAATCAGGATCAGTGGTAACGATCACAAAATCTGGGGTTCCAGTTACCATCACTGTATCAGGAACGCCAATAACGATCACTAGATCGGCTGCTCCAATCACAATTACGCAGACGACCACGATAGTATCGCTCGTTCCTACCACAAGGATTACCAGAATTCCTACGACGGCGATCAGTCTTGTGCCGACCATCAGTGTGCTGAGAACGACTCAGGTCGTCCTTTCTGTATCAACCACCACCAGAGTTGTTACGTCAACGACGACAGCCTTGTCATATATCACAGTTACTCAATCCGGAACTACCATCGTACGGACATCTACAATCTACTCAACCATCTTAAACACGTTAACTTTGACCAACTATGTACCGGTCACGCGTACTGTGCCTGGGCCAACTAGGACAGTTTTGAGCACCTTGCCCGGCCCAACAGTTGACCGCACTTTGACAAGAGATGTTACACGAACAATCAGAACTACTGAAGTTCAGACTGTTAACCGCACGATTACTCAGGTGTCCGTGTCCATCAGCACACGGTTATCGACGGTCACCCTTCCGGCGTCCACGATTGTCACAACGACAACCGTTCAAGGGCCAACTCGTGTTGTCACGACTCAGCTACCTCCACAGACTGTCACGCAGACAATTACATCCACGTCTACGCTGCCCGCCGTGACTATCACCACGGTCAGCATTCAGCCTGCAAGCACCATAGTTGTCACATCAACCATCACCACACAGCTACCCGCTTCAACTATCTTGGTGACCACCACATTGCCCGCGGTCACATCGACAATCACAACTCAGCTTCCTGCCAGCACTGTCACCACTTTAATAACATCGACTGTTATTTTGCCTGGTTCAACCGTGGTCACCACATTACCTGCCTCAACTTTGACTTTCACCACTCAGCTTCCGGCTTCCACCTTCGTGTCGACTATTCTCGTGACTCAATCCCTGACAATCACGCAAGTTGTGCCTACAACGACGACTGTGGTTCAGACAATTGTTCCCAGTGCAAGCTCAGCTCCTAGCCCTTCAGTGTCTTGCTCCAGCAAATGCCAGATCGACGTCACTGCTACCAGGCTGGGATACCCCGGTACTGTTGTTACTGCGACCACATACATCCCGACCGTGACACTGGACATTTCTACAGATGATGCTGGAAGAGTCGTTGGTACCAGCCTATATACTCAGCCTCTACCTGCATCGGCAACTTCTGATATCACTTGGGAATTTTCAGGGGTACCATTGACCTACCCGACCATATATGCCGCCTACGCAACATTAAATCGAGTCTCTGTGTCGCCAGTCGGAAATGTGTGTCAGACCTCGACACTTTCTTTGGTCCTACCTACACCAACCAACTGGCCGCCATTGATCGTCAAATCGACCGATATACCGGATACGAGATTGGTGGCACCAACAGTGGTTGACTATCTCAACTCTCTTCCCACAGTGATCGCCCAGCTCGGCGGCCCCATCGGTGGTGCTGGCGCATGTGATCCGCTTGTTGGCCCAATCAATGCAGGCAGCACGTCGACTCTGGGTACTGTCACCACAGTCTCGACCGCAGCTGATGCAAGCTCGACACAAACTCGAACTGTAAAAGCAGCCGCTGCAGAGCTACCGTCGCCACCACCAGAATCACCAGCGGCACCCCCAAGTAATACACCCCTTCCCTCACCCAGCCCCCCTCCCCAGCCTAGCAGCCCAGTCCCTGTACCTTCCAATGCTGCATCATCGCCGCCTCTACCACCTCCTCCTCCTCCTCCTAGTAGTGCCCCTCCCCAGAGTAGTCCTGCTGACTCCACTTCCCAAGTACCCTCTCCTCCACCTTTCTCACCTTCCATCGTCATCCCACCTCCGCCCTCAAGCATTCCCTCAATCTATTCACCACCTCCGCCTCCGCCCGTCACCCCGAGTCGCTCCACTACAACTTCCCAAGCACCAGTCAACGGCACACGCTCAAGCACAAGCATTCCCGTCTTCACAGGCGCTGCTGTTCTACCCACGGGGCAGATCGTCGGCTGGCTCGTTGGAGCAGCTGGCTTGGGTCTAGGCTTGCTATGAGCTTGTTCGCATCTGAGCAGGATCGCACAACCTCTCGGTTGTTTTATGTTTAATGCAATAATGTATGGTAGAAACACGATTTGTGCATATCGCACTCCGCCTAATGGCAGGCATTCAGCCAAGTGTTGGATCTAATGACCAATGTCTACAATTTGAAATTCCCCAACTTCTACAATCGTGATGTCCTTGGCTTCATCCTTCCTTCACTCTGAGCTTGCCCTAGAGCAACGTCCTCCGCTGAGCCGCATGGCAACTCCCGTCTGCACATTCGCTTATAGGCGATACCATACCCCGCTTCGCTCGCCATGTGCACCACCTCACGCTATTCACCGACCTCACGCTTCCCACGCGTGCCTCGGTCCCAAAGTCGCGTCACCTAACCCGCCCGAGGTGCCCCACTAAATTAGCTCGCGGGAGCTACCACCAACTCTAAAACGACGATACTCGCGTATCTAGCCCTCCTCGCTACAGGTTACCGAAGGCGGGAAATGGTATTGCTTTTAGCTGTACGTAGGCAGTAGGCATTGTTCGAGACACTCGCATCTGGATGCGACTGGTCGGATCGTACATCGTGAGCGGGTGGCGTTCCCTTCAGCTGGAACTGTTGAGCGCCACTAGGCTGTGCCACGGTGCATGCTGGATCGTGGAGGTCGCGAACACGGTCGACGTGGTTGAGCGTGGCTGGATCGGAGAGTTTGGAGGCGGGTTGGAAGCGAGTGTGCAGAATGTGAAACATGTGTGGGTGGTTGCGCACATAGAGGAGGCAACGGAGGACTACTGAGGCAGTGCATCGGTCTTATTGCCTGTATAGTCAACTCTTGGTGATCGCCGGTTCTGGGTCTGTCGAACTTCGAGAGGCTTTTGACTACTGTGTTCAGGCAGCGATGCAGCTCTTGATCTGCGGATATGCGGCTCGCTTGCTCGTCGACCCGCAGTTTTATCACGTAGCCTTCGACTCGAGGAATCGCTCAACGCAAGTGGCCTGGACTCCCAGTCTGCTACTCGACTTGGCCTCACTCTTGTTGAGCCTCAATCAACATCTTTCAGCCTGGTGCAACACTTTCACTTCTGCCACCAACCTCTCCCTTCGCCCTTAACCACACCATAAAGAAAACAAAAGAGATAATTAGACACAGGGAGACACTCAAACCCGCATCTCCGAAAGCGCAAGGTTCTCCAACAATTCGCGTCGATCTTAAACCGATCGCCTACTAATAAGGAAATGCTCCGATCAGTAGCCGGCGCCTTTCCATTAGACCACATGCCCAGATGATTTCTTCAATGACTATATTCAGATAACAGATGTACATGAGTCTGGTCTCGGAAACCAGCAGCACCTTCTTGCTAGTATGCGATGACTGTGATGAAGCCCAGCAGCATATCAGGCGTGCTACTGAGCAAGTATGTATCTGTAGATAAATCTTGTGCATGTATCGGGAACTCACATCTTACTATGGAGCCTTTCATCTGCAAAAGAAAGATAGAGCGCGCAAGACATGGATGACCTCTTTTTATATCTCCCGCGCGTCACGATCACGAATCCATGTATTACTCCAGCAAATCTTCCAAACCCCAGGAAAAACGATAAAGAGTATGGTGATTTAGGCACGATCTAGACTTCTCAGCTTGCAGTTTATTCTCTCGCACGACTCCCAAAATCGTATGTACATTACTCGACAGATCTGGACCCCTCCAGGGTGCCTCAGCTCCTTCTGTTATTGAAAGTTTGCTCTGACAATTGATTCTCAATATCCTTCTGTCCGACGAGAAATCCAAAGAGTAAGCAGCCGAACATTGTTCCCACAATAAATGCTATAGCAACACCGGAATTTCCAACACTCTCGCCGTCAAGCACACTAATTCCAAGTTTTCTCGCCCAAGCACTCCCCAGATACACGCCTAACCCGGCTATGAACAGTGCGATTGCAACGGCTACCATCTCATAGGGTACGTTGAGAAGACTGTGCGCAACAAACGAGCTTTGCCAGACACTATTGTCATTCTCATTTTTGTATCTCACGCCATTGGATAACCACATGCGAAACTCGCTAGCTTGTCGTGCAAAACGTAGTTCCCGCTGTTGAACACAGGTGAAGAAGACTGCGAGGAGGCTTATGACGAGCGAGAGTGTAAAGAGACCGCGAGCGAAGTAATTCGTCTGTTCGAGCAGAGGGAGAGACAATGCAGAGATGGCGGCTTGCGCCAACAGTGTGCCCTACGGTTTTGATGTCAGTATGCGCATAATCTTCCAAATCCTGAGCTAAAAGGTTTGGCCTTACTACGATAGCAACAAGCTGGAAAATACCAAGTTGTGAGTCTCTTAGTTTCAGGAGATCATCATCACTTCCGTCATTGATAAGGCTCTCGATCTGCTTCAGTTCAGAGATGTCAAAAAGCAGCCATGGCCGGTAGACGTAGTTTGGTCCGAATCGAGTTCGGGCATAGCGATTCTTGGACCATCGGCGTAGCGTAGCGTAGCCGATGAGCATATACGCAACTAAAAGCAGTGCGCGAGCACCGAAGCGAGCTGGCGCACCAATAAGATTGAACAGATCATGTAGCATTGTTGCAAGTGGATAAGATCCGTGAAGTCGAAAGAGTGCCAAATGGCAAAGTTGAGACCACGACAGTCGTAACCTGCCGGCAATCCAGGTGACCGGGATTCACTTAGCTCTCAGCCTGCTCGGCCAGCCCACTGCACCGCGTGTACAAGGTCGTGCCATAGGTCCTTTGTCCTCCTCATCGTCATCATCGTCATTGATCCTGTCGTCCTTCGACCTTTTCTTCTTGTACGCATCCTCGTTGCGCCTCGCTTGATATAGCATTTGCTCTAAGCTTGAATGCTGGTAGTATTGGGTCATTTTAACGGCGTGACTTGAATCATGATTCCACACACCGGATTGACATCATAGGACCTCATTCATTGTCAGCATTCGTAGACGTCACGCGAGAGCGTGTCCGTATACCATGCCCTGTGGACCAAGGTGTCTCTTTAGCACCTAAATAGAATGCGCTTGACGACACGTCGTAGAGAACGCTATAGAACAAGTTGTTTCTGATATGTTGAACAGAGGCAAAGTCTTAATTCCTTTTATGAAAGATTCCAGAAAGTAGCTGTTGCTGTATCATGAATGTGGCTGAAATGTAAGGCACCTGTAATGCGTCTCGTTCTGTTGCGTGTCCCACTTCATGAGTATGACGTTATGAAGACACACCCTATGTAACACCGTGCGCCGATAAATGCTGACTCCTAATCAACGCCGACATGCACTCCCTAACGCTACGCAATTGCAATAAACCAAATGCAAATTACACATACGGCTGGTCACTTAGCTCAGCAATTCCTTGATATCTTCAATGCGCTGTACGCGCTTCTCCTCATCACTCATCATACCTAATGAGCTCGCACTGTCCACGTATTAGCACTCGTCGTCTCATCAACCTGAATGGTAGTGAACTTACATAAACTTCTTCCGCTCCTGGATCCTCAACATCTTCTCCTCGATACTGCCTTCAACCACAAATCGCACAACTTTGACTTCCTTCTCTTGGCCCATGCGATGTACACGATCGATGGCCTGCGCTTCGACAGCGAAACTCCACCAAGGATCCATCATGAAGACGTTCTGAGCGCATGTCAGATTGAGACCTACTCCACCTGCGCGTAAACTGAGTAGCAGGACGAACGGCTTGGGGCTGGATGTGAACTCTGTGAGGATGTGTGCACGAGTCTTTTGAGATAAAGTGCCATCGAATCGAAGGAAGGGAATGTGGTCGCGTGTGAGAGCGGGTTCTATAAGGTCCAGGAAGGAAGTAAATTGCGAGAAGACGACAGACTTGGCAGACTTGTCTTCGCGACGAATGTTCTTGAGGTGGGTGAGGAGGGCTTGCGTCTTTGCTGAGCCCGACAGGCCGATGCGACGGAGGCTGATGCGAGGAGTGTGGGTGGCAGCTGGCGCGGGGTCTTCGATCGTGAACGCGTGAGTCTCTGGCTCAATGTGGTCGTGACGCACTACTTCAAACACATCCCGTGAGTTGATAGGCTCTCGGCAATTGAAGCAACGCGGTACTTCGCCTTTGTCGCGTTGGTGGTTGATATAGTTAAGTAGACACTCTTTGCAGGCAGAATGCCAGCAACCAGTGACGGCTTGATCGATCATTGGCTCTTCTGAGCAGATCGGGCATTCGGCTTCGGCCTCATCTTGGATTTGCTTCAGTACGTGGGCACCGAACTTATTGACGTCCTGGTCTCCCTCTGCCGTGAAGCGTTCTATCAAGTTTCCCAGATCCATATCGTCGGCAAGGCCATTAGCGAGATCTGAGGCTAGTGATGCGTCTTCCTCATCAGCTACGATATTAGCTTTGCGTGTAAGTGTAGGATGGCAGCACGACTGTCGCAACCGTAAAATCTGCGCGAAGATGGTGGTGTATGACTTCAACAAAGTGCCTGCTTCGGCATTGGCTTTAAAGACACTCTTCGCTCGTAGGTAGATGTAGTCGTAGACGTCTCTTTCATCTTGGGACAAAGTGATGCGCTCCACATCAATAGTACGTGGTGGCAATGGCACAAGTGCCTCGCCACCTGGCGTCTTCATGTCCTTCGTTCGACGAAGCACCAAGGGTTCCAGTACAGTCTGTACCACGTCAAGAGCACGAATAAAGTCGCCAGCTTCAAATGGTACTGTAATGAATGTCTTCCAGAAAGAGAAGTTGCTCCATGGCTCAACTTTGAGAAAGCGCACCAGGCTGAACAAATCTTCAAGACGGTTGACGATCGGTGTTCCGGTAAGCACCCAGCGATGTTTTGCATATAACTCATAACATGCCTTCGCTGTTTTCGACTGTCTGTTCTTGATATAGTGGGCCTCATCCAGGATGATGCGGAAGTAATTGAGAGAGAATATGCCTCCATGTGAGCCACGATTACCATCTTGTGCTGCGACCTGGTTGAATTCTGACAAGATTGTGCCGTAGCTAGTGATGATGACGTTCGGCGCGTTGGCTCCGTTGGAAGCGCAACATAGCTTTTGTAAGTTGACGGCTTTCTCAGAACCATAATATACCATGACTTTCAACGTGCCGTCTTTGGATGCCTTTTCTGCTTCGCTCTGCCATTGTGCTAGGAGGGACATAGGTGCCACTACAAGTGTGGTGTATGGCGCAGACTCGACTTCGGCGCTGTTCTTTTGCAAGCGCGGCAACGACCTCACAGTTGAAGAGCTCTGGTCTTCAGGTACTTCGTTTCGGTGGGTATGTATCAAGCTCAGCATTTCAATCGTCTTACCGAGACCCATCTCGTCGGCCAATACGCCACCAAGACAGTTCTGCTCCTGGGTAGGAAACTCGAGCGACAGTTCACCTGAATATGGATTGACGTAGAACATAGATTGGTCTTCGATGACTGGTAGCGGCTCGTTGTCGGCGTCTTGGGTTGGCCACTGATATTCTTCCCACAGAGGATGCATCGAAGTCTCCTTGCCCTCGAGAGACTGGTCTTTTTCTTTGCTGACCATCCAATACAACGCTTGTTTTTGATATTTGCGTAGGTCCATGCGAAAAGTGTCTGCTGGATCTAGGGTTGGAGTGTTGAAGTCGAAAGATTGTGCCTTCTTATACAACGAATCTAGCTGGTCCTGTTCGAGCTCTTCGCCTTCTTCGGCCTCGTCGGCTGGTGGAGAAGAGCCAGGCTCAGCCTGTGTTCCATTTTCGGTCTTCGCCTTCTTCTCTTTCTTCTCTGCACTCTCCGCCGCTTGCAACAAGCCCTGCCGTTTATGTTTCTCGGTTGTTTCGTTCTCCCGTGTGGGCAGCATGTTGATCTGTTCGAAGAACTTTACCATGCCAATCTGACGCATTCGAAGATCGCGCTCATCAGAAGTCTCCTTCTCCTCAAAGATACTAACTTCGCGGTTGTCCGCTGGTTTCGTGAATTTGCGTTTATCAAAGGCGCTGCGAAGGAAGTAACCACGTAGTTGTAGGTAGATAGTATCCCCTGTTCGTATGCGATCGGGTGTATATACAACTGTGCCTTCGAAAGTGCACACCTTCTGATCAATCAATGGTGCTATCCAGGCTGCAGAGTCGTTCTCCAGCCTGCCCACCTCCTCGCCCTTCTGATTCGTGAACCTGACCAGAACATCTTGATTCTTGAGATTCACCACCTTCTTAGCTTTGTTCAGCTTGGGCGCCTTTTTGACGCGCTCAATGCTTATGCGCTCATTGTGTTTGAGTATACCAGATCCGCTCTTTGTGGCCCATCCAACGACACCGAATGACCCGATGTAGCGTTTCGACGGCATGTCACGGAGTATCGTCGGTGTAGATGTGCCAGAGCCCGGCGTCGATGCGACTGACACCTCGGATTCGGTGCGCTTTAAAGTGTTCAGAATCGTTGGTTGCGTTTGAGGACGAGGTTGGAATATTGGGGCAGTCTGCTGCACAGGCGCAGAGTTCCACGAGCCATCAAGATACAAATTGATTGCTATTCATGTGAGCGGAATATTTGAGGTCCCAATACTGGCTGCGTGCGTACCTCGTTCTACATTGTTGCCACTAACATCTTTCAGCTTCAGTAGAGTGGAAGTAGAGAGCTCCCCCACGACGGCCTGGAGCATGCCAACATCGAAGCCATCTGCGGATACTGCATTTGTCGCCTGTTCACCCTCATTTGGCGCTTGTGCATGGCTATCGACCTCTGGTGGCGGGGTTTGCTGGCGAGGGGATGGCTGTTTTGTGCGGACTTGAATTGGAGAAGAGTCTTCTGTGAAAAAGCGGCGCTTCTTGTGAGGTCTTTCGTCTGGGTGAGGTGATTCCATGGTGTTGTGGTGGTGTTATTGGTGTTGCACGGGCTGCCTGTCTCATTTGTTCGTGAGCGACGCGTCGAGCACCCAAACGCGCTTTCACGGGATCGGCACAATAGCGTCATCATCCTGCACTTTGTGTGGCGCCCCTTCAGCCCTATCAAATCGATTACAATTCGAAGTCAAGAGAACAAACATTGTGCATATTCGCGCATTACTTGCTTCGTGTTCCTGTCATATCATATCTCAACATTGCAATGGCTGGTTGATTCGTCATCCATTTCGGTTTAAAGAATATCAATGCGCCTCTCCGCACCTTTCACAGCTTCAAGCCGGCGACTGTATGCTAGCTCAAGAATACAATCGAGGCAATTCCATGCTACACGATGCCTCAGAGATGCTGCGCGACCATCAGAAGATGAGGTAGCCCGGGCGAGAGCGTACTGCGCAAATCTTGTTAGGTATTTTACTCCACATGAAGCGTCGCACCCAACTAACAGCATCCAGGACGTATGATGCGCCTTCACACATCCTCCAAACCTTCATACCACAATCGTCACGCGATGCATACATCGCTATTCGGGCCTTCAATGTCGATGTCGCGAGAGTGGCGGACACGACGAGTACACCCACAATTGGCATGATGCGTATGCAGTTCTGGCGAGACACGGTCACAAAGGCATTGGCAGGCACACCTCCAAAAGAACCAGTAGCTATCCTACTCGCGAGAGCTGCGGAGGATCTACATGAGCGTTCTGGAGGAAAGGCACGACTCAGCAAAAGCTGGTTCCACCGCATCATCAGGACTCGAGAAGAGCATCTGCATAACCCGCCCTATCCCACGTTGAGCGCGCTGGAAAGCTATGCGGAGAATACATACTCAACTATGCTCTATCTCACACTGTCGGCACTGCCACAGACCTCGCTTACGACCGATCACATCGCCTCACACATCGGAAAGGCCATGGGCATCGCAGCTGTGTTGCGAGGCATCCCGCTCATCGCCTTCCCACCCCAGCAGCCACTAGGAACAAGCAACTCGATGACCGGACAATCAGGTCCCACCCAAGGCGCTGTCCTCCTGCCACTCGACGTCATGGCCGAAGCCAATGTCCGCGAAGAAGACGTCTTCCGACAAGGCGCATCCGCCCCCGGCCTCCGGGATGCCGTCTTCACAGTCGCAACTCGCGCAAACGACCACCTCATCACCGCGCGAGAGATGTTATCAAAGCTCCGATCCGAGGGTACGCTCGGCCACGATTTCGAGCATCAGCACGAGGAAGAACATCAATATAGCGCTCAGCAGCTGGACCCAGGGCAGGAAGCGCAGCTCGCGGAAGTTGAGCAGGCGTTTGGTGTGTTCATGCCGAGCATAGCCACGCAATCGTGGTTGGACAGACTGCAGAAAGCGGATTTCGATGTATTTGATGCAAATCTAAGAAAAGTGGAGTGGAAGTTGCCTATGAAGGCTTATTGGGCTTATACGAGGCGGAAGATATAGACTCAACATGAAAAGTAAGAGGACCACCTGAATGAGTCCCTGTGAATAGGGTTTGCAAGCCCTCGCGAAAATGGTCAGGTCGTAACTGCATGCTGATGCACATGTCGTCTTTTGGGTGACCTTCTATATATGAGTTCTCTTGTGAAGGGCAATCCTGCGTCTTCTGTGCATGCATTTTGAACAATTCAACGACATCTGCGAACGCAGTACGTGTGAGAGGAAGAAAAGCAGACCTCAAGTCTTACGGTACAATTTATACCTCGCCTGCCCAGCATGAAGTGGTAGCGAGCGTGATTCTGATTTCCCAATATGACAGCAAACTGAAATGCTCAGACATGCGAGTCAAAGCATCTCTCAGCAAAGACATAGGTCAAACCTCGATCCGTTCTAGGTTTCAGAAAAGACATGTTGTCCAAGCCCTGTTTCGAAGAAGCACAACATACCCATGAAGTATAATGTTTCGGCGGACGGTCCATCTTCACACCTGATAAACCTCAAACTTGGGTAATGGTGACTTTGTATGTCGATATTGATAACGTCTGATGCTTCCGCCATGATTTTCCGAAATATATTCTCAAGAGTGAGCTGTAGCAAATATATTGAAACAAAGTATTATGGATCTGCATTTTATACTACCTCGGCAGTCCTATATCACTCTGATGACGACCCTGTCTTTCAGTCACGACTTTTGACTCTTTGGCACGCATGAATCTACAGGTGCAGGATAAAATCTGTGCTCTCTGTACTAAGGTACTAGAAGTGCTGCGTCGTGTCTGGATCTTGGTATGAGTCGCCGTGCCGTGAAACAACACATAATTTCATGAAGCAAGAAGAAGCTCCGGTATGGCTTGAAGCACAGTAATGCTATCTGCAATTGCTCAGCGTGTTGGGAACTGAAAGACCGATTAGCATGATGATCGTTGTAGCTCATGGCTCGAGCGCCAATATATCACACTATCCAAGCCTGCAGTCGAATTATTTCTGTCACCACAAGTAAATTATCAAGAGAATCGTGGACTATGAGAAGTGCTCGAAGTTCGTGTTCGTGCATTGTTGCGTGGAGTTGAGCCTCCGACGCGCAGCCAATCATGTCGCGCAGTCGCCGCATCGGAATCTTGGCGCAACCATGCCCCTTCTAGCCTAGCTTCGCTCTTCCCACCACGATCGCAAAATTGGTCTCGTCGCCAAACTCGAACTTCACGACACACACCCTTTTGACGCAGGATATCCACTTCTTTGCGCTCCCACACACACATCCCATACAATGGCCCCCAACGTATGTCCACCATCGCTTTGCTGTCCGCTGGGCTGAGCACCGCAATGCGCTCCCTCATGCACAGAACAGTAGGCTAAGGTATCAATGTAGAAGAAGTCCGGCGCTGCCGCCAAGAAGGGATCGAAGATCACCAAGAAGGTATGTTAAAGGATCGCACCGCGAGGCTACGTGAGAGAGGACGGTGAGCTAATGAATATGATAGTTCATCATCAACTGCTCGCAGCCCGTGAACGACAAGATCTTCGACATCCAGGCCTTCGAGAAGTTCCTTCACGACCGCATCAAGGTTGAGGGCCGCACCGGTAACCTCGGCGACACCATCCAGATCTCCCAGCAGGGCGATGGCAAGATCGAGGTCATTGCGCACCAGGAGTTCTCCGGCCGCTACCTGAAGTACCTGTATGTGTACATCGGAAGACGACAAAGATGGGAATTCCATACTGACAATTTTTTTCCACAGCACCAAGAAGTTCCTCAAGAAGCAGCAGCTCCGTGACTGGCTCCGTGTCGTTTCCACCTCCAAGGGTGTCTACGAGCTCCGCTTCTTCAACGTCGTCAACGACGAGGCTGAGGACGATGACGAGTAAACGAGTCGCTACGATAGCTTGCATGGATCATGATGGCCCGGACACTACAATGGGAAAGGGGTGACGTGTTCCA
Organism: Phaeosphaeriaceae sp. SRC1lsM3a; assembly: GCA_001644525.1. Taxonomy (NCBI): domain Eukaryota; kingdom Fungi; phylum Ascomycota; class Dothideomycetes; order Pleosporales; family Phaeosphaeriaceae; species Phaeosphaeriaceae sp. SRC1lsM3a. Next base: position 727,824 of record KV441706.1, read on the forward strand.
CATGGCATATAGCACGATCGAAATGAATTGATGCATCTGCCTATATTCTGTCCTTCATCTGATACTAAACATGCAAGACCCAAACACGTGCGCAATGACCTCTCGCTGAATTTCCAGAGTACCTACATGTTCTTCACCCCACTAGCAAGCCTCAGAAATCTTGAAACTCAATTTTTATCAGATTTTGTCGGTCCGTCTGATGAGGTGGATCGTAGTATCCATCTCACTAAGGAAATCCACATGCTCCCGCATGATGTGCAAACGGTCCGTGGCGTGAGTCAAGTAGTGCATGCGTCTACAGCGTGTATGTTTATGGCGGTGACCTTGATAGTACTGGCACTATATTCTGGAATGACATGGCGCTTGAATATTCTGTGTCATGGGCATCAGTTCGAATGTTTGTGCAAGGCCATTCAGGTAGCATGGCAGGTAGGGGCCTTGCGACTTTGCTGTTGGTATATTCTTTCGTGCATATTGACCATTTGTTGTTCACTGAACATCCATCTCTTGGACTACTGTTCGGACCTGAGAATGGAACAAAGGTGTTGGCAAATTACCACTACATGCATGTCAAATGCATGACTGTACAAAGTATGGACAAAAGAGAGTAGTATTCTCGATGCGAGCTGTGAAGATTAAAAAGCTGCGGACAAGATTACTCCGCAACACGAAGCATTAATTCCCGAAACCAAGGTCTCGTTTACTATATCATGTCAATATTGTGAGTCTAGAATCGGAGTACCCCGAACGACGATGGTCTGCAACATCGGGATACTTGTCGGAATGCGGAGCGACGACCAGATGCGAGTCCGAATGCCGGCCTTGAATTGCCGCAACACCAAGGCACGTGGCTTTTACAATGGTTCAGGGTAAATTCCAAACTTTGTCCATGTCTGTACCATAGAAAGCAACAACGGAAGGAAAGCCGTCCAGCTGGAGTGCGCCTTTCATTGAAAGCTCACGTCGGCCCGACAGGATGTATCCGAGACCAGTCGAGACCCTGAGCGGTGACCATGCACAGCGGGAGCATCGCCTCGTGCTTTCTCGAAGCTCCATGGAATACCCGCAAATGCACGGCGCGAGTCGAGCATGATCACGATATTACAACAATGGGAATAGAGGTGGTGTTGAGGAGCGGTGAGGTGTGGTGTGTAATGTTGACAATATGGTGACATAGCACGTTTGCAGGCCGCACGACTATTGGATGGCGACAGTTGCATGCAACATTTCAACATGATGACTCTTAAGAACAACGCGTGGCATGCTGAGCAAGCTTCATTTGGCCGTCGGGATATGAGGCCATTAGCACGGAGTTCCAAACAAGGAACGTGTTGCAGCGGAGCACGCAATTCCCTTGGTGGGAAGACACAACGTGCTGCACGATTTGCCATAGAACTTCCTAAAGCGGAAAGGTGCGTCTTAAAACAGGGCGCGGTGCAGAGACGATCCGGCTCTAAGCGAAGTATCGTGAGATGTTTGCGATGGTGTTTTGGACACTTTGGTGCACTTCAGGCCACAGATCCCAGGGCGTGCCGGGTTCAGATGCCACGTTCGGGCGAGCCCGCGACACGCCAGCTTGCGTAGCCTGATGGACGGAGGAAAGTCGGCGTGTAAACCGTTGCGATCGAGTAATAGGTACGATCGCAGACCAGTCTGGTCCTTCAACATGTGGATGCTCTGACACGAGGTGTACTCGCCTGGCACAAGAAAAGCGGGCCAGGGCAGACGCTGTAAAGGATCTTGGGAGCATGTGGAGCACAGTCATACCACGGGCGCGAGTACCAGTTCCCCTTGGTTGACGGCAGCTGTAAAATTTTCGCAGCATTACCTAACGCCGGCGTCTTGGCACACAAATCGCCATGTTGCGACAGCATGACTGAGCGCTGAAGACGTTGCACAATTAGCAATGCGCATAGAGGGCAATTTCAGGGCGCGTTGGCGGCTGTAGGCAAAGGGTCAGGCGGGCGCGGTGATGACGGCTGCTGCCCCTGATGTAGGCTGGCAGAGGGGCGCCATCGCATTCTTCCACGGAGATGCTCAATTGCTCGTCCTCTTCGTCGCCCGTTTGAGCGCAGCACAACGCCAGGATGCGGGGAACCGCGCATCAGGAGAGCGCCCGCGAATCGAGGCGCACAGCGGGTCGGTGTGCCGTAGTGCTCTCGGTGAGGACCCCAGAGTTTTCAGGCTGGTGGGGATGTCGTTAGCATGATGCCATCAGGGACTGCAACAAAGGCCGTCGGCGAGCCACAGATGTTGCCCGGCTCCAAGCCACCAGGGCGGTTTGGCACACGCTGGATGATCAAAGAAAACTGTGATGAAACGAAAGTGGATTAGCTGTGGTCATCGTCGGATAGGTCGCGGCGAGCAGCGTGTCGTGCTGGGTTTGCTGGATTGCTGGACTGCTGCCCGTGGCCGATATGGCCTTGCGTTGAGGTACCTCTGAGCTGAGGGGACGTCTGCGCGCAGCCTGATGTCAACATGGCTGGCCAGTGTCGAGAGCTCGGCATCGCTTCCTGGCGATCACGAGCAGCAGCGGCAGCCTGTGCGCCTGTTTCCTGGCTCCTTGTGACCCAAAAATTGCATGGGCTGCAGGGGTGGGCTTGCCGCTACTGGCTTAGCCCTTGACGTATGAAAAGCTTGGGTTGAGTTTACCGTGATGGCATGCTCGACGCCGCACGAGGCACCCAGTCACGGAATTTCTCTCATGTAAAACTTCCAACGACCTCTTTAAATAAGCTCCCTCTGCTCCCCAGAGTTGCCCTGAGTTCTGTGATTCTCCCCAGATTATGTTTCTGCCACAACACCTCACTCACAACCTCAATTCGCACAAGATCAATTCTTGAACGCCGCATTCAGCCAATCGTGCAGCTTATCGCTTTCCCGGAGATACATCCCACGGCCATTGGACCTGCCCTTATCTCGCAGCAGCTCCTCGCCTCAACCGCCCACTCACGTCGCTGAACGTCCGCCCTACCCCAGATTTTCTGTATCATGCCCGGTCGTTTACTGTCGACCCTCGCAAGGGTGGCACCTTCACCATTGCCCAAATTGGACGGTCCCGCAAAGAACCATCCTGCACCACTCTTCCCCCCAGTCTACTCCTACGAAGCTCCAGAAGTCAAGGGCACTAGCAGGTCACAAGAGTCCCTCGTCATGGATATCTTCAAGCGCCACGACAAGCACAATGCCGACAAGAAGAGCCCCAAGTCGACACCCAAGTCGACTCCCAAGCCGAGCCCCAAAGTGGAAGCCCAGGCGGCTGCTTCGCTGAACATGAGCGTCGAGTCTCCGCCAATCGTCTTCTACAACAGCGCCCAGTCATCCACTGGCGCCATTTTTTCTGGCCAGCTGATGATGAACATCCACGAGCCCTACGTCACCATCAGCAAATTTGAGATGCGCCTCCTCGCCATCGTCTCCACCAAGAAGCCTGTCGCCCCGCACTGCGCCGACTGCAGCACCCAGACAACCGAGATCCACAAGTGGGAGTTCCTGACGCACCCTGTTTCTCTCCGACATGGCCCACACAGCTTCCCCTTCAGCCACTTGCTGCCGGGCCACTTGCCCGCCACCACGCACGGCAGCCTTGCTACTTTGGACTACTACCTCTCAGCCGTCGCTACCACAACCAATGGCGACAAGATCACCTACAGGAGCAACATTGAAGTCAAGCGCGCCATCTTCCCTGGAAACGAGAAGCACTCGATCCGCATTTTCCCACCCACAAACCTGACAGCTTCTGTGAAGCTGCCTCCAGTCATCCACCCTATTGGCGACTTCCCCATTGAGATGCGCCTGTCTGGCATTGTTCAGAACAAGGCTGACTCGCAGACCCGGTGGAGGCTGCGCAAGCTCAACTGGCGTATTGAGGAGACTCAGAAGTTCATTTCGCCAGCCTGCTCAAAGCACATCCAGAAGGTTGGCGGCGAGGGCAAGGGCGTTCTTCATGAGGATGTTCGTGCAATCGCTAATGAGGAGGTCAAGACTGGCTGGAAGACTGACTTCGAGCGCGGCGAAATTGACGTTGAGTTCAACGCCGCTTGCAACATCAGCCTCAAGCCTCTCTGCGACATGGACAGCCAGAATGGCATGAGCGTCAAGCACAATCTCATCATCGAGATGGTCGTTGCGGAGGAATGGGCGCCTCTCAAGAAGCTCACGCAAGCCACTCCCACCGGTGCTGCTCGCGTACTCCGCACCCAGTTCCACCTCACTCTTACCGAGCGCTCAGGCATGGGCATTGCTTGGGATGAGGAGCAACCTCCCGTTTACGAGGATGTTCCCGTCAGCCCACCCACCTACATGGACGATTGCGAAGACCCAATGTCGGCCTCTAGCTCTCGCTCTGCAAGCTTCAGCTTGTAGATTCTACGTTTTCACTTCACCTTTCACGATATACCCCCAGCGATCATTAGACTCGCTTTTCACGAATTTCCTTCACATGTGCACGACTGCTTCGACAACGGATCATTGGTTTACTGTGTAGGATATACCCCATTTGGACTTTTTTTTTGGTTAGCAGCATTGTTCATCACTACTCTTGCACATTGTACACGGCGTTTTTGGGCATTTGTCATCGCTGCAGTTGAGCCCTCGCGCGCCCCTGAGCATGACAGGAGTACCAGCTGGATACTGGTATTCAATAAAAACTTATGAAGTAGCGAGAATAACTTCAATACATAATACTTAGTCTATCTACAGAATCAAGAACATTCTGAATATACATGACCATCACTCGTACTGCAAAACGTGAATTTTTCATATGCGACAACTATATCGTCACGAACTCTAGCAACGCGCAAATTGCCGGAAGTGAGGTGATGGATACTACCTGCGAGATTGCATACAAGGCGCTTAAACGTGTACTTTCTTCACCGACAGCAGGTTAAAGCACGCCACGATACTACTGAAAAGATGATCACTGATCGTACCTTCATCCTAGCGCCGGACAATTGTTGTCCTGGCTGATCTGCTCACCTATTTCTTCCGGCATTATGCCCGGCGTCAAAGCGAGGCACAAATGCACAAGCCAAAAAATGAAGATACTGCACTTACCGCATTAGGCAATCCACGATACCTCACCGCCCCCTCCGACCTCAACAACAAGACACGTCTCGCACCACCATCTCACGATCCTCGGCGCCTAGCCGCTAAGCAAATCCAGAACTATTTCCCCTTGTCCTGTCAGCCGCACTAACAACTCGCCGCACGATCTCGAACGCAGGGTCCATTAGCTTTGACACATAGCCAACGTCTACCGACATGAAGTCCGGACCCCATGCCGAAGCCAGCAGGGGTCAAGGATCCGTGCGAAACCCGGTAACGGACGTACGCGCTGCGATGGGAAAGTTGGAAATGTACTGTAAAGGTTAGTTGGGGGAGAGGGCTGGTTTGGTTTTCCTATTCGGGGCATGCGGCTCTGCGGGGTGGGCCGGGGACGTCGGCGTTGGAGAGCGAATCGGGTTGCGGGGTGCGAGATCAGGCGTCGAAAGTCAGGATTTCTGGGTTGAGAATTCTTGGGGGTTCTAGATGCTGCTTGGAAGCATGTCATGGTGCGGGTGAGGTGGTGGGAGGGATGAGTCGTGGGGATGGGGACGAGCATGAGTGTGGTTATGTGGAGTGTGCTGACGTGATAATATGGAGATTGAGGTGCCGATGATCGCGGACTCGGATGGGTCTTGGTTCTTGGATCTTGGTGGTTGATGTTGGGAGTGGAGACGGAATGGTTGGCGCGTGGATGATGAGGTTCTATTGACATCATTGATTCAAAAGTTGCTTTGACGGCTTCCTGGTGCTACGTAAGAGCTCGTACTTGGGTGATACACCTCATATTCTGTCCCCAAAAACTCTCTTTTGGCGTTGGCGTGTAGGGTGCAGAACAATTATCTAAGAGAGTTTGAACCTTTGATAAAAAGCCCTGTATTACCTCAACAGGTTATACTAAATACCTTGTGTAGTTATACTGCGTTGTAGTACTCCTAGGTAAAGTTGCGGATAAGAAGTGATAGTCCATGCGGTGCATCACCAAATACGAGCTCTTTCGTATAGTTCATTCCCAGATTTCTTGCAGATAATGCGATGACTCAGGTTCATTCTTCAGTCACCTCCCGGCCAGACCCCTGCCCGCTCTCATACCTTCGCCTTTGCCCGGAAAGCCTCCTTGTACCTCGAGTAGTCTTCAAGGTATTTGCAGATCTCTTCCCTCATCCAGAATTGCTGACCGTAGCCGTTGGGGTATTCTCGATGTACTTATACCAATCAGATTGCCTCCATATCTGATGGAGATCGGCTTTGCCTCCCGTTCGTTTCCAGAACGCGTCCTGGAGGGTCAAGAGGAGGTCGTGTGAAGGGCCTCTCGACAAGTTGTGGTGTACTTGCCTATCTCTGGAAATCATACCCAGCTCCGACTTCGTAATTTTCGGGTTCTTGTCTCCGAACTTCTTCATGACATCTTCGATGTCCAGCTCTGGGTCGATGCTGATGAAAGCCTGATGTTTGGTCGGAATCTGAATCGCTGTCCTTCACGATCTCCTTCGACTTGACGAGCTTACCCTTCTTCTTGGCGGGCGTACTCTTCTCAAGTGCCTCCTCGGCGGACTTTCGCTTGTACCTTTCTTTCGACAAGTCATTGGGGTTGACAACGTGATCGAGTTCGTTGATGCGGGTGCTGAAGTCGAATAGCGTCATGGATACCGTCTTTGCACCATCATGTGGCCCTGCCCAGCCATAGATCTTTGGTGTTTGTCCCTCAATACCACCATGTGCAGTCATCTTGTAAAGGACTCAAACTTCTTTCCTGTTCTCATACTCTGGCCGTATTGTGGTGTCCTCGATGGTCTTGCCGATGACGAATCTCTTCGTGTCGTGGTCAATGCGTTTGGCCGTAGCGTTCTGGCGTGTCATGATGGTGGGGTCATTCGGTGTGTTGGCAGGCTGGTTGAAGAGATCGAGCTGGTCCTTCTGTCGAAGTCTGAGTATTTTGAGGTAGTGGGGCGGAAGTAAGAGGGTGGGTTTCAGGCTGGAGGGATCTTATAGCCGAAACGCAAGGCTCGAGCAAGCTAGCAAGGTAATAGAGAATAAGAAGGTAAGAGAGATCTACAAAGTCCAAGGTGAGAGCAGCCCGTCTGTACAAGCTCTGCCGTCAAGGTTTTAACTCGTAAGATTGCCATATCAATGAATTGAGTGAAGAGGGGACTGGGGGTGGAAGGTATGCAAGCCAGCATAGAGAAGCTCCTCCAGTTCGCTAACCGGAGTTATTCCTTGTTCCTTGCGAAGATTTCAGCCACCGATGGTTCTTCATATTCATACAGGTTTCAGGGCAAGCTCTGTATTTCCATACCTGCCTAGGTAGTATCTGCGGGCTTCGCCTTGATATCGGTCATCTACGTCGCCATCTACCGGAATAGTTAATGTAAGCCGTATAATTCAAAATGGCTTTTGTCGTCGGCTGAGCCTGTTGCGTGGCTCTTGGAATTGTTTTCGCAGGACGAGGTGCCTTTATCATCATGCAAGTCCTGCCACAGCCTCTGAGACGTGGCACTGGCTAATTTGCTGACCGATTCCACCCTCATCAGGCGTTAAATCATTCACCTTGGCTTTGTCCTTCGATTGTGTGAACGTCGGTTGGCTCTTACATACCTAGATAAGTAGTGATGGACGGCGCAAATTATCCGACACCCCACAGCTCTTCCAGGAGGAATACAACGCATAGTGATCATGAAACTCTCCAGTGAACCTGATTTAAGATAGTGCAGAATGGTATATTGAGACTACTCTTTTCATTGACCACATTGTAGTCCTCCCAGATAAAGGCCCTAGCGTAGGCTAACGCCACGCATAACACGACTTCTGGCGGCTCTACCACCACTCACTCGTCTTTCACTAGGACGATTCGTCATCGCAAATTCGTCAAACTTCTATACTATTGCCACCACCCTGCAGAGCGCTCACAGTTGCTCTTCTGAGGTCACTCTGATATCCATGTTACAAAACACAATATCAAGGTTCGAAGCTCAGCTAGCTGAAGCAGTTGGGCGGAAATTGCTCCAAGTAAACCCTACGCGTGATTAGATATCACAAAACGGCCAAGTTGGCCTCTTCTACCCTGTTGAATCTCTTCTGCGGTACGTCTGGCGCGTCTACTGCTACTATGACTACGACAACAACCACAAGGAACGCACATACGTCCACCACCTCAACAACCACTGTGATGACGCAGAATAGTGCCATAGAGTCTTATAGTGCAGCCCCAGCACCTATTCAGAGCGCCAATAGGGATAGGTTTCCACGCAGCAATGAGCTAGACTCAGATACAGAAGCTACCAGTAGCGCGTGCAACAACTTCACCAGCGCTATCAGCAGCAACGCAAGTGACGGCACTGCATACACTGGACTCTCCACGGGGAGAGTGAAAATCACCATTCTTCCTCCTTGTATCTGCACCAGCGCCCCCAGTCCTGCTACAATTCCACAGCCACGACCAACTGGAGCTATGTTCTTTTAGAACCCAGTGCAGCACCCGCCACAAATACCATATACCGCACCACAAATGAAAGCTTTGGACATCCAGCCCCACAATGTTCTGACCATGATCAAGCGACTATTTTCCGGCCTGAGCCCGCTCAACTTGCAGGTGAAAATAACACAACTCACTCCAGCTCCTCCCGCTTCCGCTTCCGCCCCCTCTGCTGCCGCAGCTAAAATTGCAAAGCTTAGCAGACACGACTGATGGGTGCTTTCGCTCGCTAAGTACATAGGACTCTTCGTTTCAGTCTGAGGTATTGAGGTGCGACAAGTCCTCCGCATCCTAAGCGGATTCTACTGTGCTCGCTGGCCCTGGAATTTTCCTCCCTTGTCGTTCCCCATTGCTCGAACCTGGTCTGACCTCTGCCTGCGAAGCTTCAGCAGCGGTGCAGAGGCTACTAGCAAACGCACGTTCGATCAGCGCGCGATGCTTGCCCATCTGGCCTGCTCTTTGATTTGAATTGATGTATTCGAATTCGGTGCGATCACTGCCAGCGATCTGCTCCGTTTTAGACCACGCGGCTGCACGCTTGCATGTCCAGAAGCATTAGTACCAGCGGGTGCATCAGTGTCCTTCTCCTGACGTTTGACTGCTGCATCATTGTTCACTGTTATATAAACCTTCAGCGGTCAACCTGCATCTCATATCCTTTTATATTAATTTGTGTTATTAATTTGTGTTAGTAAGAGCATGCTGAACAGAGTCATAGATGATGATAGCTAACAGTGTTGACTTCGCTGTGACGACCATCTTTTTAATGTAACCCTCAGGCTTCTCGAAGAACTGCAAGTTAGATTTATACTGATGATTGCTGAGATGGCAGCAAATTTACGATGATTTCAGGAGATTCAATTGCGACTTATCGCTCGACATGCCGTCCGTCTAAATGTCCCTGGTTATGTTACTGCCACCCACGCACCAGATTCTGGATTGTTTGCATGGCAGCAAGGGGTTATATTTCGACTATCGGTCCCACCTCAGCTCCCCATCTTGGGGGTGGCCAAGCTTCAGCCGCAGTGTTGACATTCCACGGCTGGATCTTCGGCTCAGTTGCCGCCAAACGTCTGGTCTCGCGTCTGGACTTTCAGATCCATAATAGAAGTTGAGGGAAAGTAAGTCTGTTCTAGACCGCTTCAAGGCGTGGTAGCATAAAGGGCAAGCCTAAATGTGTCGATGCATGCTGAAGAAGATTTGAAATCCGTATCAGTGACGGTCTGGCCCCCGTATTGCTCCTGTGGGGACTTCGAAGGGATATCCTTTTGCAAGAATGCTGTTTTATATTGGCGCATTGAGTACTGAAGCTGACGCTGCATCCGTGTCGATTGCAACATTGTGCAAATTGCATCTTGATCACGGTACTTAGCCATGGTATGTCCTCCCTTTCAGCCACGTGAGATGATACAGGTAATGTAGGGAAGACTTTTCGCGAACTTGTCGGCAATGGTCAAACGAACATAAGCATCTCAGAAGCTGAATGTTGTATGCGGTAAAGGAAGAATGATTGGTGTGCATAGTCTAACCGATTGACAGGAAAGTTTAGTGGAATGCAGACTCAACAGGCCTGCATAATTTCTCCTGTAGCACGGACTCGACAAAATCGCAATACACACAAACACCTGTTCGATGACAACTTTGATGATAATGCGCTCTATTCGGTAAATGATGGTAAGTCGAGCAATAACCGATCAAGTCCGCTTTAGCGACATTGTAAGAATTCATCTTTTTGACATCCGCGATTACACGTGCACGCGTATGGTGGGATTACACAAGAATGCGGAATCGCGGCCGCTGCATTCCGAACCGAAAACTGTAGTAGATCATACACAAAGATGCTGGAGGATATATAGAGATCCGTGCAGGAAAGGTGAGACAGCTAGAGGCCTGTACTTGGCACCCACGACGACACCATGTCTTCGAATCCAAAACGCCTCTCGTCCATTCTTTTGCTTGGTCTACTTACACCAAGTATCACTGCAGCACCAGCTGTTGCCAACAACAAACACTCGGGTAGCAAAGTCAGGCGTGAGCATGTCTTGAATCGACAGGCAGCGCGCAATCCCATGCTCGATGTCTGTGGTGCTTGTCCAGCCATCCAGAGATTAGTACCTTACCTTCCCCAGGCCCTCCAGGACCAGGCCGATGACATCAACGACGGCTTGAAGAATCTCCTTAACACTCTTTCACCCGACACTCTGAGCAGCTTGCTCAATGGTCTTCCATCGAACGTACTGGACCCAATAACCAAACCAAACCCGAGCGGCGTTTCAAATCCGCTTGGAGGATTACTACCTTCGGGCTTGACCGATCCTCTTGGTGGCATCATCCCATCCGCGCTTCCATCGAACATTCTTGGTGGCCTGCCTTCAGGACTGCCTACCAATATTCTGGGCGGCCTTATCCCTTCCAGTTTGCCTACAGGCCTCCTTGACGGTTTACTGCCATCGAATCTGCCTGGGGCGATCCAATCAGATCTTCTCGACCC